>JAAXCT010000187.1:600000-922814 GCA_012490785.1 Eragrostis nindensis
GGTTGCACGAAAATTAAGTTTTCGTGTATCCAATATGTGACAATAGGTCCATGTGCAATAAAAAATAAAAAAATGACATATTTAATAATTTTAGTACGTTGAACGCACGAAAATAGGAAATTAATTTTTTTCCAACATGCAAAATCGATTTTAGCTATTTTATGATGAAGCCTTTACTTTGTTAAGTTACACAAGTTTTTCTGACGTTAGGAAGGGGGATTCTTGCGCAATGGAACAAGGAAAAGTGTTTGTATTTTTCCATGAGATAAGCTGCCCATATTTTTCTATTTTTTAACACAAATTTGGTGATTTATGCTAGGTTGTCAAAGAGAAGATATGTTTACATTATATGTAACAAAATATTTTATTTTTTCAAGCAATAGGATGTATAATAACGAAATCCTTTTTTTTCAAGTAATAGGCTGTATAATTTCTTGGATCAGGTATTAAAGTAATGTAATCACATCTTCTCTTTGATAACCTAGCATGAATGTACAAAAATGGTGTTGAAAAATAAAAACAACGTAACTTATCTCATGTAAAAATAGACAACACTTTTCCTAGTTCCATTGCGCAAGAATCCCCCTTCCCAACGTTAGAAAAACTTGTGTAACTTAACAAAGTAAAGGTTTGCATCATAAAATATCTAAAATCGATTTTGCATGTTGGGAAAAAAATTAATTTCCTATTTTCGTGCGTTCAACGTACTAAAATTATTAAATATGTATTTTCATCATTTTTTTCGTTTTTTATTGCACATGGACCTATTGTCGCACATTGGATACACAAAAACTTAATTTTCGTGCAACCAACACACGAAAACAGGATTCTATAGCATATTTTATATTGTCGTACGTTCAAAGTACGAAAATTGGTATTTTCGTGTGTTCAATGCACGAAAATTGAATTTTCGTGCGTTCAACGTGCGAAAATTCAATTTTCGTGCGCCCAACGTACCACAGGGTATTATTTCTGTAATTTTGTCGATTTTGACATTATTTTTGTAAATTCCAAATAAAATAATATTATTTTGAAAAAAATGCCAAAAGAAAAATACTAACTTCTAAAGGAAAAAAAAATCAAGTGACTCATAAATCAGTTTGCAGGATGAGTTGTAAAAATAATATCATGAAAACTGCAAGTTGTAGCCGTAGTTTGGCATTTCCAAATACGCCTCTAAACAAGAAACATAAGAACCTATCAAAATGTAACTATACTAGAAGCAAATAAGTTGGTAGGTACGTACATAATATCAGTACAGAAATGTGGAAGTGTCACAGTAGCCATTGCAATTCGAGATGAAACATTTTTTTTCAAAGGAACCGCATTATTGAACCATGGTTGAGGGACGGGACTACCTAGGTTTACTAGTTTGATACCCCGCGCGTTGCTGCGGAAATTTCAAACATCATATAATTAAAGGATGGTTGATAATAATTTGAAGTCTAAACTTTGAGAGTACGTATAGCAACACATCTAAAAAAAAGTTAATATATTGATCACGTGAAAGAGTAAAAAATAGAGTAAGCATTATGATTATGACTATATTCTTGCTTTCATTTTGAAATACATATGAAAAACATAAAAAATATAAGGATGAAAAATAGAGAAAATAATAAACTGGATCAATTATGACAGCCATATATGGAACAATTCAGCTGACATTCACCGTCATATTTTTCATTGTATCGTACTCGCATACATGCTACTGCATTTCTGGCTAACCAATATAATTTAGCTATGTGTGCATCTACAACATGTGAAAATACTATCGGTATCATTGAAATTTAAAGTAGGAAGTGCATAGAAATTGATTAGGTGATCTTGAACCAAAGTATGAATGCTGTGCACTGGAGGATTGTCTCCTGTTTTGATTTGCGAGAAGACCTGACTATGTATAATTAGGTAAGGAAGGTTTATTTAATTTGTAGCACAATCGTGAAATAGTTCTTGATGTAGAACATATGGCAAAACGTATATCTCGACTGGAAATTTCATATGTAAGCTTACTGAAGGTATCAATAGGAAACTACTATAATATGGAGATTAACTATATTGTCAAACATGGAAACAAAGCCACGCAAAGAACTTCTTATGTATTCACAAAAAACAATGCTATCGAGTACAGTGGGAAATTTTCCCAATGAAAATTTTATTTTGGCAAATAAAATATGTAATTTCTTCACATCACGTGAAGGGTACTGCTAATCAAATGAAAATAAAATTTCTGAGCTCACCTTTGTAGCATAGCACATGATCTGTGAAGGGAGGAGATAGTTGTGACTGGGTTAAAGGGTAGAAGAGTTGCTTCATGTAGGCTGATCCATATGCGTCGTATATCACTTTATAATGCATAATAGCTGAATTCTCACTGATTCATAGCCATAATTTATCAGACCACTCGAAGGTAGGCAAATGAGCAAGACAAATCTCTCTGTTGAACTAATTATGGTGCGAAACAATGCACTTGGTAATACGAAGGGCTTGATGTACCTGACTCTAATCCTGGGAAGCACAAGCGGATTAAACCGAAATAGAGAATAGAGGTGCAGAAAGAAAAAACACAATCCAGTAATCTTATGCAGAACAGGGAGCAAGCAAGCTGATCGTAAGGATAAGGTGTGACTGACTCGCCTGACGAAGTTTGGATGACATGGAGGATGCATGTCTTGATCTAGCACTGGTCAATCAGCAATGCTTGCATCGGCTGGATATGACTTCTGGGCAGAATCAAACACACATGCTGCAGTGGGTATCCATTCACATGAGCAGAACAACTGCAGAGATGATTCATGGAGGATATTGTAAGGGACATTGCATCGAACAGTTGGTGTGCAGAGAAAAATGGAAAGAATCTGAGACAACAATGACCAAAATCTTAAACATGGTGAATGCAAAATTGAATGGATTGATTTTTAGAACCTGTCTGAATTGAGGCCGACACCGAAAGCAATAGCAACGGCAAGGTGGAGCGCATGGCAACAGCAAGAAACGAATGGCAATGGGAGGCAGGAAAGAGCACGTAGACGGCAGGGACGGGAGGGGATGTGATGCTTGGACTGGTATTTACGCAATTGATGCAGGATTAATGCCATTAGAGCTACTAAATGTGCAGACTCTACTTGTGAAGCCATTATTTGGAGGTGTAATGCTTGGAGGGAAGAGGGAAGTGGGGAGATGATAGAGGAGGAAAGAAGGACGCGGGAGGGAGAACAGAGCACGAAGATAGAGCAGGAATCAACGGAGGGGATCTGCTGCTGGCCGGGATCCAACGGTTGAAACAATTCAGATGATGTGGCCTCATGAGAGTTCAGCTTTATAGTAGTAAATGACCTTTAGTGGGTTGCATCTATATAAGATATATAGATTCCCAACCTGCTGGAGCGCATGCGCTCGTTTCAAGATTGGACACTCCACTCTTGGGTCTCACAGAAAAAACCAATCCATAGGCGAACCATTCCACTTTTCAGTCCGGGAAATCAGAGTGATTTTGCGGCTCCTCAAGTCATAAAAACCATAGGTCGGAGACTTCCCATAGAGAAAATAGCAATTTGCTCGGACTTCATAGCCCGGAAAGTAAACACGGTTCCCTTGAAACCCCTGATCGTCACCGGTAAACCGAATGGCCTTAGAGCAGCCGCGGCCGACGAAGAGAGCTTGGTCACCCAAGTCTTCCACCTCTAGCCATCGACCCTTCTCCAGATCCGCCTCGAACACCCTCAACTTAACATCCTCGACAACATATGCTTCCCTACAGCAAGGGACGCTCCACCTCACCATCAACAGATTTCCGCGGCACACGACGAGGTAGCAGCGCTTCCATCTCGGATCATCTTCCGATCTCGTCGTCGGAGGCTTTGCCATGATCAAATGCTTGGCCTTGGTGGCGTGAGATGTCGTCTTTGCCGCCCCCGGATCGCCGCCTCCATGATCGCCGCCACCGAGCTCGTGAACGAAAATGTCGCCGTTGCTGTCGTCAACGGCGCAGATCTTTCCACGGTACAAGGCGATGTCTCTAATCTCGCGTCTCCTCCGGCCGCCGCCGGCTTCATCGGATGGACTGACCGACCATGACGGCGCACCGGGCCGGCAGAACGCGACCGCGCCGCCGCAGAGCAGCGCGGCGACGAGGTCCGGCGAGCACACGATCACCTTCTGCATGGGGAAACTCATGAGGCCTGGAGTGTCATCGCGGCAGCACGGGATCCCTGCAATGGTGGCTCCGGAGAGAGGGTTGGACAGGGAGCACATGGGAGGTCGATCAGCGTTGCCAAACCAGTTGCAATGGAGAAGCCAGTCGTCGTAGCAGCCGTAGCATCTCTCCAACGAGTCTGCCGGCGTGAACCGGCGGTGGGGCAGCTCGCCATCGTTGGCGAGGCTTTGGAACCTGTCGTTAACGTTGTTGAAGCAGAGCAAGGGCGGCGGCGTCGGCAGGTGGCGCCACTCGCGGCAGACGGCCCTGAAGGTTAGGCGGGCGAGGTGCCATGGCAGATGGCGCCAGATGTGGGCGCCGAGCTCCGGCGGGAGGTACTGTTCGCCGCCGCAGAAGTCTGCCATGGTGCGATCAACAGCCGTGGAATAGATCAGATAGATCTCATCTGTTTGCTGCATAAACTCTCGCCGTGTATCGACAACTCGATGTGCAGAGTCCATACGCAACAAGCCAACAAACTCTGAAAGATTTCAATGGAAAAAGGATATATACTGCGTGCTGCTGGGCCTGGGCCACGCCTGGCCAATTCTACCAGGCTCTGTTGCAATTTCGAGAGCCCGTGTGCATTCGCGGATAATAGGCCGAGCTGCCGGCGTTCCATTTACCCACCAGGCCACCGGCCAGCAACCCACGACTTCTATGTGTTTTACGTCAGGCCGGGTTTTGGGTTTCTCCTGTGAACTTCAAGTTTTTCAAAAAAAATTATATATATTTCAATATTTTAGTCTGTGCATCAACCTTGCGAACCCCAAGTTAAAGGAAAAGATTAGCTTTTTCTTAAAAAAAGAATATATTTCAATATTTTAACATCTGCATAGACCATGTAGCTGTCAAAAAAGGTTACTGGACCGTCTGGACAGACAGTGGGCGGCGGATACGGGTGTGCAAGGCATCAACATCGATGTCAGAGCCGCGAGCATGCATGATGGTGGTGGGCATGGTTGGCAGAGACGGAGCTCGACGACACGAGTCAACGTAGCGGAGTTAATTGTGGCCACGGACCGGACGCCGCCGGGAACAAAGTATACAGATAAATTAATGGACAACATTGCAATGTGGCAAGGCTGACCAAAGTCAATCTTTCTCAATTTTAACCAATATATGTAAAAAGTTATTTTAAATAGAAATAAGAACCACTTGAAATTACTCTACTTACAATGAGATTGTAAGGTCCCAATGCGTCTTGCGCTGCAGTTAATTCATGCAGGACGTGTACAAATTGTCGATTTGATTCCGAAGTCAGTGCAGTCGTTGCCTGGACTTCTGCAAGCCACTCGTGTGCGTCGAGCTACAACCATAAAAAGTTTCAGAATTTTTGCTTGGCCAGCTGCAGCTCCTCCTGGTGTCTGAGAGAATAAACCCAAAAGGGGAGGAGCAAAAACAAAAGAAGCAATCCATGCATATGGGGCCACAAGAATTTTGGTAGGTCAACAACGGTTAATGTCTAAAGCGCTAGTGCCTGACCTTACAAGGAAGATGCGAAGTTTCTTCTTTTGACTATACATAGTAGGAGTAAAAGTTTGTGTTTAGTGTACTTGAACGTCTTGAACTCGTCTTGTGGACTCTAAAGCCTGCCAGCGTTGGGTCTAGTCAGAAAGATGCACGAAGCGGTGCATACTACTGTGCATACTACTGATCAAACCTGATCACCTGACCTTGAAAAAATTCTACTGAGCTTAGTAGGAACGCGAGACCGCATACACTCTCTATCGTTGGATACTTAGACCTGAACAAATGCCGGTCACCTCATCCGGTGATCAGAAACATTGGTTACATGGTTACGAAGTAATTAACTGAGACCGGTATTAGAGCAGTCAAATGGCTTAATCAACAAAGGAGAGCGCCACATGGCAGAGTTTTCCTTTCAACGTACGTAAATATGAGTGCATGCATGTCATCAGGTTAGTTTTTCATCGCAGGGAATGGTATGGAAATCATAGTAGAAGTAGGAACAAAGAATGGTCAGTCAGCAATCGGACTTGATCCGCACATTTCGTATGGCTCCACACATACGTAGCCACGCAACTTTGGTGCCTTGCCATGGGAGCAGCGGAGGAAGAGAATGTCTCGTCCAAACTTTATAAAGAGGTCATGCCCTGTTGTTGACCTGCATTGCTTTTGCCCTTTTCTTCCAGATAACCACGAGGAGATAGGTGTAGCCAAGCTAAAATTCTGCAACGTTGTAGGATCGTAGTAGGATGTAACTCACGTCCACGTACGAAGACCCGTGACGGCCGGCACGAGACGCTGTAGCTTGGGGAATCAAACCGACAGCTAACTCGATTAGCTAGTGCCCTGGCTATGCATGGACGATCCCTAATTGCCAAGCATCTGTTCCAGATAACTTATTTCTAGCTATGTGTATGTGCTCTGTTTACTCCTGAACACGAACGTCATGAAATCGTCCACACGTCCTGTGGACGGACTCGTTTGAACTTTGAAGCTGGCAAGCGTTGGACTCTGAACATAATGTATGCAAGCCACTCGAACCTGACTGGACCTTTGGGAATTCCAACTGAATTTTGTGTGAACGCGAGCAGGGCACTTTCTGGTTTACACCTGAAGAAGGAAAACCAGTCATCTCTCATCTGGTACGGTGGCCTAACCTCGGTTGCAAGCTTCCAGGGTGAGGCTGGTGCATCAGTCAAAATGACCTAATCAAACGAATCAACAGTGATGGGAGTGTGCCGTAGGGCAAAGTTTTTTTTTTTCTTCTGACCATGCGTGCATGTCAGGTTAACTAGCTCTTCTCACCGATGGAAATGGTATATGGTTGATCATTTGAATGATATTCCCTCCGTCCTAAAATACCTGTCGCCGTTGACTTTTGACCATCACATGTGACTATTCATCTTATTCGAATTCTTTTTGCAAACATTAGTTGTCTTTTCATAACATGTTTAACATTTAAGATAGTATAAGCTTGATAAGTTAGTTTTAATATTTATGCAAAAAATTTAAATAAGACGAATAGTCAAACATTGTGATTAAAAACTAAAGATGACAGCTATTTTAGGACGGAGGTAAGTAGACCTAATCAAGGTCGTCGTTTTCTTGCTAGGAAATCATAAAAGCAGACGAAAGAAGAATGGTCACCAGGCAGTGTTTTTGTTTGTTCCATCCATAGAGATCTTATGGCTCAGTTACGGCACCTTCAGGTGTTACCGTGTTACCGATCACTGTAGCACCTTAAAAATCCAACAAAAAATTGCAACAAAAATATAAATGGATAGCTCATGCAACGATCTACAATTCATATTTTTGGTTGAGGTGCAACCGAAGCTCGTGCAAGAAGATAAAAAAAGAGAAATCAGACTGTGAATAGTGCGGGTTGCAACTGTTCATCACGAACCCGCAACCCGTTAGTATTCAACGTCTGATTTCTCTTTTTTGTATCTTCTTGTACGAGCTTCGGTTGCACCTAAAACAAAAATATGAATTGTAGATCGTTGCATGAGCTATCCATTCATATTTTTGTTGCAATTTTTTGTTGCATATTTGTGGCGTTATTGAAGTTGGTAACACGGTAACACCTAACCCGCTTGTAACACCAGATATGTTCTCGCCAGGTCACCCAGTCCGTCTCATACATCCTTGGGGGAAAAAAAAAAAGGAATCATAATTCACCCGCCGACGTACGGCGCGACGCTTCTGGCGTTGGAATTTCCTGCGATTTCAGGTTACTGAACTTGGATTCAAGAAAGGGAAACGCAAGGCATCTTGCAGGAGTGCGACTGCAGTCGATTTTTTTTTTCTCGAACAGACTGCAGTCGAATTGAAACGGCAGGCGTACGTACGTGTGAACACATGACTAAAAAGAACTCGTTCAGTTGGTCGAGGTGCGGAGAAGACCAGTCAAGTCACTTTCCCGGCGAGCATGCAGATGGTTCCGGGCAACGACGACGACAGACGAACGCGTTGTTCCGGGAAGATGCCATGGCATCAGCGAGCCGGCAGAAACTGACAGGTCTTGCACTAGCTGGACTGAGAGTAAAGCGATTCAGAATGGGATCAAGATTTGATTGTACAGTTAAATATTGTTCGTTTCAAACTGGAGAAAGGGGGTGCTCTTTTTTAGACTTGACACGGTCGTGTCAGTTCGGTCCAGCCTCCAACGAGATTTGCTCGCTGCTCCTGACCAGTCATGAAGCAAGCTCTGCACTCTGCTGAACCTAGTGGTATGCAACTATGCACTCGCTGATGGGATGGCCCCGCAGCTGCGTCCAGCAGCTTGGGTTTGCTTTTTTTTTTTTATCAAACGTACCTGTATATTAGTTAAGGAAAAACAGTACACAGACACGTACAGATACATCCAGAGGATACAGAGGACAACTGTCCCACCCACTTTGCACAAAAGACCCTACAGAAAAAAGAAATTACAACCAAGTCCTTGAGTCTTGTGCTTGCCAACAGAGTCACCGGACAGCACCGCCGCCGGACTGCGCCGCCGACAAGGAGCCCGGCCACCACCCAGATCTGGGAGAACCCCATCGCACCAAGGCTTTTCAGAGGACCGAAGTAGACACCCGTCCCGGAGGACGGGATGAAGGCATCGCCGATCGCCCAACGGCCGGGGCCACGCCCCGAGCTCTCCAGATCTTGAATCGACACTCGCCGTCGACGACCGCAGCCGCCGAGGGAAGCCCGAGCACGATCCAACCAACCTCCTTCCTCTTCACCCACAGCCTCCTCTGAACCTTGAACAAAAACTGCCAACAGCCACCTCACCTCGACAAGATGACGCGTTGCCGGCAGTCGACTCCTGTACAGGGACTGCGCGAGAGCCCCTCCTCCACAAGCTCGTCGTCGCCGCCGGAGTAGAGCGGCAACGAGGCGAGGACAAGCCAGGGAGGACCTACTCCATAGCCGCATCGCCGCCGCCGCCTCAACGACACGACCCGGAGACCAAACCCTAGAGCTAAACCTAGGACCTACTCCGCCAGCCGGCAGATCCACGATCTTCCCCGCCTCCCGACGCCCCGAGGGCCGTCGGAGACGAGGAGGACCGATGGATCCGCCGGCGGCGACCCGGCACCACCCTTTCGCCTCTCTCAACTGTAGATGGGGGGACGCTTCGAGAGAGTTGGTAACACGACACAGCTTGGGTTTGCTTTGGCTGCATCTGAAAACTTCATCGTCTTTTCCGTTGAATCTGCATGGCAAGTTGGCAGCTCGGCGAGTAGTCCTCGATCACGCACATCTCAATCAATGTCTAATAATCTCGGTAGCAGTACTTTTGAGCAGCAGAGGCATGTTGGATCTGAAATCTCTCTCCCTGTGGGCTGTAATTGCCCTCATGTAGAGTGGTACTGAGATGACCCAACCAAGTCATCTTCAACCAAGGACAGGGTTCCGTGGAAATTTCCGCCCATGTTCATGCTTAAGAACAATTATTTGTGCCAGTCTACTGTTCGCCATTGCCGCGACCCAGCTAATGATTCTGTTGGTGCTATCTTCTTCTTCTATCCGGGGACCGACCTACAAATGCAGCTTTACTCGAACGGAAATGCCGTGCCATTGCGGTTTTCCTTAGCGGTTTTCTTTAGCTAGTGGTAGCTTTAGCTTGTTATTCAGCAGAAATGCAGAAAGATTCAAGGGACTCGACCCTTCCGACGCTGACAAAGTAGTGACTACATGCCGACCTGCGAGCTGCACTGGACGTTTATTTTCCAGAGTCCAGAGCATGTATACATGTTGCGCCCATGAAACGTGTCAGTCCACGTATGTGACCGTTTTGCACAGATGCTGCATATGCGGCATATCTTAAGAAACTCATGCGTACGCCCTGTCCTTTCAGAGGACAGCCCCGCGTTTTTGCAATAGACCTGGGTCCGGGCTATCTTGACTCATGGTCAACCCGGGCCACAAGTTGAGTCTTCCCACCATTGTCGATCATAACTACTCAAGTTGAGTCTTCCCACTATGTGGGCATAAACACCGAGAATTACAGAATTTGTTACAGCAGGGTTTAAGCAACAGAAACACCGAGAATTACAGAGTACAACACAAATGAACAATCATTTGCCCAAAGTAATTTGGTTCCAAACCAAAATGCAAACCAATTTAGACCAAACGTGTATTTGTTGATGACTGTGTGGACATACAAATGACACTTGCTTCCGCTATAATATATCGAGAGGAATGAAACTATCAGATTATCATGGCATCTGCTCATTGGTCTCAACTTGGTTGTGCTATAATTATAGATAGCAATTACTGTTCATTTTCAAGAGAAAATAGGTCAGTTATTTAGTACCTGCGCCAACCAAGTGTGATATCTCATTGTATCTATATCCTTATTACTCACTACCGGAATCGCCTGATTTGCCGTGTGCCCCATGCACACGGCAACACACCCAATACACACGGTAAATCCTTTGCCGTGTGTAACACTCGGCAACGCGCACACGGGGAGGGGGGATACGGCACAGGCCCTCTATACCGTGTGCTTTCTGTCGGGCACACGGCAAATCATTTGCCGTGTGCCTAATGTCGACACTCGGCAAAAAAAAGTGAACGGACGTCGACGGCCGTTTGACGGGACGGAGCCACACTTTGCCGAGTGTCAAGTAGAACACTCGGCAAAGCTTTGCCGTGTGCCCTCCGTGCCAGCACACGGCAAAGCGTACAAGCTTTGCCGAGTGCCCTAGTTTCCAACACACGGCAAACGGTACCAGATTTGCCGAGTGCTGCGGTCTTTACACACGGCAAACGGAGACAGCTTTACCGAGTGTCGTGGTAATCACACTCGGCAAAGTTCCCTTCGAGTACCAGATTTTCCCTTGCTTTGCCGAGTGTCATGGTAATAACACTCGGCAAAGCGTATTTCCAGAACCATTTTAAATGGTTTTTCCCACCATTTCTTTTCACAAACACACAGGCAGTTAATATATATAACAATAAACATTCAATTCACATCCGCATCCACATCCAAATCCTCCAATAGTCCACAAATGCTCAAATATTCCACAATCCCACAAATATAGCAACAAATAGTCCATAAATCCACAAATAGTCCATAAGAAGTCCACATACACCACATAATTGTTCACAAGTCCACAAATACATTACAAGTTTGTTCACTACCACAAATAGTCGCAAATAAGATACATATCACTGAGGGGGGAATGGGGGTGGGGGTGGGGGTGGGGGTGGGAAAAGATTGCGCGCTGCAGATAGATCAACGTCTTGAACCGCGGCATTCGACCCCGCTGATGGAGATAGATGCTGCACAAAGAAAGGCATATAACATTTGTGATAGAACATGTATAGCAATACTCTAAGTTTTCTAAGTCTCTAAGTTTTGTAAATCTCTAAGTTTTCTAAGTCTCTAAGTTTGTCTAAGGTTGTCAAGAGACTCACCGGAGAAATCAAAGGACGAGGAGCCCAGGGCATCTGTGCCGGCACAGTGTGACCCATCGCCGCAAACTGACTCTGAAAGAAGGTCCACATGTCCGTCATCTGCTGGTTCACCTGCTGGACCACCTGCTGCTGCTGCGCCATATTCGCCTCGAGCTGCTCCCGTCTGGTCCTCTCTTCCTCAAGCTGGGCCTGCAATATGAAATCAAATGTTACACTCGAGTGCATGCATCTCAAATGTTACAAATGAACCATGGTTATATGCTGTCAAATTCATTTAGTTGGATCACAGTTTAGAATATTAGTCAAAAAAAATTATATCTGGCACGAGAAGTTTCAAATATTATTAGCTCCATGGAACAACAATTTGCAGTGTTAAACATAATATTAAAATAATAAATAGTAGTACATAAACAAAGTTGTAGTTCGAATTACCTTATCATTCCCGTAGAGTCTATACTTTTGATAAGCTGGTACTTGTTAGTTTCCTTTCGCTTGCAAGACTAAAGGTTGACTTGTTTAACCACTATAGGAAACCAATAGAAAGAAAGGCCAATTTGTGGTTGTGGTGCTTTTTCCCCAAGCAAACCATTTTTTTCTTCATATGCGTATGACCATGGTCTTCAATATTGACATTGAAAGGAATGATCAGTCTTGTCCAATGTCACCATTAACTCTCGATTGGTTTGATTTGTGATCATCGTGGGCTAGGACTGCTTAACAAAATGACGTGACAACTGATCATCGAGTAGTAATTAAGTTTGCATTTCTCGATAGGTCCCCTCACACGTTAGACCAGATATAAGTTCATCTACATCAAGGCACCCATTTTACCAGCTTGTACTTTACAATTATCTTTCGCTTATTTATAAGTTGATGTAGTATGTATACCGATTAACCAAAATATACAAATTTCTGGGAATAGAGGAAGTACTCCTATATCGCAAGATCAGGTGCGTCGAATACGTAAAACTTCCACATACGTACGATGGTAATGATCATCAAAACTATACTAGCTATAGGCTAATAGTAATTTTTTTTTGCTAAGATTGGCTAATAGTAATTGAGCTATATATAGGGACATCCCCATCTCTCACTGTTCGCCCTGGAATGGCAAATAGCATGCAAGACTTGTCGCCCCTCGCAGTCCAGGTCAACCCGTACGCGTGGCATTGGCCATGCATGTAGCTTCTTCAAAGCTTCTTCAAGCGCGAACACCACCACAATCGGCCCCTCTATCTATAAATACAAGCAGTGTTGCGCGCAGCAATCAAGAAATCAAACCAAAGAGTTAATATATATAGTACGGACCAGAACATTTTTCATCAGGGAAAAAGAAAGAAAGAATATTGTTTTAGTTTCCCCTCGATAAGAGAGAAGAATTGCCGGTGCACTCCAAGCAGGAATTAGCTAGTAGGATCGTCGTAAGCATGGACACGATGGCTACTGGTGGCGCTGATCCACTCCTAACGCCGGGCTTCCGGTTCTATCCGACGGAGGAGGAGCTGCTGAGGTTCTACCTCCGGCACCGCCTTGCCGGCACCAGGCCCGACGTCGAGCGGTTCATCCCCGTCGTCGACATCTACAGATACCATCCTCGCGACCTCCAGGGTCAGTTGATCTGCCTCGTGCGGCTAATTAACTTTATTAATTCGAGTCAATTTCTCATGGATATAATATAAATTTTGTTGGATCGAGTTGATGATCCGATTGGTGTGCGTGCAGCGATGGCGGGCGCGGCGAACGTGAGCGACACGGAGCAGTGGTTCTTCTTCTGCCCGCGCACGGAGCGGGAGGTGCACGGCGGCCGGCCGGTGCGCACCACGCCGTCCGGGTACTGGAAGGCCACGGGCTCGCCGTCCGGCGTCGTCTCCTCGTCGGCCAACCGCGTGATCGGGGAGAAGCGGACCATGGTCTTCTACGAGGGCCGCGCCCCCACGGGCACCAAGACCCCATGGAAGATGAACGAGTACAAGGCCGTTGCCGACGCCACCAATTCCACCGCCGTCGTCGTCGCCGATCCCGGTCCGGTCGCCGCTGCGGCGACCCCGGCAGCAATCAGGGTACGTACGATGTTCAGTGTTCTTCATCACGGTTCACGGCCCTACTAACTAGATTAATTAACTAGTATGCAAATGATCGTGCAGCTCAGGAACGAGTTCAGTGTGTGCCGGGTGTACATCAGCACCGGCACGCTGAGGTCTTTCGACCGCCGCCCCCTCAACCCCGCCGGCCATGACCAAGCTGCTGTTCACCACCAGCAACAACAGCTCGTACTGCCATCGATGCCGAACACTACTAACCAATTACTTCGAGCCGACGGCGTCGTCACCAACAGACAGACGACTGAGAACTCCCTCGACGGCTCCTCTTCTGGATCACAAGGGGCGAGAACCAGCGATACCGCCATCGACTGGGAGTCGCTAGCTGATCCCTCTACTCAGGACTTGAGCTTCATTGCCGATGACTTGACTGGTGCCATTTGGCTCCAAATTTGACGCCTAGTGGTGCAGATGTTAAATTAACCCGATGATTGTGATACAAAGATTGGATTAATAACCTAAATTATCTAGTACTTTTAAACCGAGATCAAATTGAGGTAGAATTTCACCACTTCACTATACTTACTACTACTAGCTAGCTAGATTGATCCGCAAGGATTAGTTATTGAGTCTATGTAAATTTTCTGTCAGACTATCAATTAGGCATTTCAAGGCGTTTCCTTGGTAAGTTTAGTAAAATGAAAATTTTGAATTCAAAATTCTGGATCTTTCCCTCACACACCGAATTTGACACCTGGTGCGAACCTAAGGATTGTGAGAGGAGGGCCAAAATAATTATTTTTTAAAAAAGTATCAACCTATATACAGTACTTTTAAACCGAAGCTCACCACTTCAATGCTAGCTAGATGTACTAGCTAGCACTCAAGGAAAATTCGATCTCATTCATATATGAAGCTGCATCCAACAATATACTACAAATCTTTATGTACTATTGGTAAACTCTATCATCCACATATGAAGCACATCATGAAACCAAATTAGTAGATAAGATATAGCAAAAGGTTCGAACACCCAATTTATTGCTTGTCCACAAAATGTGTGTAACTGATCAACTTCCAAACAGTTTAACGGAGGTGATAAACAGAGATTGTAGTCATGGCCCTGATTAAAAGGCACATTACTCAATTGTGGGTCTATGTAATTTTTTGAAAGGCTACACAACCCGAGAAATGATCGCATCTCATGCAATCCAAAAAATCATCTCAAGCTCGAAAGTGTACACCAGGTAGTCCACACCAGCCAGCCAGAAACATGATGAGGAGAAAGAAGCAAAACATATGAAGTCAGTGCGCTAACAAGAGGAGCTAAAAATTGAAAAGATTTTCTTGATAAAAAAATTGAAACAATTTTTTGATAAAAAAATTGAAAAGATGAGAAAAATTAATAACCAAAATCGGACAACTTGAACATGTTCAGCCAACTTATTCAAGGATAAGATGAAAATCTAAGTAGAGGCACTAAAGACGGCACACATGAAGCATGTAACTACAAGACCAGCCAAAGTGACGAGCCCGTAAGACTCAAAGGAATGATTCTAGGTAGAAGTGTCACCGCAAATGCGCCCTCTGGTTTAATCAAGGAAAAAAAACAAAGGCAATGAATTAAGCCATATCCAAGCAGAAGATGAATCGAAGCTGAAAAGGAAGTACTACAGTGGAAACAACGACTCAACGCCTGCAAAGAGCTAAATATCCAAGGTGTTAGTATCCAAAAAAAAATCCAAGGAGCCGATGCCAAATCCATAGCCAAGATTTAGATCTAAGCCTGGAGGGAAGGAGAGGGAGAGAGGCGTGAGGAGGACCAAGAAACATGGAGTGGTCAGGCGCTAGAGAGATGGTAAAGTCGGGGGCTTGTCAGTGGATCTTAACAATCCGCAGGTCGATGTTTTTCACCTGTTTCACTTTCACATTCAATTTCCAATAAAAATCATCTATTCTATATATATTAATTTGATGACGAAAAGGAGTCACTATATTCGTTCTAAAATGCTAGAAATTCTCACATTAATCCGAGAAAATAAGAAGAGAAAATTACCAACCACTGCCATTATGAAAAAATTAGTCACAAAACCTCTTAAAAATATTTATAAAATAGCTAAATTAGGAATAATGAAAAATAGCCAAAAATACCCTCACACATATTTCTAAATACTCACCATGCCATTATGAGTCAAAAATAGCTAAACTTGGAATAATAAAAATAACCAAAAATACCCTTTACACCTGTTTCTAAATTACCCGCCATGCCATTATAAGTCAAAAAAACTAAACTCGGATTATAAAAATTAGCTAAAAATAAACCTAATCTTATTTTTAATTTACCCACAGTATCATTTTGAGCTCAAAATAGCTAAATTTTGGAATAATAAAATATCTAATATACACTTAATTCCTATTTCTAAATACACCATCATAAAAATACATCATCATATGTCTAGCGAGCATGCCATATTTTCTTATTTTAGAATGACACATTTTCATCAAAAGATTTATTTGTAGCATGACACATTCTTTTTTCCTACCATGAGATATGTTAGTTGTTTAGCATAGCACGTTCGAACCGACCTCACTTCTAAAACAAAATAAAAAATGATGGCTCATCTCACACTCAAAGAGACGGTGAGAAATTTTTCAATCTATTTTCTACTATTATAAAGTAAATATTATTAATAATAAACTATGTTAAACTTCTATAATAATATAAAAATATTATAATAACTCTAGCCGCACAAATACGTGGGCAGTCATGCTAGTTTTACTAATATTACATATGACATGGTGTTGCATTGTGAAAAACTTTTTAAATTGTCAACCTTTCTTCTTAAAATGTGGAACTTTATTTATTGAGCGTGAAACTATTTCTCTTATGCAATTGAACATGTTCTATGATATTTGGTGTGGTACTTGATTAGTTTGAGTTTGTTGCTCAATTGCGTGGAACCGAGTGAACACTGGATTTTTGGAGCAAAAAATAATTATACATGAGAAACGAATGCAGCGCGTGCCAGGTGTTACATTAGCTCCGGCAACCCTTTGGACCTGATTCACCTCCACGATGCCTGATTTCCACGTATCTGCTCTGGATCACTTAGAGCCTGTTCGTTGGCTCTAAATTTTAGATGAGAGAGAAAAAATTCTTACTATTTAGGAGTACTAAACAAAGTCTACTTACAAAACTAACTGCAGAACCCCCCATCTAATTCGCGAGACGAATCAACGAGAGTAATTATGCGGCGATTAGAAGACAGTTACTGTAGCATCACTGTTCCAAAACATAGATTAATTAGGCTCATTAGATTCGTCTCGCAAATTAGAGGGGGGGTCGTGACATAGGTTTTGTAATTAAACTTGTTTAGTATGCCTAAACGGTAAACAAACTTTCTCTCTCATCTAAAATTAAGAGCCTCCGAACAGGCCCTTATTTCTAGCGGTATATGTGCTCAGTGTACTCCTCCTGAACGCGAACGTCTTGAAGTCGTCCTGTGGACGGACTCGTTTGAACTTTGAAGCTGGCGGCAAGCGTTGGACTAGATCTCTGAACATATGCATGTAAGCCACTCAAACCTGACTAGAACCTTGGAAATTCCAACAGAATTTGGTGTGAACGCAGGGAACTTCAGGTTTAGACCTGAAGAAGGAAAACCAATCATCTGGTCCGGTGGTCTAACGACCAAGGTTGGAAGCCGGGCCTAGTCAAGTGTATCATCGATGATGGGATTGTACCATAGGGCAGAGTTTTTTTTTTTTCCTTGAGACCGTGAGTATATTTTAGGCAATTTTTTTACCGTTGGAAATGGTATAGAGTTGATCAATTTGAATGACAGTCTGTACATCAAAGTTATCGTTTTCTCGTTATGACTGAGCCGGCACTTGAGCTTGATCGTATGACTTATGTTTAGCTGCCATCTGGTATATCTAATCTAGTCAATACGGTCCATCTCGCCGTTCTTCCCGCAGGTATATATGCATGCATGGTTTGATTTTACGTACGCCCAGCTTCTCATACATTTATGGAAACAAAAGACGGTACGAATTCAGAATTGACAAGCCGTACGGTGACGCTTCCGGTTACTGAACTTGGAATATTTCAAGAAAGGGAGACGCAAGGAATGTTGCAGGAGCGCGACTGCAGCCGAATTGAAACGGCAGGCGCACGTACGTGTGAATATCACTAAAGAAAAGGAACGCGTTCAGTTCGTCGAGGTGCGGAGGAGACCAGTCACTTTCTCAGAGAGCATGCAGATGGCTCCGGGCAAAGACGACGACAGAAGAACGCGTTGTTCCGGGAAGACCCCGCCGGCAGAAACTGACAGGTCTTGCTTTAGTTCTGGACTGAGCTTATAAAGCGATTCAGCCAATTAACACAGGGGTCAAGATGTAATTGTATATTGTTCGTTTCAAACTGGAGAAAGGGATTCTTCTTTATTTAGACTTGACCCGGTCGTGTCAGTTCAGTCCAGCGCCCCCAACGAGATTCGCTCGCTGCTCCTGCCCAGTCATGAAGCAAGCTACTCTGCTGATGGCCCCGCAGCTGCGCATCTTCACCAGCAATCCAGCAGCTACCTGTACGTTGCTTGGGTTTGCCTTGGGCCCTTGGCAGCATCTGAAAACTTCGTCATCTTTTCCGTTGAGGCAAGTTAGGCAACTCGGCAACTGTCGAGTAGTCCTCGATCATGCACAGCTCAATCAATGTCCAATAATCCCAGCAGCAGTAATTGCCAGCAGCAAAGGCATCTTGCATCTGAAGGGGGTGTTCGTTGAATTGGGTCTAAACTTTAGAGGGTTTTTCCAATGAATATTGTGATTACAAATAAAGTTTAATTACAAAACTAATTTCAGGACTCCGCTCGAATTCGCGAGACGAATCTAATGAGGGTAATTAAGGCGTGATTAGACGATGGTTACTGTAGCATCACTGTAGCAAAACATAGATTAATTAGGCTCATTAGATTCGTCTCGTGATTTAGAGGGGGGGTCGTGACATAGGTTTTGACATTAAATTAATAAAAAATGTGTTAAATAGTAAGATTCTCTTTGATGTGACGGATGTTAAAGTTTAGAGGGGGGTAAACGAACACCCCCGAAATCTCTCGTTGTGGGCTGTAATTGCACTCGTGTAGAGTGGTACTGTGATGACCCAACCAAGTCATCTCATCCAAGGACGGGGTTCTATTGAAATTTCAAGACTTGTTCGTGCCAATGCAAGTGGTCTGTCATCCAAGGCTATGTGCAAGGGGTCTGATATGCTCGAACCGATAGGCGGATAGGCCAATTATTTGTTCCATTACTGTTTGCCATTGCGGAGACCCAGTTAATGATTAGTAGTATGTTGGTGCTATCTTCTCATATCCTGAGCCCGGCCTACGAATGCAGCTGTACTCGATCAGAACGAAACTGCAGTGCCATTGCGGTTCTCCTTTCAGCTACACTATAGCTTAGCCTGTTCTTAAGCAGAATTGCAGAAAGATTCAAGAGACTCGACACTTCAGACGCTGACAAAGTAATGACTTCCTGCCGACCTACGAGCTGCACTGCACGTTTAATTTCCAGAGACAACATGCATATGTATACAGGGAAAACATCTTGTGCTCCGTGCTCCCAACACCGGTAGCACCTCAATGGATGCACAAAATTTTGCAACATATATATATGAGATTATCTACCATCTTACAAAATTGGGATGCGACGCTTGTAGAAACTAGCAAGTGAAATAAAAATGTGAAATCAGCATGTGAATAGTGCGGGTTGTACTTAAGTTCATCTCAAACCCCCAGCCCACTACTATATATTCACATGCTGATTTTTTTTTTCTTGCACAAATATCCGTCGCATCTGAAATTTTGACATGGTAGATGATGACAAGACATGGACTACACATTCATATGTTTGTTGCAAATTTTACACATCCGTTGCAGTAGCATCACAACCAGCGCTAGAATTAAGTGCTCTCAATGTATACGTGTCGGTGTTGCACCATGCAGCAACGTTTATGGTCCACGTCGCCGTTGCTTGCATCGATCGAATGTTACCACGTCCTGTCCTTTTTCGTACCGATCGGTACTACTGATTAGTTGATGATGGCCTGGTTCATCGACTCAGTAATATACATGGATGTCCAAGAAACTCAGGCTTACGTCCTGTCCGTTCAGAGGACAACCCCGCGTCGTTGCTGTCCGGGACTCCAGGGTGTCTTGACTCCATAGTCAACCCGGGCAACAAGTAGGCAGAATATTCCCTCCATTGTCGATCGTATAACTACTCAATCATCATGTCAGAAAAGTTATTTGGGCATAAACATCAGCACGTGGAGGAAAATTGTTGATGGAGGTAGGATGCGCATGTGCCAAACTACGAGGGAAGATATACAGTGGTGTGGTATTTGGAATATGGTTATATCAAATTGTGGGGAATGCGCTAAAACATGCACAGAAAGTGTTTTCTGAATGCAATCATGATAAGCTTTGCTAAACATATAATTTGGTTCAAACCTTAACGCAGACTCTTTTTTCTTTCAAAATAAAAAAAAACAGAGACCTTTTGTTATGTATGGGTCACTAATTTAGTTTCAAAGCAAAACACGGACCAATTTAGACGAGCGTAGGGTTTTCAAACCGTTGAAAACCGGTCGGTTATCGCGATAACCGGACTTATCGGTCCGGTTCGGTTTCATCGGACGTCCGGTTATCAGTAAAAACCGAACCTGTGTACTGTAGCAGATTCGGTTACCGGTCGGTTTTGTCGGTAACCGGTCCGGTTTCCTCGGTTTCGGTTTTTCGGTTTTTTCGAGATTTCAATCCTTGGACGAGCGAATGAGTTTGTTACAGATGACACTTACTTTCATAATAAGAAGTCGATTAATTGATGAATTAAACTATCAAATTATCAAGGCATATGCTCATTATTCTCAACTTGGTTGTGCTATAATACTCCATTCGTCCTGAAATATAAATATCTTTTAGTTAAAATAATATAGGTAAAAATAAATTAATTTATATAGATAGAGTTATGTATTATGTATGATAGATGGTTTCACAATGAATCTTGCATTATTATTTTTATATTATCATTGTTAACAATATTTTTGTTATAAAGGGTCAAAGTGATATTTTTTTATTTTGACCAAACCTATAAATGTTACTTTTCTGGACAGAGGTGGTAACAAATATCAATCACTTTTCGTTTTTAAGAGAAAATAGGTTAGTTATTTAATATATATGCGCCAAATATATAGGTTAGTTCTTTAAAATATGTTCTAAATGTATACAATATTCAGTTAAATAATTATAACTGGCATGTGGAGTAGTTTCAAATAATATTAGCTCCATAGAACAGCAATTTTCCATGTTAAATGTACTACTACAATAATAAAGAGTATATTATATAGAAAAAGTTGTATTTCGAGGGCCCTATCATTCCCCTACAGTTTATAGGTATGATTTTGATGGCACTTGTTAGTTTCCTTTCGCTTTCATGACTAAAGGTTGACTTGAACCACTATAGCCAGGAAGTCATTCCAAATAAAGGCCAGTTTACGGTTCTCGTGCTTTTCCCCCAAGCAAACAGGCCGATATAAGTTCTCATTCTTTTTTTGTGGTCACAAATATATATAGCCCTTTCACTCTTATACCAGATATAAGTTCATCTACAACGTAAAGGCATACATTTTACCTTCTACTTTACTATTCTTTCTTCTCGCCGGCTGACTAATAACCAAACTAGAGTGAAAGAGTATGTAGCCTAGTGGTTATAATAGCCTTAGTAGCACCTGCGGTCTGGGTTTGACTCTCCGTGAGAGCAAATTTGCTAGGATTTAACGGCGTTGTGCTTTCAGCGGGAGGTGACGTGGTCGCCGACAGCGAGGCGCCAATAGTGACTATCAATCTCGAGGATTTGCCGGCTCAGTCTTCGAAGATGCTCATAGAGATAGGGTTTACGCATGTGCGTTCATGAGGGTGAGTGTGCTTGCGTTGTGAGTGTCTGAGTTGTACTGCGTAATCGCAAAAAAATAACCAAACTATAAAAAGGACGTAATACTATCACTCACCTAGTTCTTGTTCATTATTGATAGTACTCGATACACACGTAAAACTTCCACGTAATTTCTCCTATAGGCTAATAGCAAGAGAGCTAGGGACAGCCCCATCCCCATCATCTCTCACTGTTGGCCCTGATGGAATGATATATGCGGAGTATTATATCACTCACCTAGTTCTTGTTGCTACTGTACAAACAGTGTTCATCTGACACAAATTTGATGAAGCCGGAGAAGCTGGTATTTGTGAGGCTTTTTCGGCTTTTTACTGTTGCTACAGTATGTTACAGTGAAATAAGCTGAAGCCGAAGCCTTTTCGCCAAACATGCCAAGACTCGTCGCCCGGTCGCCCTTCTGGGTCCAGGTCAACCCGTACGCGTGGCAATGGCCATGCATGTAACTTCTTCAAAGCTTCTTCAAGGGCCTAACACCAACACAATCGGCCCCTCTATCTATAAATACAAGCAGTGTTGCGCGCCAGCAATCAAGAAATCAAACCAAAGAGTTAATATAGTACGGACCAGAACATTTTTCATCAGGGAAAAAGAAAGAAAGAAAGAATATCGTTTTAGTTTCCCCTCAATAAGAGAGAAGAATTGCCGGTGCACTCCAAGCAGGAATTAGCTAGTAGGATCGTACGTCGTAAGCATGGAACGGTTAGGTACTAGTGGTGGTGATCCGCTCGGCACGCCGGGCTTCCGGTTCTATCCGACGGAGGAGGAGCTGCTGAGCTTCTACCTCCGGCACCGCCTAGCCGGCACCAGGCCCGACGTCGAGCGGTTCATCCCCGTCGTCGACATCTACAGATTCCATCCTCGAGACCTCCAGGGTCAGTTGATCAGCCTCACCTAACTATATTAAATTCGAGTCCTCTTCTCATGCATATAAATTCTGTTATTACATCCTTGCCAAAATTTAAAAAAAAAAATCTGTTAGATCGAGCTGATGATCCGATTGGTGTGCGTGCAGCGATGGCGGGCGCGGCGAACGTGAGCGACACGGAGCAGTGGTTCTTCTTCTGCCCGCGCACGGAGCGGGAGGTGCACGGCGGCCGGCCGGTGCGCACCACGCCGTCCGGCTACTGGAAGGCCACGGGCTCGCCGTCCGGCGTGGTCTCCTCGTCGGCCAACCGCGTGATCGGGGAGAAGCGGACCATGGTCTTCTACGAGGGCCGCGCCCCCACGGGGACCAAGACTCCCTGGAAGATGAACGAGTACAAGGCCGTCGCCGACGCCGCCGCGACACCTCTCAAGGTACGCACATCGTGTTCTTCATTGCGGCACTAGTAGATTTTTGTGCGCAAATTATATTCAGTTTAACCGTTACCGTGTTAGTTAATCTACACTGATGCACGACGGATTTGCAGCTAAGGAACGAGTTCAGCGTGTGCCGGGTGTACATCAGCACCGGCACGCTGAGGTCCTTCGACCGCCGTCCTCTCAACCCCGCCGGCCATGACCAGGCCGTTGTTCGCCACCAGCAACAACAGCTCGTACTACAACCAGCGGCGAACACCAATAACCAGCACCCTGCCTACGTCGTCGCCAACGGACTGACGGAGAACTCCCATGACAGCTCCTCTTCCGGATCAGGGGTGGTCATGGATGGAGCTGACGATGCCGCCATAGACTGGGAGTCGCTGATGCCTCTGCTGAGAGCTTGAGCTTCAGCGTTGATGACTCCTGTGTACTCGTGCCATTTGGCCCCAAATTTGACAAGTGTGTGATTGTTAAAATTTAACCCGATGATTGTGATAGATATCGTACCATTAAACCAAGATTAAACCAAGAGTACTAAGCACTAGCTAGCTAGGTGATACCGCTAGGCGTGCTAGGAAGAGAAGATTAATCACTGCTGAATCTATGTAAAGTTTTTGTCCGAAGCGACTATCAATTAGGCATTTTGAGATTTTTTTTCTTGGAACTTTTCAAAAATAAAAATTTAAATTTAATATTCTGGATCGCGCCCTGACACACCTAATTTGACACCTGGTGCAAACCTGATGATTGTGAGAGAAGGTTCGGATCAATAATAAAAAAAGTCTATGTATGTTGTAATTTTAAACTGAATATATAGAAAGTGTAGTAGAAGTTCACCACTTCAATGCTAGCTGTACTAGCTAGCTACTAGCTTAAGGAAAATTCTATTTCATTCATCAAAACGTGAGTACCACATCCTTTACAGCCAAGGATTTATTTCACAGCTTTACAGTATGGGTAAACTCAATTGTCGACGTATCAAACACACCATAAAGCCAAATAAGTAGCTTAGATAAACCCAAAGATTCATCAAAACCCCAATTTATTGCAAAACCACTACCAGCTACTAGCTCGATTAATCTATATAAAGAGGCATGTTACTTAATCGTGGGTCTATGTATTTAGGTCTTTTGCTTTGTATGTTTTAGTAAATGAACTTCTGAAATTTCAAGATTATGAAACTTCGTGTACCTTAACACTGGAACCTTAATAGCGCTAGTACAAAAAGACCTTGAAGTTTAGCAAATCAATCATTCAACATGTTCAGTTGGTATTGTTTCAAGATGATGAGACACCAGTCCTATGCATGATGACTAGACTAACCTAAGATGTTTGCAGGTCATTTGTGTCATTGGTTGTCTGATCAGTGGAGTGGTGCAATTGGCCACACACATCCTCGGTTCAAAGAGTAGGATCAGTGCCCGCATTAAAAAGGTCTACCATGCTATTGTGTCAGTTTGCAAGCTGTTGTATGACTTTGTTGTAGTCATCCTGTTCAGAGTCTCAAGGTATATTATTTAAGCTTTCACTCGATTCAGAGTTTGTTGTATCTTTTAAGTGTCTTTATTTTGCTGTTGATGGATCTTTTTACTACAACCACTATTGAAGTACCGAGGATTAAACATAAAGAAGAAACATGATGGTAGTGTTGGGAGATTCTGCAATTTTGATGACACTTTGGATGACACAGCTGTTAAAGGATTCTACAGTTTAATGATAGTGTTCTTGTAGAGACGGGCTACTATTTGTAGTTTACCGCTCATTACCCTTTTCTAATCATATGATATTATCATAGTATCACGAGACCTAACCCTTCTTGTTCACAACTATTTGCCATTGCCGTTCTGATGCTCGAGCTGATAGGCAAATAGTTGATGATGATCCAGTTATTACGAAGCTAGTAGTGCTTGTTTCATGTGTTACAGCTGGTTGCACAAAAGAATACCAAAATACGAAAGAGAAGCGTAGCTCCCATGCCTCTGGGCTCAGGACTTACCAAAATGTAAAACATCGCCTAACTAGTAATAAGAAAATAAAAACATGTTTGAAAGGAAGTTGAAAGATCAGGGACCATCAGTTTAGTGTTGTCTTAGCCGCCGAGAGACCAATGGAGTCATCATCACCCGCCAGTCCGCCACCAATGCCATGCCACCGTGTCAACGTACGTAGGCCTGCCACTGCTCACCGGCGCCGGGGCGGCCGACGTCCTGCAAGCATTTATGGCTATTGTTTTTTTCAGCTGGAGATGATTCCCATCAACAGCAAGGCACTATGACGACTTCATGAATTTTAAGATTAGTTGATCCAGTCTTTTTATGCGCTCATAGAGATAAGATGTGCGTGCGTGTGTTCATAGTGATTAGTGCTCGTAAAGGTTTGTTCATCTGTATTGTGTTTTGCAAAACAAAAAAAAGATTTGGTGGATATTTTTTATTGAATGAGATTTGGGGGATCAATTGGCTATATGCTTTGAAAAAGGTGCACGGTGCCCTTGGTGAGGAAAAAGGATGGTTGAGGTGGTAAGAAGGCTGAGCTAGTGGGCTGGATCCGACCTCCAGGCATAAGCATTGGGCTGTACTGGAAGAAATTTGAAATTCAGATGCTAGTTGCAATTGCAAGAGGTGTGTGTACTAATATATAATTATGCTCGGAAATGGACAGTTTTGGAGGTAGCATCAATTGGTCCTGCTCCTGACCAGTCTGATTGCTACCTCCTCATATGATCAGACCGTACTGAAAACAAATTGCAAGTAGTATATGTCATCTGCGAAAGCGCTTGATAGAAAACACCGGTCTAGTACCGGTTGTTAATTACGAGTCAAACGAGTTGTCAAATCAGATAGCATGACGCCCTTTTTTTTGTACTCAGTACCAGATGAACTCGATTGAGTCGTGAACGCGAATCACAGCAGCTCCGATCCGAACTAACTCCAACAATCGCAGCAGTATAGTATAGCAGCATAATATTGCTGTTGGTTGGAGCGGGAACCGTGAAGCTTAGCAGCTGAGTCATCTGACAGCCGCACAAATCTTTGTTTACTCGATGGATGGGATAGACTCGCTATCTCGACCTAACAGCTTTATCTTATTATTACTCATATACTTTAATCGCACTTGCTTGCATGCAGAATCTCAATGGGGGAGTCGACGAAGTACATGACAAGTGGATCGACCTGCTGTGTGAGATGATTTCGGTGTCCAGACTAAGACCGTACTCGATCGTCAAGCGATCGAAATGAAGGGTGAAATCGACCACACACGAACCACACCATCGACCGCCTGCCTGTGCTGCAACCCCGCTCCACGTAGCCTGTACTACTGCAGGTGCGGACGTCCTTAATCACGCGCGTGTGAAGCTGATTAATTAATAAGCTCTGATGAAGAAGCCAGGTAGCGCGCGCGCCTGAAGACTGATGAGAGAGAGTGACTCGCCAACGCCTGGATGCCAGTAAGCGTCGTCGTCTGGGCGGCGTGCAGGCAGAGGGCGCGCGGTCTTGGTAGCAGGTTCGTGGCGCCATCAGATCATCAGCATCGATCAAGCGCGCGGTTGTGCGCATCGATCCGTCGCTCGATCGCTCGGAAGCGGTTGCCCGGCCGGCGTTTTATGGAGAGGAAGAAAACAGCTAGCGGCAGCAGCAGCTCTGTTCAATGGCGTAAACGTGTGTTAATAATCAATCACATTGGTGACCGTTTCTCCCGCGTCTCGCGCTGCAGCAGCCGTGCGTGCCAACTTGGCGATCGATCGGCCCAATCAGGAAGAGATGTCAAATTTGACCGTGCAAATATATAATGGATGATGGTTCGCTTGCTGAGGTTGTTAGTTAATTAATTGGTTCTGGAAGAACTATGACGAACGCAAGACGATGATCGCGACTGACGGACGGACGGCGCTGCCGCGAGTTTGTGCGCAAGTACAGAAGCTCCTCTCGGTAGTCGGTACATGTAGTGAAGTAGGTTACTAGCTACTGCCGATCGATGATAATCTTCTGATGACACGCCCTCCTTCCTATCGTCAACGAACAAATTAAGAAGCAAACCCGACACATGCCAAACGTTATCGCAATCTCGATGGGAACGTCACGTGCCAGAACACCTTGGGTCAGCAACCGTGCCGTCCCCAGAAAAAGGTCAGCTAGCGACCGTGTGCTGTTTCCGCGCACAGGAACCAGTCGATCGACAGCCTAACCGGCTCATGAAGTGATGATCACGGTTTAATTAGCGCGCGCCATCAATTGAGAAAAAACGGGACCATGTACTGTTTGGCATCAACATAACACTCACATGCCTAATGCAATCCATCATCGTCTCCTCCGAATCACGGACGCGTTCGCTGCCACAGGCGCGCGGACGGCGACGCCCGACCTGAGCCGCCGTGCCTGAGCTGCAGCTGCAGCACAAGCTTTTCTTCTTCTTCTTTTTTTATTGGACAGACGTGCCCATCCGTTCCGTCGATCACACCACACGTATGCCATCAGCCACAGGCCAAATTAAGCCAAGACACAACCCCCCTTAGTTGACACGTCGATCGGTCAAAGCTTGAACACCGCCTGGTCTGGTCCCACGCGTCAGCGGCCGGCGAGCGGACGCGTCGTCACGGAACTTTTCCAACTTTGCGTTCCGGCGACGCAAAGCAAACAAGATCTAGAGGCTGAACAAAAGAGACGGGAGCTTCTCTTCTCACCCAGCAGCAGCAGCAGCAGAGAGAGACCGGTGGTGGAGCACAGGAACATCTCGCTTTCGGGCCGATCACATCGCTGACCCGCCCCCCTACCCATTTATACACAAACAAACCACCCACTCGCTTCTTCACAAACACGTAGTCCACGGCGCTGACACATTTCCAGTTCGCGACGACGTGAGGCACCAACAATACCTGCCGGATTCTGCGGTTATCCCAAGCAGAGGAGCTTCCGATTGATCGACATGGCCGCCACGGGTCTTGACGCTGCGTACGACGGCCGTTCTCCGGCGAACGGCGACTGCGAGATGGCTGCCACGGCCATCGACGACCTCCCAGCGGACGTCCTCGCGCTCGTGCTCCGCCGGCTGGACGGCGCCTCGCTGGCCGCGCTGGGCTGCGCGTGCGCCAGCTTCCGCGACCTCGCCACCGACCCGGCCACGTGGCGCGGCCTCTGCCTCGCCATGTGGCCCTCCGTCCGCGACGTGCCCAGCTGCTGCGGCGACGACGGCGTCGATCACCGGGCGCTCTTCGCCGACGCCTTCCCGTTCCCTGCCGCCCCCGCCCCTGCTCCGGCGCCCGTCTCCGCCACCAGCAGCGCCAGCCTCCCGGCGCGCCTCGTCTCCGCCGTGGACCTGCACCACGCCGGCGCCTGCATCATGTCGCGCGTCGTGGAGACGGACACCGCGTCCGCCTGGTTCCGGGGCGCCCCGTTCCGCGTCGACGCGCTCGTGCAGGAGGGCTTCTCGGCGCCGACGTCGCCCATCACTCCATCGGACCTGACGCTCAGCTGGATCCTCATCGACCCGGCCACCGGCCGCGCCGTCAACGCCTCCAGCCGCCGCCCGGTCTCCGTCGACCGCAAGTGGCTCACGGGCGACGTCGTGGTGCGCTTCGCCGTCGTGCTCGGCGACAGCGGCGGCGTCGCGCTCGACGCCGCCGTCACCTGCGACGAGCGGCTCGGCCACGTCCGGGAGGTCAGCCTGTGCATCGAGGCCGCGGACGGCGGCGGCGTCAGCGGCCTCGACGGGCTCGCCGCGGTGGCCGCCGCCATGGCCGGCGCGAGGCGGGGCCGCGGCGCCGGCGCGGAGGACGACGCCAAGCGGCGGTACCGCGAGTTCGTCAAGGGGAAGAGGGCCAGGAAGGAGTGGAAGGCGCGGCGCGAGGGCTTGCTCGACCTCTGCTGCTCCGGCGTCGGGGCGGCGGCCTTCGTCAGCTTCCTCGTCATGCTCATGTTCCGGTGACCATCGTGCCGGCAACGCAGAAGCGACGACGTAGGTTCTTTTGACCATCATTCAATTCTTTTGACAGCCAACGTGATTGTAAATATGATTGCGATGTATAGTTATACGGTCGGCTGTCAACATGTAATGTATATACTATATAGTAGATGACAAGTTACCATCGGTTCAGCTTTGATGCTAGTGTTAACTTTCAGAAAGCAATCAACTTCTAGAATGTCAGCGTGGCGCGCCATGTTCAGCACGTTCTACTGCTGGACTTTGAAAGAGTGCCCATTACGGACACAATGCAGCAAAGGCATTGGCCGGCATGTTTCATGTATACTCTCGCGCGGGGCCATTACCCGACTACAAAAGGCGTGCTAGAGGATAACCAGTTCTGCAAACTTTGAACCAGACGCCTCTAAATGGTGTGCCAAGCGCATCACAGAAAAAACCATACTTCAAACTTCTTACACAAATCATTTTTTCTCTCCCAGTCTCAAAATACATAAATATTCTATGACATTCAACAAGGTTAATTGGTAACAGGGGACACCATAATACTACCAACCATTCCTATAAGAACTCTACATCAATACACTAGGACCAAACTATACAAAAGTTTGAGAAGCAAATCATACAAAACTCAATAGAATACAAGCACTCTTGTCAAGCCACAGCTTCTGGAACGACCAGCACGGAGTCTATACAAGTGATTTCTGCAGTTCCCGATAGACCAAATCGATGAACTCGTCGCTCTGTCAGGCAGATCAGAGAGTCAGAGCAGATAAAGAATAAAACCCATCATGTGCAATTTTTTTTTCTGTGTGAAACATACCTGAACAAGTCTCTGGAGAGCATCTTTAACTCTATCCCTTGTCACAACAGGTCTGTCATTGTGTGCAGGGGTAAGGGAAGGAGGTGGAGTCGGTGGTGGAAAAGGTTGGAGCAAGGGGGTGCCATATGAAGGAGCAGCTGCCGGAGCTGGATGAAGGGGTGGTGCGGTAGGCATTACAGATGACCCTGGTGGTGCCAGTGATGACGACGAGGATGATGGGGGTGCAAAGAAAGCAGGTGTTACAAGATTTGTAGAACGGGCAGTATGGGCATTAGAATCATGGAGGGGCAGCGGTGGAGCTGATGAAGCTACTGAGGGGGGTGCTTGATGTGTCGGCGCAGGAGATGGAATGATCAATGGCACATGGGAAGATGCAACACTCTCAGTCGCTGGATGCACTCTTCCAGACAATTGTGCATTTGACACACTTCCAATGGTAGCAGCTCCCTGTAGATTTGTTTATGACACAATTTCAGCATTGTTTGACTCATGGAAAACTTTGCATTATCAAAGAAGATGCTACGATGCCCACTGAGTGCACAAACCAGATAAGTGGAGTTTACTATGTGAAAAAAAGAGATGAAAAATCTAGAAATAAAACAGGTGAGTTGTAAGTAACCATACGTTGAAGTAATTGGCCAATGATTCATCAGTGGCATCGGACACTACAGTTGTGGGAGCCGGCGGAGGTTCGAGGGGGCCATCTATAGCAGCAGATGTAGGAACAGCCTCTAATTCCTCAAACTCACTGTGGCATACATTAGACAATTTTCAGTATAGGTGCATCCAACATACTATTCACAGGGGAAAACTTCTTGCAATAGAGAAACCCATAGGAGCTACCTTTTTGTGGAAGGCACTTTTGGTTTTGGAGGTACTTTGGCGTAAGCATTCAGTATCCTGCAAATGAAAACAAACAGTAGACAAACTGAGACAGTGTTCAAGCAATTGTAAAAAAAAAAAAGAGCATAAAACAGTTGAAGGAAAACAAAGCAAAGAACAGGACATGTAAACAACACAGTTTATTCCCAAGCAATTATAATCCCCTGTGAGACGCAATACAACGAGATACTATACTCATCAAACCATGACGTAGGAACGCTGTTGAGTGTTAAGAGATTGAAAGCACAGCTTGCCTCCTGTGAATTTCTTGCTAGCATGCAAAACTGCGGTTAACAAGGTGGCGGTTGCCCTTTTGCAGGAGTTCAAGTCTTCAATAGCTACTTGTTGGATTGTTGCATAACAAAAGAAAAAGGGAACCCACAGCTATAAAATCCAGACTCCCAGGCAATTTCCGAATAATCAGCTGTAAAACTGGCAGATGCAACAGATATAGAAAATAAATAGCTTCTACACTTAGAAATAGCAAGCAAAGTTAATACATGCCCTGAATATCGGTTGCTAGTCTTTTTAGATAAAAAGTCAGGTATTCATCACAAGTCTCGCTGCCACTAGAATGCGAACCCAGCCAGCATTGCTTCAATTAGTTAATATTCTCTGTTTCACATCATCATCTATTAGCTTATTTTGAAAGGGACTTAACACGCTCAGCTAACATTCATAGTTTTTAGTCAAGCAAACATTCATACGGTTTTCGAAGTTCATCTTAGCCACCCAAAATTGAGAATCTCTGACATTTAAAGCGGATAAATGAAAAGGCTTTACCTTCCAAAAAGACTTGCAACAGCTTCGCAGTCATGTTGATTGTAAAACCAAATCCCATTAACTTCTTGTGCAGCATTTCGGTACAACAAATACGGAGGTTGAAGTTCATATTCAAAATCACTTAATAAATCCTCCACCAGGTTATCTGTTGGGGAAACAAAAGAACATTGAACTTTTTAGTCCAGTCCAGTTGACTTACACAGTTACACTAGATGCCATGAAAAATTAAGGCCATTCCAAGCTAATGAGCTATAGACATATTGATATACCAGACATACAGCTGATCCCATCATGATGGGTTCACATTCACATGACAACTGAAATTTCACAAGAGTTTACCCTGATTTCTGTACAAATCAAACTCCAAAAGAAACTACCTTTACTTCTCTCTGCCATTATACCAATGGCATGTCAAAGAACCTATAAAGTGAGCCAAAGTTCTTTACAGCAACCATGATATTCCTATTAATCTGGATAATTGGTGGATCAGGTACGCAACGATACAACACGATAATAGACCACGGCTTGCTAATCTGAGTAATCTCTAAACACAGATGTTTGGCAAGATTATCGTGGGATCAGGGGTAACGCAATAATACAACACGATACCACAAAAGATCCATGGTCTGGTGAGCCGCTGAAAAGGAATGTTAGGCACGGCACGATAGGATCCAGGGTGCCCTACAAGTTGGCAATATGCAAAAAGATATTTTTTCTGCCTATCATAACTAATCTTATTGGTCAGTTCACTCTCTAAACTAGCAAGTATTCGGTGTAATCTAGTGAAAAGAAGACTACCCAGAAAACCGACCTAACAGAAGAATTCATCAGGTTCTACGGAATCAGTGTACACTGCTATACGTCAAGAGATGATTGGCCAATCTAGGATTCAAGGTACTCTACATTTGGCAAGATGCGAAAAAGGATAATTTTCCGCCCATCATGACCGATCCTATTGGTCGGTCCACTGTCTAAAGTAGACAAGTAATCGTTAAAAGACGCCACTCTGGAAAATCCACCTAACTGAAGAATTCATCAGGTTCTGCAGAACAAACATACACTGCGATACGTTATTGGTCAATCTAGGGATCTAATGCGCTTTAAGTTTGGCACGACTAGAAAGGGATGGTGTTTTATCTCTCTCTCAACAAGATCGATCCTATTGGTCCACTCCACACTTTAACCTAGCAAAAAATAATCAGTCTAAACTGACTAATCGATATGAAAATCATCAGGCCAAGATTTGGGATGCGCGTACCAGTGTTGCGCCTGTTCATAACGATGAACTGGAACCTCGGCTGCGTGTTCCTGGATCACCACCACCGACATAACCAGTAAGCAATCGGATCCTAGAAGATAGATTCCAAACCCTAATAAACCCCAATTTCCCAGGCGACTCACCTCTTCACGACGAAGAGCGAACCCTCCACATCCTTCCGGCTCTGCACGCACAACACGCACACAAATCCCGCATCAGATCGAATCGGACCACAGGCCAGGAGTAGGGAAATCGGAGCAGGCGGGGAATGAAGACTCACCCACTGGTTGTGGTCGATGTTGAAGTCGTAGAGCGTGACGTGGGCGGCGGTGATGAGGATGTCCTCGACGGCGGGGTCGAGGCGCTGGAGCACGGTGAGGTTGAGCATGCGCGTGCCCTCCGCGTCCATGACCAGGTTCGGGGTCACCTTTCCCCCCGTCGGCTGCGGCGCCGGCGGCGGCATCGGGGTCTCGAGGGGTGGTCGGATCTGAGAGCGCCGCCGCAGCAAGAGCTTCGTGCAGTGGATGGATGGAGGTGGTGGGGCTTCGGGGAACGGGATGTTCTGGAACAAACAATCGCAGATTCACGGCACATGGGGGGTCAGTGATCGGAAGGTGGGCTGCAAGTAGGCCTCCGTGTAGGATTGATTGGGCCTCTATGGACCTTCTAATTGACCCGAAGATTTGAGCTCTTAACGCGTAACAGGCCGAAGCACCTGCGTAGCCCATGAAGGGAAATCCTGAGGCCGGGCCGTAGCCCACTTTTTTCACCTAATAATGTAACAAAAAGCTTAACATTTTTTTTATGAAATAAACATTATACACATTTTAATGTGAACCTGTGGGTGGATGACTATGTACCTCCACTTCTCGGTTAACATTTTTTTAAGTGATTCGGGGGGTGACCATCCCCGCTTTATATTACAAAAAAAGCTAATTACAGAGCATGGAAGCCGACAGGACCATCTCTAGGAATTCGTAGGTCCGGTCCAAAATGCAAAATGAGGCTCCCAAGTTACTAACTCACTTCTCTCTTTTTTCTTTAGTTCAAAATGCAAATAGATTCAAAATGTAAAATACAGCGCAGGCAACCCACTTCTCCTATTTTCAGCCCAATTTGACCCAGCGAGAGCCTTCTTTCATCCTTCAGACAGTTACCTTTTTTCTCTTCCTCCACCATTGCTGACAACGGAAGCTCCCCATCGGGACGCTATTGAATGGTCGAGACCCTAGCAAACAAGCAAAATGGAGTGCTTACTGGCTCCTCCATCAATTCTCTCAGTCAAATTTGAAAATACATCCTGTATCCGACGCTTGAAGCACAACAGTGGCCATGAGGGAAGCTTAAACTGGAGGCCTCAATTTTTTTTGGACACACTCGCCCATCATCGACGGCCCTGCAGCCGAATCCATGGAGATCCGATGGTCTCGCTGAGAGTACAAACAGCTAGTAACAAGTATAGCATGACTTGCTAGAAACACACAATATGGTCAAAGAAACTTCCAAACGACCGAAAAGAGAGCCATATTATGGATTTGTTTTAGGACGTGTGCTTGGCACGTACTAAGTATATTTGATTAAGAAGACAGATGTAATTAGTGTGATGATATGATCAGTAGCCCCAGAAGAAGAAAAAACATAATAACTTTTAGACTCGTATGAATGAATGAATAAGGGGTGAACGTGTGCTTCTTCGCTGGAATACGTTTGAGCTCTGAGCATCATTATTGCACCAGCTCCATCGTCTAGCACACGTTCACCCAGGTAAGGTAGCCTTGTGGAGGTACGCTTGTTTCGCGTGTGTGCAGGCTTGCATGCTCCAGTACTCCACTCCACAGTGTCCCCTGTGGCCTGTGTCTCAATTTCATCGTCGGGAGGAGTAGTCATCCTTTCATGAATCGACTGCAGGAATGACGCCCGAATAATGGCGTTGTTCTGGCAGTATTAAGATATTCCGAGGAGTATCAGACAAGAGTCACAAATACTTACTACTGTAGTAGAAGCCACACGCAAGGGAACGAAATGGACCAACACGGAACATGGATTTTGCTGGAAACGTCACCCTTCGACGCAGCGAGGAGCGAGCGGTGGTGCAACGACATGCACCACGACGGCGACGGGCGGGCAAAGACGGTGGGCGGTGGTGATCGATCGTGTGTCTGGATGTCGTCGTCGTTGGCCCATGCACGGGACTTGATGCACCGCACTCACTGTCTGTCTCTCCCCACCCCGGCACGTCGATCGATCGATCGATTCGTGTGGGGCTGGTCGACGTGGCCGTTGGCTCGCCATGCACTGCCGCCTTGTACGACGGCGAGTTCCGAGGCGGCGCGTCAAAAAGCCGGGCCGGATCGATCTACTGGTCAGGTACATTAACGCACGTAATGCTACTTGCGCACGCCAACGCCAACTTGCTGCTGTCTGTCCGCCCGCCCCCAACTTGCGGTCTCATACCGTCCTGGATCTCACGTTCTCTAAAAAAATACCGTCCTGGATCTGTTTGTTGGAAACAGTACATGCATGCATCTGTAGTGGAGCGCTGGAGATATGCTTGTTTACTGCTGCTGCCTGCGCGCGCGCATGGAACTGCGTCAGTCGGGCGGGCAGGAACCGTGTCTGTCACTGTCTCCTTTTCTCCGTCAGTTTACCTCACCAGAATGCTTCTTTGGAAATGGAGTGGCACACACATGCATATGTGTTCTCCGGCGGACAAACGGAAGCCGAGCGAGGAGGAGGAGGAAGGCGCACTGCATGGCAAAGCTCTGAACTCTCTCGTCGGTATCTCTTTGCTTCGCACCGAAGAGATCATCGATCACTCGTGACGGCAATTCCCGGCTCACGATAGGCCGGCCCCCTGAACGATCACCCGTTCGCGTTCACTCAACGCCGCCGCCGACCTTGGGAGATCAACGCGCCACGTGACGACCCCCGTCAGCGTGGTCAAGCGTACGTGCTGCTGCTGCTCCCGGTCGGCCTGTGTCCCATCCCATCCATGCGCTAGCTGTTGCTCTATCTTGGCCCCAATGCGTGTGCCGCCTCCTCGGCACCCTGTTCCATTTTGAAGACTGCCTTGGCAACATACTACTAGTATTCTAGTCATCAATCGCGGAAATATCAGCCAGATCCAGCGAACTGTTTGCTACCGCCTCAGTCGGATTATCCATCAACAGACAGTTAGTTGTGCTACCGCCTCGGAAACAGCACGTAGTAGTAGCAGAGCTGCTAGCGGTTGAGCAAGCACATGTATACGTACGCCCTGAGCTGACCATGTGTTGGAGCGGCAGAGACAAAGCTGCTAATCAGCGGTCAACACACGCTTCTTCTTCCATTTCAGATTAACCTGAACGATTTGTCAGTGACTCCAAAAAACAAAAAAGAAAGTGTGGGTGTGTGCATGGAGCGTTCAGTGGAAAGTGCGCGCTCGCTGCCGTGCTGCCGAATGGGCGCCCTGCGTGGTCTTCCAGGCGCTTCCGCCACGGCCACGAGCGGCGCCCTCCCGCGCCCACTGACCGGTGGGGCCTCAAAGCGCCATGAGACACTGACTCGTCATCCCAAGAAGAGGCCAGCCCACGCGTACCCGTCCGGAAGCCACGTCACGGATCGAAGGGATCGGAGACGGAGGGGCACTTGTTGGTGCTCGTACGACACGCCGGGCAGGTGGCTGACTCGCGGGCCCCGCGCCTCCCCGGTCCTCGGGCCACGAGCCCATCCCCTCGGCTGCATGGTGGTCGCGGCACGCGGCGCGTCCGCGTGTCCCGCGCGCTCCTGCTGCGTGGAGGAGGAGGAGCCCGGCGAGCTGCGGCTTTACGGCCACGTGGCGCCCGCCGACGCGCGAGATGGCCCATCGGACGCTCCAGACGACGACCCACAGGACCACCTGTCCTCCCCGCCCTCCGCCGCCTCCGGACCGGGATATTTAAGGGCGGGGCCACGGCCGCCGTACTTCTTCCCTCGCCTCGACTCGACTAGCTCCGTTTGGATCCTGCCACCGCCCAACCAAGCGAAGCGAACCTCCGTTTCGATCCTGCCACCGCCCAACCAAGCGAAGCGAACCAGGAGTAGAAGCGAACCAGGAGTAGTAGTCCTAGCAGGAACAGCTGCTTTGCCTCATATCTCTCTCCCTGTTCTATCGATCCGTCCATGCCGGAGTCCCGGCGCCACTAGCACACGACCCCCGCCATGTCTGACGACAGGGACGGGCAGCGGCAATGCCGCCGGGGCGTCGCCGTCGACGAGCTCGACGCCGCCATGGCGCTCGCGGACATGGCCGGCGTCGGACCCGACCAGCAAGAGCAGGAGCCGCCGTCGGTGGTGCAGCAACACGCCCTCGCTCCTCCTCACCAGGTACAAAAAAGAACAAGCCTGACTTCGCCTCCCGCGCCTGTTCGTCGCCGCGTCACAAAAATCTCCGCTTCCAATCAATTCCTGATGCGGCTTGTCTGGCTGGCAGGCTTCAGCGGCGGCGGCGGAGCTCGAGGACGAGGAGCTGGCGAGCACGCGGCTGAGCCTTGAGCTGGGCAAGGTCGGGATCCAGTCCTCTCCCTGCTCCAGCAGCTCCAGCGTCGGCGGCCACCCGCACCCCGCGCAACATCTAGCTCCGGCGCCGGCGGCAGCGACGTCCGGCTACGGGCCCAGGCCACGCCACATGCTCACCGAGGTAAGGTAACCCGATTCCTGGTTGCACCCTTGCGATTCCGTGATCCATAGATCTCCCTTCACCCGCGGCCGGCTGTGCAGGCGGAGAAGGAGGCGAAGCGGCTGCGGCGCGTGCTCGCCAACCGGGAATCGGCGCGGCAAACCATTCTTCGCCGTCAGGTAATTAATTTATCGACTGCGGAACCTCGCAAACTGCACTGTTAATTATGACGGCCTCTGTCACTATGCGCGGATTGCAGTTACAACTTGGTTTTGACGATTGCAATTACAACTTGGTTTTGACGATTGCAATTACAACTTGTTTTTGACGATTGCAATTACAACTTGGTTTTGATGATTCAACCCCCTCTCAGGCGATCCGGGACGAGCTGGCGAGGAAGGTTGCAGATTTGTCGTCGCAGAACGAGAACATGAAGAAGGTACTACTAGTAGTAATTCACATTCTTCTGTTGCATTAGTATTAACCGTGCAGTGATCAACTTTACTGGTCGGTCAACCTGATAGGAGTTACAGCCTACGTCCTCGTCTCCTGCTTTACTGACCACACCATGCGCTTTTGTGCAGGAGAAGGACGTGGTGATGCAGGAGTACCTGTCGCTCAAGGAGGCGAACAAGCAGCTCAAAGAACAGGCAGAGCCATCGCTTTCGCTCTCTTCGTTGCTTTAATCCCTGTATACTTACCACTTTGGTGATGACAATACTACTATGCTGCTAGCCAGTCCAACAATCATCAGCCACAGAGAAGAGAGCGAGCTTCTTCCATTGTTAGGCAAACAGGCAGAATCTCTAGGACGTTCTGAGCCTCCAGTTGTTCCTCCGGAGAAGAGGCCACATGACCAGCCTGCACTTTTCCATGCCACCACTACTACTACTGCTAACTCGGTCGCTGCCGTACACCTAAAGCTACACGAGACCTGCCGTCGAATTTGTGAACCGCTTCTCTGTTGTACGCATGTCACCCTCCCGACAGAGACGTCTTGGATAATGAATCGAATACTCTGATGAGATGATATCTTTCTTTCCATTTATATACTATATATAGCATATCTCTTCGCTTTGCTTTTGGCGTCATACATACTTGGAGCATTACTCGGTGCCAGCCTGCCAGGCGAAAGATGGCCTGGCCGCATGGGATTCATCCGCGTAGTCGGACTCCAGTGCTTCTAGCGGGTTCAGGACTTGAGCCTAGAAATTGCGCGTTTGGACCACAGCTCCGAGCTCTTAATTTGATGTTTGTTTAGCACGTACTGGTAGCTGACTAAGCAGCAGCAGTAGAGAGGGGCATTGCGTGATCAACCCGCGGAGTTCTCTTTTCCAGCCTAGAAGATGCACGAGGAGGTTTGATAGCCCCGCCAAAAGGGTTCAGCGTGGACGGACAAATGACGTAAGAGTGTACAATTAACGGCAGGAACAGATGTCGCTGATCTGACCGTGACAGTGTTCGATCCGGTGTCACAGTACTGGAATTACGTTTCAGACACGGAAGTGGGCTGCACTGCATGTTACTGACTGAGCCATGGTTGTGTGTCTCACTGCAGGTGGCGAGGACGACCAAGAAAGCACCGGCGACGGCGGTGAGCACGGCCATGCACGTGGCGACGCCGTCGTCGCAGCAAGCGGCGGCGGAAGCAATGGCCGCGGCGGCGGCCGCCTCCCCGCCAGCCACGCCACCGCGGCCTGGCTTCCTGTACTCCGCGGCGCCGCCGGCAGTGCCGGTGCCCTACGTCTGGGGCTCGTGGCCGCCCACGGCGGGGTACGAGCACGGCAGCCCGCCGGCGGGCGCGCCGCTCTGCCTGCCGCCCTGCGCGTGGTACTACCCCGTCGTCGCGAACCCGCGCGGCTCGCCGACGGCGTACCCGCCGCCGCCGTTCCATGACCCGCCCGCAGCCGCCGCGGAGCCGACGAGCCCGGCCGGCGGCGGCGGCGGGACGGCCGACGAGGACACCGACGACGACCCCTGTTCGCTCACGCTCGCCATCGACGTCGACAAGAGGACCGCGCCGATCGCCATCGGGACCAGCGCCACGGAACCGCGGCAGCACAGCGAGAGGGACAAGGCGACGACGGCCGCCGAGGCGAGGAAGAGGAGGAAGGAGCTGACCAAGCTCAAGCACATGCACGCCGCCGGCCGCCCCGGCGCCGGCGAGCAGTGGTAGGCTGCAGGCGTATGTACGTTGACACGTCGATCGGCATGGCATTGGTGGCGGGCGGACTGGCGGGTGGTGATGATGATGATGACTCCATTGGTTTCTCGGCGGCGACGACAACACTAAAACTGATGGTCCCTGATCTTTCAAATTCCTTTTCAAACATGTTTCTATTTTGTTGCTTATTAATACTAGTTAGGTTCAGTTTTACGTGCATTTTGGTAAGTTCTGAGCCCAAAGCCCAAAGGCATGGGAGCTACGTACGCTTCTCTTTCGTATTTTGGTATTCTTTGGTGGTGCAACCAGCTGTAACACGAGGAACAAGTACTACTAGCTTCGTAACTCGATGGCGTAGCATCGATCGAAGGTCATGTAATGTAACGATTCTTTTTGTATACCAACCAAGATCAAGCCACTGCATGACATCTTCGTTGGAGGTCTTTCATGGCCCTCGATCATTTTGGTTCTCATTTGTCCATGGATGATCAGCTGGGAATCGAATTGATCTTCTATTTTCTTAAGAGTAATATCTTTTGTTTCATCGGTCCATGAAAAGCATCTCGACACGTCTTCAACATTGTGAGATTCACATAGCGGATAATGACATGAAGGTAGATATTCGGAAGCATCAGAAGTACAGGACGGTCTTTGATGGGATAGACCAAACACCTGAACTTACCGCCATGGCAGCCGTTGATTTTCTCCAACTTTGGATGAGTTCGGGGCGATACCCTCATAGTATTATCATGTAAAAATATTACTATATAAGAATGCTAAATTTGGTCTATAGCTGAACAAATGAACAATGTATTTGGGACTACTCTCCTTCCAATGGAGTTGCAGTATATAGACCACACGAGTCGTTAAAGTTCAAATATCAGAGTCCACCTTTGACAATAATGCCAGCGTATTTTATTGTCTCTCTGGTTTTCAATTAATGACGTAAAGATAATAAATTTAGTTAAAACTATAAAATATTGTATATACCAGCGATATCTGTGGTAATAAAGTGCATGTCATGTGTGGCAGGATTTAACCGTATGTAGCATATATTCTCATCTGTGGTATGCATGTTCCGTTGTCGAGTGACCGAGCGTGGAATGTCTGTGCGACGGTCAGCCGGTGCTGCTCGGTGGAAGAAAAATAGGAAGTTGGTCAGTTGGAGTCACCACTCACCAGTAGAGACAGACGGCTTGCCCAAAGTAGCATTCGGCCTTATAAGGGTAAGCATACAAATCATGGAAGCCCATTTGTTAGGACGCGTTATGCTTTCACCTGAAAAGCCCAGGGCTTCGTGGGCCAGTCATGCCTTCATGCATGGGCTCTCCACTGCTGCATGGACTATAGAGTTAGCTGCTCGTTTGACGCTAACTCTATCGTTTCCGGCACGTATCAGTTTGTTTACATGTGTGCCTTCATCGATCAAGAAGGAAATCTGTTGAAAGGAACTCGAGGCAGCTTCTGGTCGGTACTACTGTCCTGCTGGTAATGCCGAGTGCCGACTGTTACAAGGGTTGACCGTCCACCACTACACTGAATAGCGCGGATCGGAGGGTGACGCTGAACAACGTCAGTACTGCCTACTGGGAACATGCAGGCATGTAACGCACCAGATGCAGCAAGTGTCCGTTAGACTGACTCCAACAAGGGAGGGCAAACGCATCTATGGCTCCCCGCGCGCGACGCAACCGTCTCCAACAGGCGATGCAAGAGGACCACGCAATTTGCCATCCAGGAGAGAGAAGGCGCAAAGATAGCTCTCCTCTCTCCTCGAACGCATATCTGCAAGGCCACGTGCTCGCCCAACAGAGGAACCGGATGGGAATCCATATAGAGGAGTTCGTCCTCTGTTTTGCCATGGACGAGCTCAGGAAGCTCAAATTCGGCATGGGGAAGGAGAAGAGGGCGGCCAGGGGTGGGTGGAATCGGATCCTCGGTTGACGGCGCATCCATTTGTGGCGGAAATTTGACTCAGGGACTAGGTGGAGCGGCTAATTTGGGGGAGGAGCGGCCATGGCTGATGGAGCTCGGGAGAGGGAAGGACTAGGTGGAGCTCGGGAGAGGGAAGGACTAGGTGGAGCTCGGGAGAGGGAAGGACGGGTGGGCGCGTTGCCGAATGCAAGCTGTGGCTTCACGGCGGCTCCTCGACAGCCGCGGCGGGTCGGGTTGCATCTCGCGCGCGGCAAGGCGACGGTGGGAAGCAGCTGATGCTCGCGGGCGTCGTGACGGCGGCGGGACGCAGCTGCTTGCGGGCGTCGGGGCGGCGGCAAGACGCAGCTGCTCGCGGGCATCGAGGCTGCGGCGCTACGCGGCAGCTCCTCGCAGGCGTGGAGGCAGTCGTGCTACGCGGCAGCTCGCGCGTGGGGAGCTCACATGGCGTCGTGCGGCAGCTCGAGCGTCAGGGAGAGCGGCGTCGCGCGGGCGCGTGAGGAGGAATTGGAGGCGGAGCGGGGGAGAGCGCAGCGGCGGCGCACGGGGAGGCGGCGCGTCGCGGGGGGGGAGGCGACGGCGCACGGGGAGGCGACGCGGGGAGGTGACTGCGCACGGGGCGGCGGCGCGGCGTGGGCTGGCGTGGTGCGGGCGCTCGGAGATGGATTGCGAGGATGCACACGCTGTTGGAGATGGCTGGATAGAAAGAAGAGGAAAAACACTGTATAGCTGTGGCAAAAGTCCTTTTACATCTCAATTTTGGGACTCCTTGTTGGAGTCAGTCTTACATGCTCGCCAGCTAATATGCAGGTACAGCCTTCATTCCGATTCCCGAAAGACATGGATGCGTGTCCATGCGTTAGATGTTGGTTGTTTTCCCCTGGGTCACATACAGGATACAGCAGCATGCATCTGAGCTACATACTCTAAAGCTGTGTGCGTGGCCATATATGAATAAGGTGTGTCACTCTCGAACACGTCTCCATGCCGAAGCACAATTAAAAACAGTGTTGCATTCCTCCTCCCGGAGGTGGTCCATGAGGCCGGGCTGACCTCCCTATATTAGCATAGATTTGGAGCGATGCCATTGGGTTTGATGCGAAACGGCCGGCCGCATCTCTTTGAATCAATCGGGTCTGCTAATTGTTGCTTAATTTCGTTTGAATCAATGGCCGCATCCGCATCAAAAGAAAAGAATAGTACTACAGCTTTGCAAGGGTCGCGGTAGATTGAGCTTGTTGTAGCCTTGTAGGTATAGACACAATAATTTTACTTATTTATTTTTGCAGTAGAGGTCTGATGAGATGAGATGGCAACGGGCAAACTATCCGCGGATAGTGCTCAAGCTCGCCCGTGCCCGTGAGCAAAATCTTCTGCCCGCGCCCGTGCCCGCCACCTGCAACGGGCACGGAATGTTGCCCGTGCCCGCCATCCGCGGATACTCGACGCCCGCGGGCATGCCCGCTTGCCCGCGGCGCGCGGCAGGCAGCCTGCAGAGCGCGGCGCGCTTGGCGAGGGAGGGGCGGACGGCGCGCGGCGGGGCGGCCTGCAGAGCGTGGCACGCATGGCGAAGGAGGGGCGCACGGCGAGGCCGCTGCAGGGGCGCGTGCTGCCATGCTGCCAGGGAGGGCCATGGAGCGGCGGCGCGCAACGAGGTAGCGAGAAGAGTGAGGCGCGCGGCGACTGAGGCGCACGGTGCGCGCGGCGCTCAAGCAGCACGACGTGAGGGAGGAGGAGCAGAGCCGGTGCCAGGATTTGGTGGTTCCCCAGCTCCCCGCAGATCCAGTGTAGACGGCGGCTGTGCTTTTTTTAACTCCAGATGCGGCTCGCTAGGGACGATGACTGACGAGATTGAGTTGGGGGCCGTTCGTTACATGTGGACCTCATATTATATTCTATCCCATGTGTAGGTCCATGTGTCAGGCAGATTTTACGGGCATGCGGGCAAACGGGCGCGGGCAAAGGTTTTTCGTGCCCGTTTATCATTGCCCGCTGGGTTCAATGTTCTGCCCGTGCCCGTGCCCGCGGGCGCAGATTGCCACCCGCATCCGCGCCCATCGGGCATTTTGCCCGCGGGCACGCGGGCAATGGACACCCGTTGCCATCTCATCATGAGATGCTGTTTGGATCGAGTACGTTGTGGACCCGCAGAAAAAAGAGGAGAATCAAGGGGGTCAAACAATATCCCAACAGTGCCCCTGTCGTAGTCCGGTCAGATTCCGTGTGCAGCAGGTGTGTGATCGGGTAGGAAATACTCGTACTAGGAATAGGCTGGTACTCCTCATCACCTAATCAAGGAGTACTGTAGTAGACGGTAGGTGCTCATCACTAGCATTACTGTTCGTGCTTTAGAGCAACACGATGCATATATATATATTTTTTTTAGAACGACCACACGATGCATATATGGCTGTATACTTTCAGGTCATCATCTCGTACCTAACAGTAGTGCGCCAAATTACAGTTAACGTACATGTCATCCAGAAGTGTAGTACTCCCCAGTCCCCACTACTAATACGAGTATAAGATGGAGACGAGGACGCGGTTGGCCGTAATATATGTGCGATAGATACTCCGGCATGGAAAATACGTACGTACTGTGCCGAACGCCGCCTTTGCTTTGACTCCCTTGGCCAGTCTACATATGCAACGGCTCGTAGGCGATCGACCTACTTGTATTTTATCGGGAGTAACAGGAGTTTCCCGTAGTGGAGGGTGCTACGCGAAAGGACCGCACAACAAACGTGCGCATATACAGAAGTGTAGTGATGGCATTATGCCATTTAAGTGTACTTTAAATAGAATAGACTTAAATTTCAGGTCATCGTACCTAACAGTCGGTAGTGCCAAAATACAGTAAACGTACGCTACTCCTCATCCTGCCATCCAGAATTGTACACACTACTCCAGTCCTAGATCGACACGAGGACGCGCATGGCCATAGTTTAGTATACTCCGGCCACAAGGACGATACTGTGCCGAAACGCTGTCTGTTCTTCTTTTGACTCCCTTTGCCCAGTGTACACATGCAAATTAGGCTCGTAGTCGTTGGCGACCTGGAGTACACTTGTATTTTTCTCGGGGGGAAAACGCGCACGAGGGCGCTAGTACACGAAAGGACTGCGCAACAAACGTGGTGCACAGAACGAAAACAATAGGAGTATATACGTGCGTACACTCCCAAAAGCAGTACAGAAGTGTACTTACGGAGCAGCCGTGCCGTGCATGCATGCATTTTGGAACGACGCACTGCTGCAACAGAGAGCAGGCAGTACTGTATGCCCTTCTTCCCCCAGAGGGGCCGCCGGCCGCCGGACTCGCGCGCGATGCGTCGTGGCACAGCACGGGCCTCGGACGGCACGGTGGTCCACCGCATGCGATGCGACGGCGCGGGGCCCGGTTGGTCGATCAGTGGCCCGCGCGCCGCGTCGCCAGTTCGCCATGAAAGCAGGGCAGGCATATGCTCAAAAAAAAGCAGGGCAGGCAGGCATGGCCGCTCGCCGGCTCGCGTGGGCTGGCGGTGGCGCGCCGCTCCAGGCCGCCGCCGGTCAGCGTCGGAGGTCCACTTGTCAATTGTCATCTAGTAGTAGTACATGCACGCACGGTACTCGCCGTTTTCAAACGGGCATTATTAACCCTCTCCACGAATAACCACCACCCACTACTCGCAAGCTGGGGAAATGCACTAATTACTTACTATAAAAAAGTAGTCAAACGTAAAAGAAAATCGGAAGTATACTTTATTTTCTGCCAAACATGTATAACATCTCACACTGCAAACGGTGTGTACAGTATGCAAACGGTGTGCTAAAACTCTGAAATTACGTTGCAAAAACGTTCACGGGCTCGGTTCCTCGAATTAATCCACCTTTTGGAGGGGAGAAATGATCAGGGATGCAGGCGCCTATCTTACCGCAATCAGGGTTCTCAATTTCGAAAAAACCAAAAAACCGCTACCGGAAAAACCGGTCCGGTAAACCGGAGAAACCGGACGGTTTTCGATTTTGCTACAGTAACTAGGTTCGGACCGGACCGGACCGTTTTGTTGGAAAACCGGCCGGTTTACTAACCGGACCGGCACCTTCCCTTTTTGGAGTAGAGGTCAGAGGCTAGTGCGGGTAGCCCCGTCGGAAACTAGAAAGAAGATGGTTTTCTCGGTTTTCGCGGAAACCGGCCGGTTTTGAACGGTTTTGAGAACCCTGACCGCAATCGAAATAGAGGTTCCTCCATCGTGCACTTCTTGCAATAAATCAAAATATCAACATTGGTGTATTTTATATGTGAGTAATTAAAAGCGATAAGGAAATTTCCGCAAAAAAAAAAGCGATAGGCAAATCGTTAAAGATCTGTTAGATATAACATGACCACCCTTTAACTTTTTTTTTCTTCTGGTTGTGTAGGCAGCTTGCATTTTAATTCCTGGACCGGAGATCTTTTACCTAGCTTAATTAGCTCCTAATAAATCTGTCAAGTTTGGATATATGCTATTCCTACTTGTCGTTGAATCTCCTGCAACTTGTGCTAGCATGTTATTCAAACTAGTTGCACATGGTTAGTTCAAAGGAACAATCTTATTCAAACAAGAAGATGGCGAAAAGGTGTGAAAGGGAAAGAACCAGATGAATGAATGAATAAATAAAAGAGACACACATGAATGCGCTAGTGGAGGCGGTTATCTGGTTTATGTGAGCATGTTGGTCATAGGACTCAACTTGCACATTTCGCTTTTTCTGCCCCTCTTTATATCTCAGCTCAAAAATATCATCATCTGTTGAGCTAAGTTCCTAACAAAGTGACCTATGCCTCAAAATTATATAGTAGTTCTACATAACCTCACTTTTCACTAGAATTTCTGCCTTGCGGTCACCAACTTTGTGTGCATGATTCATTGTGGTTCACTCGCTCTCAAAAATGCGGATCTCACTTCAAAAAAATGCGGATCTCTGTGCAGGGCCGTTGCCGAGAATTCGGGGGCCCCGTGCGAAATGAAAAAATGGGCCCTCATGACAGCCACTCTTCTTTACATTTTAGCCCAAGTTGGCCCAAGATAGCACCTTCTTCAACCTTGAGCATCAGATAAACGACCTTTCCTCTCTCTTCCACCATGGCTGGCCAGGCGAGCTCGCCTTGATGCACCATTGAAGGGCCGAAACAACAATGTCGACGTTTTTGTCGGCAATTATATTTTAGGGGCTACGCAAGAACCAAGAATACGATGGTGAAGACAAGACGCCGAGTTTATACAGGTTCGGGCCTCCCGGAGGATAACAACCCTACGTCCTGTCTTGGGTGGTATTGTATTGTGTATGTTGAGATGAGATCCCTGCCCGCCTTATATATCCGGGGGAACAGGGTTACATGGAAAGTATCCTAGTCGGTTACAACATAGAATTACTTGGAGTACAAGATAATAGACTTGCCGAATAATCCGCGCCTTCCTTCTAGATGTTTAAGGCACTCGGGCTTGTTTGGGCCAGCCCGACTACCCTGTTTGGGTACTCGGCCTTGCTTGTCTTGAGGTACCCGGGGGTCATAGTAACGACAGTAGCCCCCAAGTGCTTTTTGATTGATCTTGCTTGCTTCCCGACTGGATAATTCTCCATGTACAGATGTGATCTTCTCAAATGATATTGAGAGATTAAAAAGGACTTGAATAAGTCAAATAATATAAAGGTGAAAACCTTCTGTTACTAGCCTCGGGTAGACCAAGACTAGTAAGGCCTTGAATTAGGCATGTTGGCTGTTGATAGATGATATCCGAGTGTAGGCTTGTATGAAGCTTGAATCCTTGGCGAAAAATTTGAATATGCACGTTGAGTGCATCTATTAGATGTAGCCCCCGAGCTTCTGTATAATACGAAGAATTATGCAGAAGATCAAAGTGAGCCTAGTCGTGATGACCGTAAATTTGATTCCATGACATCTATTAGATGTGAGGAAATATGCACGCTGAGTGCATCCATTGGATGTAGCCCCCAAGCTTCAACTTAATTGGAACAATTGAGGTGAAGATCAACGACGAATTCTGGGTAAAATCCGACTGTAGAAAGTCAAGGATGTAAAGCAACCCGTGTGCCTAGCATAGAGCCGAGTAATATTATGGAACTCACGCAAGTGAGTCCATATGGACTAGCCTCCGAGTCTGTGGACAATTAGAATAATTGTGTACAGACTCAAAAGACTACTAGAAAGCCTTGAATATTGAAGATGAAGCCATAAAGGCCCGTAGTGCCCGAGTAATCAATGATGCAGTAGCGCTGCTGTTGTAAATATCCAACTGATTAAAGCCATGAAAGCAATAAATCTTCTGGTCTGGCCGTAGTGTCTGAACAACTAAAAAGTTGTAGCCGAGTGATTATTAGCCTGAGAAGGCCTAACCATGACTTGTCAATCATTTTGGCCGAGTGAAGTTGCAGCTGAATAACACATCTCCAATCCGAGTGACGATAACTGAATAATTCTTGCCGAGAAATAATGTTCAACTGAATGTAGCCAATATGATAGCCGTCGCTTTGATGTACTTGATAATAAATCAACAGCTCTGAGTGCTGTTGTCTTCAGCTGGTAGAGATCCTTGGGCGGCAGCAGGTTTCGATGAACTCTGCGCAGCAACACATGACATACGCAACCTGATGCTGGTTGCCATCCCGAGGTGGCGTCAAGCCTGGAGCGTAGGAAATACGTCCATGAACTCCGAGAGACGTGTGTAATAAAATTCCTGTAGATAAAACAAAGTAACAGATTATGTAGTAATCTGTAAAAATAATCAAGTGTATGACCGCAACAATAGGATTGTTTTTAATCATCATGATTAATTAATGTGAAGCGGCTCAGCTGTTCTTTTCAACTCTGATAGCCAAGTAGCGTCCTATGTTTATGCACTCTGAGAACTTAGCCGGCCCTGTATGACGTGGGACGCTGGGTCAGCACACGTTTAGGGAGACGACGGCGTCAGTTAGAGCTTCACAATCGGAGCAACTGCAGCATACAGAAGTCTACAAGATTGACATAAGTCGTAAAATTAAATGAGGATGAGTGTTTGTCAAGTGAGCCTCTATGACTGTTTTCAGACCAGTTGCCGCCTTATGTTTATGCACTCCTTAAACTCAGTCGGCCCTGTATGACGTGGGACACTGGGTCAGCGCACGCTTAGGGAGACGACGACATGAGCAAGTCGGAGCTTCACAATCAGGACAGACAAGGCTTACTTAGTCGGCAAGAGATACTCAAGACATAACTCATAAGGTTTATACAGCCCCCGGCTCTGTATGCAGTAAAATGCACTGGATACAAAGTCAAAGACCATAAAGGGAGAAAGCTGTATGTAAAGATTGATACGAGAGCGCGTAAATATGAGGAGTATGAAATACTCAAATAAATGATAATAATTAAATAAGTGACTTAGCTTGTCTGAAGCTGTGTCATTGTCGTGGTGCCGAGAGAGGCACATGGTCAGTCAGGTGACCAAGATGCAAATAGCCGATGCCACATGCTGAGGAGACGCATGGCTGAGTGACCATCGGCCGAGTGGTCGATGTCATGACCGAGCGGCTGTTGCCATTCGCCGAGTGATCACCGTAGTGGCCGAGAGACTGCCATCGCCGAGTAGTCGTTTGGGCCGAGTAGTCAGCCGTCGCGGCTGATGTAGCTCCGAGTGACCACCTTGGCCGGCCGGCCGATTGGCAAAGAGCTGCCGCCTGCCAGCCATGCTCCCATAGACGCAAGCCGTGCTTGTAAGGGAATATGCGCAATGGTATATAGACATGCAAAAGCAAGCAACAAAGATATCACGTGATTAGTGATCAATAGATTAAGATTAATGTAATCGGTCAATAATAATGACGAAATAAAGAATGCATAAATAAAGAAAGAAAGGATCTCAATCCATGCAGCAGATATGGCTGAGGAGTTCTCTCCGCCTCATCTGAACCACGAGCCAGGTTAATCTTGGGGTTCTACGTGGGACTCAACATGTTTATGCATGTCGATACATGCTCATGGTGCCTCTGGCTTGATCTTGGAGTTAGTCAACTCGCCGCCTGAGAACTTGTAAAAAGTGTTGGCTCCGTCGACCGTCGCCGGCTTGATGAACTCCGACTTGTTTTGCATGCAAACACGCCGAGCCAACTGGCCTCCACATCACCGCTCGGGGCTTGCACATCATATTGTCAAGTCGCCGACTTTGCTCGGGGTAGACATTTGACGCACGTGCAAGATGAATCATGGCCGGGTGATCGCCAGAGTCACTTGAATATTGTTGCATCTTGGGGAATCAGGAAAACTTGACGAGTTGGCCTGATTAGCCCCCGGCATCAGTACATGCCGAGTAGTTGAGCTAGGAGAATCCTGTCGATGCGTAGTAGCCGACGCCGACCGCCGCGCCCTGTTGCGCCGGCAGGTTGTACCAGTCGGCGAGGCTTACGTCGAAGAAGCCCATGCATGCCGCTGCTGCGGTCGAGTGATAACCCCGCCAGGCCGGGTCACCGGCGACGCGGCACAGTCCGTGCGGCAGTTGCCACAGTTGACGCGAACTTGCCTGTGCCTTCGGTGAAGTAGAACGTACATGCATGCCAAAAAAATAATGCCTCACGTGTGAGGGTTAACAAATCAATTAGATTTGTTAGGAATAGTAACAGATAAAATAAGCTTTAATAAAATAAAGGAAATAATCTTCTCTGTATAGCAAGATCGTGGGCTTTCTCTCGGACTCCCTGTTGATCACGACCCAAGAGACCGGGACGGATTTCTTTATGAATTCGACGAGTCGGCGAGATCATTTTAATGAAGCTGAACTCGCTCTGATAATTCTTCAGTGTAGCAGCCAGATGCGTGATGCGCTGCAGTTTTGCAAGCCAAGGTAAAGAATCCTCAGGACTTGATGCGAGCACCACCAGCAGCCTCTCTTGATCTTGCTGTTGAGACATTGATCGAGTCGCCGCCGACAAGAACTAAGCATAGATTGTGCACCATCACAGGAGGCTCTTGTTGGCGTATTGCAGCGATGTGATTCAAGTAGTACATGAAAAGATCCAAGATACATAACATGATCAGTATGAGTAATAGCTGGTCAGATTAGATTAGGAATAAATAAAGAAGAATAAAACAGGAAAGAGTCTTCCCTGTCGCCGCTCCATGTGCAAGCATAAGCAAAACCTGGTAAGATTACTAGGTTCTGCTCTTCTCGGGACTTGATCAAGTCGGCGAATTGTCAGCTGCTTCTGTGAACGTCGATGCGCAAGAGGAAACCATGCATGCGCCGTGAGGACAGCAGCTGCACAAGCCGCCTGCTTGATGGAGTAGAGTACGTCTCGTCGCGTGAGCCGCCTGCTTGATCGACGCGACGACGGAGTTGGTGTAGTCTTGTAGATCGATGATGTCCATCGTACTCGACGAAGGATTCCGGCGCTAGCCCCACGGTGGGCGCCACTGTCGACGTTTTTGTCGGCAATTATATTTTAGGGGGCTACGCAAGAACCAAGAATACGATGGTGAAGACAAGACGCCGAGTTTATACAGGTTCGGGCCTCCCGGAGGATAACAACCCTACGTCCTGTCTTGGGTGGTATTGTATTGTGTATGTTGAGATGAGATCCCTGCCCGCCTTATATATCCGGGGGAACAGGGTTACATGGAAAGTATCCTAGTCGGTTACAACATAGAATTACTTGGAGTACAAGATAATAGACTTGCCGAATAATCCGCGCCTTCCTTCTAGATGTTTGAGGCACTCGGGCTTGTTTGGGCCAGCCCGACTACCCTGTTTGGGTACTCGGCCTTGCTTGTCTTGAGGTACCCGGGGGTCATAGTAACGACAAACAATAAACAAGCAAAATGGAGTGTACTATCGCATCCTCCATCATTCCACTTAGTTAAACTCGAAAATCTCTTAGCGATGCTAAATCAGAAGAAAGAACGGAGGAAGAAATTGGGGGCCCCAACTTTTTGGGGGCCCTGTGCGGTCGTCCACCCTGCCCATGCTCATCGACGGGCCTGCTCTGTGTTACTGCTATCCGTAATGTCTAGCAAAGATGGCAACAATCCTTAGGCTAGCCGAATCCTAGCTTTTCGAATGGAAAAGAGGGTATATAATCTTGTTCTCCACGCATTCTGTAACTATAATGCCTTTCTGCATGACAAAAGCATGCCAAGGGATTTAGATCTGTTCGGTTGCATTCTGATTTTTTTTTCTAATAAAAGAATCAGCTGAGATAAAGAACTCCGAAGCTATCCAACATTCACATGGTTCAAGCCTTCAAGGAAAATAAAACGAAGCTACTAAAAATCTTTTTATGTTTTTAACGCAAGAAGAGATGTTTTGACTTAGATTTGGTAATATCCCGTACTAAAAACATCCCCAAAAAAAAATCCACCAACAGTTCCCAAAAATTGATTAATAAAATCATTAATTGTCCCCCGTCCGAATGGCATCAGCCGCATGACATGTGGATTGAACCAGAGCGGACACTGTCAGCAATGCTGACATGTCATGCTTCCCGACATGACATGCTTAGTTCAGCCTGTGCGGTCGTCAGCTTCGACGACAAGCTGTCGAGCCTGGACGCTGCAGCCGTCTGTTTCAGAAAAACGCTCGCACGCATGCCGCATGAAAGACTCCATGTGCTTAGTCAGCACCGAGTCCACATACAAATCCATGGATTCCGGCTCGTCCAGATAGGCGACAAATGGGTCGGTGTTTACCGACGATGAGAGCCCCTCAAGAGAAGGCAAGTGGCCGCCGCCGACGTCCATAGAGGCAGCAGGTCACTCGAAGGCCGGACAGGCACCCGACGATGTCCACCAGAGGTGTGGGGGGGGGGGGGGGGGGGGGGGTGGTTGAAACAAATCGCACACAATCAATTTTCGAGAGAGAAGGCCGTATATTTGCCAAAAAGAAAGGAAAGAAAGAAAGAAAGAGGGAAGGCTGCGGATTGGTGTGTTGCCGGTGTTGAAAGTCTGTTTTGAGAATTGCCGGAGTTTTAATTTCTTGGATAAAAAATCAGATTTGAGAATTAGATTCTTGGAACTGAGCTTTGAGAATCGGAGTGGAGCCTAAGACTGACTCCAACAGCAGCTGCAAACGCATATATGGGTCTCGGATTGGTACTGTGCCTCACCGCGGCGTGCTCCAACAGAGAATGCAAGTGCATGAGGCAAACTGCAATCGAGGAGAGAGAGGGCGCAAAGATGGATTCCCTCTCTCCTCGAATGCATTTGCGCGGCGCGTTGTTGGTCGTTTGTACGCACCCACTTATATACCGCAAGAGGACGGTGTACAGTTGTAGCACTTTTTCCCTTAGAGTATTCCAAGGTTTAATATCGAACCACAGAGAACAAGCGGGACTTAAACTATTATTTAAACTACTAAATTAATATAGCAAAAGATGTGTGTGAGAAGGATGGTTAACAGCTAGAGATGAAAGAGCCTGCGGTTGTATCAAGGTTATAAAAGGATTCTCTCCTATGGTTTGGGGTACTGGCATGCAACTCAGGTTATAGTTCAATTGATAGGTTTAGTATTCTACAAGACATGGTGGTTTCGTTCTCCTATCGCCCTGTCACGACAACGGTTAATAGCTCCCCACTGGTTTCTTGCACTATGTGATAAACACGTATGGATCAGATACGAATTCAAAGCATCACATAGACTGAACACATCAAAAGAGTATTATAAGCGTGAGAGTTACATAACCAGATTTCCCTCGCCACGGAGAGAATATGAGATCTACTCACGCATCATACTGCAACACATGAACATGGGTACAGTAGGACGCAGGATTTGGGCGTGATCCCACAGGTGCCGATCGGCACGGAGGTGTGCCGGTCGGCACAGTCTTCCCTTTTGGTGGTGATGATCGGTGATCGCCGTCTTCGCCGCCACAACCTTCAACCTAGGTCAAAACCTCCGTATGTCTGTCTCTCCCCCCTTTCTTACTTCGCGACCAAGATCTCCTCTTTATAGTCTCTTTCGGTTGTGGGCTGGATTTCACCGACTCCGACTCTGATATTCTTCTGGGCTCCATATTCTCCGAGTGGGCTTCAAGTTTGGGCCCGACCTCCATGGTGCCGGTCGGCACATGGGCCGTGCCGACCGGCACGAACTCCAATTTCCTCGATCTTCGGGCCCCGGCAGCTCTTTACTCGTAGTCTCTTAATTTTCACCTGTTCCTGCAAATCTTCCGGATACACAGAAACTACGCATATATATGATAATGGGGGTTAATTGTTAGCAATAATGACGTAATAAGGTATTAAAAACACCTTATTTGTCATATAAAATGAGTACCTAGAAAGCACCAACACGCGTCACAGGCGGGACGCGGAGGAGGAGCGCGAGTGCGACGCGGCAAGCGGGTCGGCCCGGCGGACCGGCGGAGGGGAAGAATCGTATTCCGGCGAGCTGTGCTGCGAAAACACAGAGAGAAGAGACCAGGGAGATGCGTCGTCGAATTGTGCATCACCCAGTGCGAGGAATTGCTTCGGGGCTCACCGGACTTGGAGGAATCGACGACGAAGTGGACAGAGTTCACCCGGCGGCCATGGCGAGACAACGTCGTCGGTGGCAAACCAAACTTCGATTACTCACTCACGGAGGTCGACCACCCTCTCGCGAACCTCCTCGACGTGATCTTCTTCAACTTACGCAGCCCAGTTCGCCGGAAAATAAGTTTTCCCCTCCGCCACCGCCGACCAAGCCGCCGCGCCGCGAGCTCCTTCTTCCGCGGCTCTCCTCGACGTTACGTGCCGGTGAGCTTCGCCTAGCTTCGCTGATGCTTGTGCTCACGCTCCCTCCCCTTCGTCCATCCCCTCGGCAGGAACGCCGTCCGCCATGGACGCCGTCGCCGACTCTCGCTGCCGCCCCACCTCCGGTCGCCGCGCACCATCACGTCACGCGGGGGGTCCGGTCCGCACACGTCATGTGCGTCGTGTTGCCGCTCACTCTTCGCGAGGGCGGGCCCCCGACGCGGCCGGAACACGCGGGCAGGGCGAGAGCGGCGGCGCGGGCGCGCGTGGGAGGCGGCGCGGGCAGGGCGAGAGCGGCAGCGCGCGCAGGGCGAGCGCGGTGGCACGGGGGAGGCGGCGCGGGCAGGGCGAGCGCGGCGGCACGCGGGCACTCAGCGCGCGCGGCATGGGCAGGGCGGGGGAGGCGGCGCGGAGGCACGGCGCGGCGGCAAGCTTGCTGGCTCACGAGATGCAGCTGCTGCTCTGTTGGAGATGGTGCGACGAGAACGATTGGCAAACTGCTGTTCACGCAACGCAAAGCTCCATTGCATCTTCAAAATGAGCCTCCTTGTTGGAGTCAGTCTAAGAGTTAATGTACTGAAATGCATGTATAGCTGAGTTTTTTTTTTTTAGGGAATGCATGCAGCTGAGTTGACAATATCCCTCTCGATGCTGTATTTAGCAGTACTGATTTACTGTTATTACCTTTTCACCGCGAGAAATTTTCTCTCACCATTCCCTTGGCCTCCCCCCTTCTTTAAATACCTCTGCCTCCTTCCTTTCTCTGCCACACCATACCAAAGCCCTCCGCACAGTGTGGTGGCCAAGAACCCGATCGATTCCCGGCCGCGCAGACAGCGCATCACACCCGCCGCCGCCAGCCCATGGACAAGGCCGCGCTGGTGGCTGACGCCGCCATGGACTCCGGCGCCGCCGGCTCATTCTCGAGCCTGCGCGCGTACGGCCGCGCGCTGCGCAGACGCCGCGCGCGCCTGGCGCGCCGCGCGTGCGCGGCGACGGCGCCCGGCGAGGAGATGAGCCGCGTCCGCGCGCGTTCCGGCGCGCGCATGGCGCGCGCGCTGCGGTGGCACGACCTAGTCGGCCTCGGCCTCGGCGGCATGGTCGGCGCCGGCGTATTCGTCACCACCGGCCGCGCCACCCGCCTGTATGCGGGCCCCGGCGTCGTCGTGTCCTACGCCATTGCGGGGCTCTGCGCGCTGCTCTCCGCCTTCTGCTACACCGAGTTCGCCGTCGACATGCCCGTTGCTGGCGGCGCCTTCAGCTACCTCCGCGTCACCTTCGGTGAGCTGCCCGCCTGCCTGCCCCTCCTCTCCTGCTTTCCTGGCCGCTAGTAACGCCATGGCCTTCTGCCATTAGCAGTATCAAATATCTTGCCTGGTTTTTGGCATTTCTCCCCGAATTATTTATACATGCATAAATACAGCGCAATATCAATCTCGTTGGTGTTGGCTTGTTCGTGCGAATTACGGCACTGGGGAGTAGTAGTGTCCGTGATCGATGACACATACTGGAAAAGGATGTCGCCTTTTTTTTTGAAATATGTTTGATGGCCATCTGGCAACTGCATGCATTTTTCTTTTCTTTCTCCCTCTCTTTCGTCAGTCTGTCACCAGTCGCTACACATGTGTATACTACTCTAGTTTATATGCATGATGAGTGAGGGTGTGTCACACTTTCCAGCTTGCTCGAGCTGTCCCTTTTGTTTATTTCTAGTATTTGTTTTGAATAAAATTTAGGACACTAGTAGTTGACTCATGCTGTTCTTTTGATATGCGTCTTTAGTCTTGACGGTACTTGGTTTTTTAATGGAATTGTCTGTCATGTTCGCGAGTGAGATGAAATTACGTCTTGATGTTACTCTCCAGTTTTCTTTGTTCCTCTCTTTTTTTTTCTTTTTTTTTGTCATGTCCAGGTTTTGTTGGATCCTCATTTCTTGATGTTACTCTCCAGCTACTTGTTTTTTTGTCGTCAGTTTGGGCTTCTTGGATTGTATTATCTGACAATTTGCAATGCTTGAGACAAAAGATGCCATGATCTCAGTCAGAAAAGACCTAAACAAGCCCAAGTTCCTACGTGTACGTTTGTTCCAAAAATCATTCTAGATTTTCATAGCAGTAAGGACCCGCCCGCATCATGAGCAATAATAAAGAAAAAAGTTTGGATTGCGACTATCAACAATTTTTACTAAGAGACACACAACACGGACATCCATATCCGAACAATGCTGCAAGTCCCTTTCCCGCATCTCCTCCTCAACGCTTTTTGGCGCTTCGTCCTTTTTTCTTCAAAGAAAAGACCCCACTCGTTTTCACTCACAGCCACCATCTTCTTCCCTAACCTCGTGACATGCTTTTGTTGTTGTTAAAACACGAAAAAAACAGGGGAGTTCGCGGCGTTCCTGACGGGCGCGAACCTGATCATGGAGTACGTCTTCTCCAACGCCGCCGTGGCGCGCAGCTTCACGGCGTACCTCGGCACGGCCGTCGGCGTGGACTCGCCGAGCAAGTGGCGGATCGCCGTGCCGGGCCTGCCTGAGGGGTTCAACGAGGTCGACCTCGTCGCCGTCGGCGTCATCCTCCTCATCACCGTCTGCATTTGCTACAGGTACCTCGACACACACTACTCCATTAAAACTGTTACTAGCATTGTGCTACAGTTCTCTGTCATGGCCAAACATTTGTCTCTTCCCCTGGTTTTCTGCTTTGCTGCTCAGGGCATGCTTGTACAAAAAAACCATTGGCCGTAATGGGGTTCTTTTCTGGCAGAAAGTTCAAAGGCCAATCGGGCTTTTATTTCAGTTCTCATTTTGGATAAAAAAACAAATTCAGCCTATTCATTCGTCCTTTTCTGCAACCTGGAGTATACGTTTTTGGTGTAAACCACATCACCTCACCGTTGTAGGGTTGTTTGGTGGTCGGTTGGTTGTCTCCTTGCGTGCTCTGCTCTGCAACCACTAGTATGTGCTCCTGTAGCCCTGTTGCTTTGTTTGCGCTAAAAGTTCCAGAAATTTCAGAGCAACTCAGCAAGTGGAGTGGAGCTGGTTGATTATTCCGGTTCTATCTGTTTCGGAAATTTAGATATTTTGTCACCAGAAATGGACGAATCTGCGCGTCATCGAATTGTAGTTATCCTTTCTTGCATAGTGGAAAGTCCTTTTGTGGGCAATGGCAGCAAGCAAACTTTCTTTGGAACGGATAAACTTTCTTGCGGAAAAGGATGACATGATGTAGGTGTAGCAACCATTTCTGGATGCTCCTCTCCGATTGTTTTTTTCTTCTCGAACTTGAGAACACGAGAAACATAATAGTTTTGGAACGTTATTTGAATGATTCGGTTCTTGGTCACGAGAAGATTTTTTTTTTTCAGATAGAGACTGATTTCAAACGTCTAATTTGGCGGTCATTTTCTTCTTGCTCTCTGCGACGTTTTTCTTTTACAGCACCAAGGAGAGCTCGTCGGTGAACATGGTCCTGACGGCCGTGCACGTGGCGTTCATCCTGTTCATCATCGTGATGGGTTTCGTGCACGGCGACGCGCGCAACCTGACGCGCCCCGCCGACCCGGCGCACAACCCCGGCGGCTTCTTCCCGCACGGCGCCGCCGGCGTGCTGAAAGGCGCGGCCATGGTGTACCTGAGCTACATCGGCTACGACGCCGTGTCCACCATGGCCGAGGAGGTGGAGCGGCCGGAGCGCGACATCCCGGCCGGCGTCTCCGGCTCCGTCGTCCTCGTCACGGTGCTATACTGCCTCATGGCCGTCTCCATGTCCATGCTCCTCCCCTACGACGCGGTACGCGTGTGCTACACTCTGTTCCGGTCCCATTTGCATTTTCACTGCAGGACCTCACTTCGATCGTTCGTACTAAACACTGCTGATAATTGGATTCTGTATAACTTTCAACACCCGTATCCTGCAGGATCCCGTATGTGGGAAAAATTGATATTCCTTTTTAGGCATGTAAAATGTTCGTTAGTCACTAGAAAAGAGATAGGCAAGCTTTTTAGGCCCTGTTCGTTTCTTGGGCCTAAATTTAGTTCTCGCACTAATTTGCCTATTTAGGGGTATTAAATCAAGTCTAATTACAAAACCTTGGTACAGTGTCGCTATTTTGCGAGACGAATCTAACGAGCCTAATTAATATCCATGTTTAGCTACAGTGATGCTACAGTAACTATCGTCTAATCACGGCTTAAGTACCCTCATTAGAATCGTCTCGTGAAATAGAACAGGGTTCTGTAGTTAGGTTTATAATTAGACTTTATTTAATACCCTTAAATAGCAAATTAGTGCGAGAACTAAATTTAGGCCTAAAGATCCGAACACTTGTGCAGGTGACCAAGAGGATACTTCTGGGAATGAATATATTGTTGTCTAGTGGCTATAGTTCAGAGCATGAGGCTGACACAGTTGATGCCACTGGCATCCGATTCCAGTATCAGCCTCTCTTTTCTCCCTCCCTTTTGGGGATGTTGGTCGAGCGATCTTGGGATGCATCTGCTGTCCCCATCGTTTGCAGGACCTACCAACTTTCAGGGAGACGAAAACAGAGCATCTGGACTCTGAAATTTTTTCCAGTGCTACCTTTCCATGGACATCTTTTCACCTGCATCTAATTCTGTTTTCTGAACTCTGAAGAAATTTTTACTCCTAGTACCTTTCCATGGACAAGCTTGCTTTTCACCTTGCCACTAATAATTCTGTGTTTAATTTCTGACGCGCTTAATTTCAGATCGACGCGGACGCGCCCTTCTCTGGCGCGTTCAAGGGAAAGGCCGGGATGAAGTGGGTGTCGAACGTGATCGGCGCCGGCGCGAGCCTGGGCATCCTGACGTCGCTGATGGTGGCGATGCTGGGGCAGGCGCGCTACCTGTGCGTGATCGGCCGGTCCGGCGTGATGCCGCCGTGGCTGGCCCGGGTGCACCCGCGCACGGCCACCCCCGTCAACGCCTCCGCCTTCCTCGGCGCCGTCACGGCGGCGCTGGCGCTGCTCGCCGACCTCGACGTGCTCCTCAACCTCGTCTCCATCGGCACGCTCTTCGTCTTCTACATGGTGGCCAACGCCGTCGTCTACCGCCGCTACGCCGGCGACGGCGGATCCGGCTCCGGCGCGCGGCGCAGGAAGACGCTGGCGTTCCTCGTCGCCTTCTCCCTCGTCGCGGTCTGCTTCACGCTGCTGTGGCACCTCGCGCCCTCCGGCGGCGGCGGGAGAGTGAAGGCTGGGCTCCTGGCCGGGTGCGGCGCGCTCGCCGTCGCCGTCGTCGCCGCGTTCCAGGCGCTGGTGCCGCAGGCGCGGGCGCCGGAGCTGTGGGGCGTGCCCGGGATGCCGTGGGTGCCCGCCGCGTCGGTGTTCCTCAACGTGTTCCTGCTCGGCTCGCTGGACCGGGCGTCGTACGTCCGGTTCGGGGTCTTCTCCGCCGCCACCGTGCTCGTCTACGTGCTCTACAGCGTGCACGCCAGCTACGACGCCGACGAGGGCGGCGACGGCGGCGGCGCCAAGGTGGTGGACGAAGGATGCGAGGCCTAGCAGTACTGCAGTAGCAGGGTGGTGGCTGGCTTAGGCAGGGTACCATTGTCCCTTAGGCTTAGGCAGATTTGTCTGCCTCGTTTTTTTCCCTTCATTTGCATTAGGTCTATCCATGACTTGTTAACGCCCTTCCTGGCAAGGAAAAAGAATTGCAAAAAATGCAGCAGTCATGATGAACGGCGCTCCTGTCAACACTGTGGATTTCCGGTTCAAAGCACGCTGCTTTCCTCTGCTCACTGACTCGTACGCTAAAGCCATGAATCACTGAAACCTCTCGCCAATAAATAAGAAAGCTTGACAAGGGTTGCCGAGGAATCTTGACCTGAATGTCGTCTCGTCTATCAGGCTCAAGATCACGGCGGCTGCTGCGTCGATCGATCAAGTCCTTATCACCGTCGAAGGCTGCGGCCGGCGCATGCTTGCCACACGTAGGAGTAGCATTCACCCAAGCCAGGCCTGTGAAACGTTCAGACGTACAGGAACGTCCATTCGCAGCGCTGAGTTGGCTGGATCCCCTGTACCTTTTTCTGGCCAATGTGTCGCTCCACGAGTGGCTGGAGCTACACTTTCAGCTCGTTTTGTGCTAACCGAGATGATTACTGCATAGCACATCGATCAAATCCAGTCTGCTAACCTCTCTCTTTCTTTTCCACTAATCCTTTGCGGGGCGCAGTGAGATGGATAGCCTGCAACTCTGTGTGCGTGCATAAAACAAAGAAGATTATTGCTTTTTGCAAGTTGGATGCTAGTAGTAAGGACGGTCATGCAAGAACTGGATGACATGATGTGCGTTTGCGCCGCGCATCGTTATCTCTCGAGCAAGCATTAGGTTCTGACTGAGAGGCACCAATCGCTGGACTGATCCCAGCTAAAGAAAATGCAGGTAAATCTCTGGAGAAGATCATCACTGAACAAGTTATCCTGTCATCACGGTATAAAGTTGGAGGACTTGATACAAATAATATTACAAGTGGAAACAGTTCCCCAAAAGTTTGGGATCTCAGAAAGCTTTCCCACACCCAGATAACTCACGGATGACATGGAAACCAACATTCGACGATTCCGATATGTATGAACCAGAAGCTAAGCTATTTTTATCTTGTGAGCATTAGACCAAAGCTTTGCCTGTATTCTCTGCACATGATTACATAACTGTTATCTATCGATAAAGCAGCGAGAGACAGAGAGGGGAAGGTGCGGACGTCCTGATCCATCTTCCTCTTTGTCTCCGAAATGATCCGCACGCACGGGAATCAAATCCAGCGTCCACCGAGCAGAGAGGGGCGGCTGAAGAAAACCTTTTCGTCCACCTCCGTCAGATCACTACTGCTCACCACCTAGCTAATCCAAAAACCTCTTTCAGTGCACATGACATTTTCGTCAACCACGTACTCCAGATTCCGGCCGGCTAGACATTCCATTTGCCGACACTTTCAGTCGCGCAGCTTATCGATCTCCGCGTTCACAATGGCGATTGGCGAGCAGTATGGGTTCTATTTCCGGCAAGAGAGATCCTCCTCGCCTTTTCGTATGGACAGCGCTTCTTTTGCTCTAGACCAAACCTTGTGGCCTGTTCCTGTCTTTGCGCAATAATGCTGCTGCTGGTCGTTAGTGACTGGTTGCACGCTTGGCCATGGTGTGCTAGCTGCTTTGCAAGTTCAGAAAGAAGAATATATGCTCATAGGAAAAAGGATTTGTTCCATCTCGACTTTTTAATTGTTCTTTACGTTGAGTTTCAGATGTTTGTCACGATGAGGATGCAGTGAATTTGACGTATCCCAGAAACTGGAAAGAGTGATGTGTTCTCCGAGTGATCGATGTGTTCTCCGAGTGATCCTTCTCTTCCACGTCATGGAATCTTCAAGAAAGATCACCGAGTGCTTAAGCCTAACTCACTGGCAATGTCTGTCAACCGCAGATTGTGTGTGTGCATCGATCGAAAGAAACTCTTTGACTCTCGCGCAACTCCACCCATATGCCTAACTCGCTGACCTGCTTGCTGCATTGTCACAACAACATACTACCTGCAGAGCTACACATTCTTCAGCACAGTCTCTGCTTCCTGTGTACTGCATTGACTTATCGCCAAACAAAGATTCCACCAATTAACCGGATATCCCTTTCAAGGTTCCACCCATGCCATCTGTAGCATGACACAAAGTCAGATGATAGCGTAGAACTACGCGTGGACGTACTACATTGCTTCATCAGTGGCAGTGGCCGTGGCAGAGCCAACGCTTCAGCGCTCTGCAACGAGATCGCAAATGGCCGTCTCTTTCTGAAAAAGTGCGGTCTGGAAATTGAAACGCAAGCAGCAGGAAAGATGGTCTTCTTCGCGAAGTCCACATGGGAGTGAAACGAGTGAACGGTGCAAGAAAAGGCGGTGTGATCTTTTCTTCCTGCCTGCCTACATCAGGAAAGAGAAAGGCTCACTCGGAGGGAGAAGATGAAATGAAAAAAGAAGATGAAATGAAAAAAGAGGCGGCACGCACCGAAGCAGGGAAGATTCTGGGTTAACCTCTTGGTGGATTGTGAAATGACAGAACAGCGGGCGCAGGGCATGTATGAGACTGAGGGATGATCGGTACAAGTCATCAGAAATGGAAGATCACAGGAAAGAGACTGAAGGCGTAGAGAACTAATTAATACGGAAATTGGAGAGTATGAATCGAAGGCTACTTGTGTTAATGTCCACTCTTTTTCTCAGAAGTGTGTAGAGGAATGAATCCTGGCACGTCAAAATGTGAGGACGGCAGGACGCTGATGTCGTATTGGTGGTGATTGAGAATTCTGGTTTTCTAATCAAATGTTGGGCTACTTTCAGGAAACTGTTCTGGCTTGCTACCGCTCCTGCCATGCCAGCCGTTTGGCCATCCAGCATGTTAGACATTTTTAGACGTATAGATATTTTTTTGAAAAACATTCTTTACATGATTCATGGGTGATTATTTATTTGGATCCTGATTTATTTCATTCATCACTATTTGCAAATAGGCAAAAAAAAATGTTTAGGGTCAGTCCAAGTGATGCTACTATCACATCGATTTAGCACCCAAAACTCACTAGCTGGATTCCATGTATGCAAGTGCTGCCATAGCTAGGCAAACAAAATTCTACAACATAAATAAAATTATTTATAATATCTTTGCCCAAATTACACAACATTATGGTTTCATAAAGAATAAACAATGCTTAGAGCATCTCCAACAATTATGAAAAAAAGTCTCTAAACATTAATTTAGGGAGTTTTTAGAATATTTTAAATAGTCATAAAACTTGACTCCTCCAACAATTCTCAGTTTTTGGTTTGTCAAGTCACCTCTTGTGGCCCTCAGTGGTTGATTTAGTCGCAGAAATGGTGGAACTGCAAGCATTGAGAGTGCGTAAAGCAACAACAAATGTAGCAACCGGACGCAGAAGAATAGTTAGTGTGTGTTTAGATACCTATTGGAGCGAGGTTTTTGTTGATTACACCCTAAATCACGGTTTGGAAACTACTTAATCATAATAGTTGGAGAGGCTCTTATATTGTCCCACTTTTGTTTCCTGAAAAAAAATGTAAACTATAAAGTCTTAGGTTCATTCACAACAGAGAAGAAGGCAGGAGGGATTGCGGCAACGCCGTGCTTGCAGGTGGAGATGGGCAGGGTCACTACCCTGGTTTGGCGTTGGATGGAGCGTGGAGGCGTGGGAGCTGGCTGGCGGCACCATGGAGGGGGTTGTTAAACTGCGGTTTACGATCAATCAAATGTCTCTTAGACTAGTTAATCAGTTTTCAACTATCCCCCATCTTCAGCTCCACGTGCGCCCAGATGCAACCTAACTTTGCATGCACAAACTATTTGTAAAAAATAAATAGTTCCAAAACCGTGTCTTCGAATTGTGAACTGATTACGCCGTTGCGCTCTTTGCGTCAAAATTTTCAAAACTAGACCAGACTTAACTGTATTTTGAAAACATTTTTAAAAATAAAAAAAGTTGGCTAAAAAAATTGGAACCAAACAAGAAAGTTGGCGCCGTAAATAAAATATTAATGCACAAATAAAAAAGTTGGAGACTAAAGAAAGTTGGAGCAACAAAAGAAAAAGTTGGACGACTAATGGGAAAAGTCGGAGCAACAAAAAGAAAATTTGAAAAAACAAAAGATAAAGTTGGAGCAGCATTTTTTAGTGTCGAAAAAATACATTGAAATATAACCAAGTGGGATCTAGTTTTGAAGATCTCATCGCAAGAAACATAGTGATAAAATTGGTTTCCTATTTGGATACGCATTTTTAGTTGGATGAAACAAAATAACTGTTAAACATAAACATAAAATAACTGTTGCTTGAATGCAAAAAAAAAAACCTCGAGGACAGGTCAAGCAAATTGATTACTGTTAAACATTTTAAGTACACCAATTAGTGTTTGGTTCTACATAAAGCCCGAATGCCAAGTTTAACAAATAATCAAACTTTCCTAGCAGCAAAACATTACAATTTAATATAAAAACTAGAGATGCCCTTTGCTTCAAGTTTGTGAAGGTCCAGCCAGCCAGTCCATGACCTTGTGCTCCATCATGCACTTACAGGGCTCTTGAGGATTAATGTTGTGCTCTCCACAATTTGTGCAGTCTGTAAACTCCCCAAGCTCAAATTTTGAGTTCCAGAGAAAAACCTTGAGCCGCGAAGATTTTTCAAGAACGGTACTTGAGATTGCTGATGTCTCATAACCTGATATGTCCAGGTACTCGAGCTCCTCCAGGCAGTCAAGGAATTTTATTATCGCTGCAGAAGACATATCAGAACTTGGTATCTCGAGCTTCTTCAAACGAGGAAGAGAGATACAAATGACAGATGCCATCTCTTCGTCCACATACAAAGCAGACACCTTCAGCTCCATAAAGTCTGGGCAGCACTGATGCACATGGAGGAGAACATCGTAATTAATAAGGCTCTCATCCACTGCCATGCCCTTCAATGAATGAAGTCCACCTATGGCTTTACAAAACTGATCATAACTCACACAGGTGCTAGGAAGGCTGAAATAATGCAAAGTAGGACACCTGGGAAAAACATCCAAAGACACATTTAGTTTTAGATCATATCAAATTTGGATTCATGATTACAACAAACTATTTGAAGGTTAACTGTTACTCAATGGAGAAAAGCATATGAAACAGTCAGCATGTTGCCATAATCACATGACAACAGTTACAAAGTTCCACAATAGTTATATTGTAGCAAGAGAAATAGTCAGCATAACACATGACTGATATAAAAAATGTAGCAATCCAGCTTCAAAAAACTCGAGTCGAAACTATCATTCACCCGTGCCAATATTCTATCACAAATTTTAGGGCCTGGGTTTATAAAATTGCACTGAAAAGATATAGCCACAAATAATGAAATAAAACAGATCCTCATGGAATTCTTTTAAAAATATCAAATAAATCCACATGAACTGAATAATTTTTTTCCGCAAATATCTAAAGAACTGCCGAGCCACTAATAATATTTCCATGGCTCCAAACAAACATAGGTGTGTGTTTGATGGAAGGTATCAGCTTTTGTGTTGAAGGCATCAGCAATTGAGAGTTGCATAAGGATAGATTCATAATGTAATGCCTCCTAAAGGGAAATGTTTGGTCAGAGATTACTCTGATGTTGTGCTGCATTGCACGACCGACTCTATTATGTTACACAAATATTTACAAATACCAGTAATTACAGGTCCTAAAAGATTCTCTAACTAACAGCGATATCAAAGATCAAGGCAAAATCAACAGCTACTTTTGGAAGCCAAATGGATGTCAAGGCTAACACTCACATATATTGATGATGGAACAGATGATAAATCAAGAATATCATGGGTTTACCAGAGGATATTAGGATACTTTTACAGGTAAAATTCAAAGTATTAGTCGTTCCTATCTAATTAGTTTTCTTTCAGGTCATCAGTTGGCACATGTTTGAATGTGACTTCCACCCAGGCCGTATATGAATCAAGTAAATCGTAAATAATTATGCTGAAATTTTGATTTGATCTAGAAAACCATATTATTTTCTTGTGACTTAAAATATGTCAAATGTGACAAAATAGCCTTTGAACAATCATAAGCAACATGGCAGAACTGACAATACAGTTCAAGATATTCGAATTCCCTTATCCCTAACATATACTAGGTAACTAAGTAGGGAACATATCAGGTGCAAGCCACCAAAATATTGAAAACCCACCATTGGATGGTGCATCAATAGGTCAGATCCCACCTCATCGGAATATTAGCATCCTGCACCCTACTTCCTTCCGTAATCAGTAGCAAGCCTCCTGGTCACCTCTCCGTCTCCGTCCCACAGCTGTCAATCGCCCTGGTCCTGCGCTGTGCCCGTAGTTCGCCGACGTAGCCTGGAGATAAGGTGCCTCGCCACCGCACTCGTGGGCCAACGTCGTTGGCCTCACGGTCCGGCTCATGCGTCGTCACCGCGGGCTCTAGCTCATTGCCACATCCGGTGCAGAGCTTGCCGCCGAGCCCAGCCTGGATTTCGTCGCCACGATTCACACCTCGAGCACCATGTCACAATGCAGTGTGGGCCGAGCCCGTCGTCGGCCTCACCGTCCAGCTCACGGTGTAGAGCAGTTGAAACAATCCCCAAAACAGAGAGATAGGAAGGAGCCAGGCAAACATCATGTCATGGCAGATGAGCTCGTCATAATTGTTGAAGTAGGAACCAACTTGGACTATATATTTGGGACTGGAGCTCGTTCGCCACCATAATCGGCGGCTCGGTAGCTGACCCTCGATCTGTTTGTGAATCAACTTGGAATAATGCCTGCAACTGTGAACTCCATAGTCGAGATCTAAGAAGCTGTGCGGGGATCAAGCACGAATTCACCTGCTCCCATCAGAACCAGTTGAATTGTAGCATGAATCACCTTCCTCCCACCGAGATTGGAGTGGATCCCAGGCCTAATCAGTTCACGTGCTGTTGGAATCAAGGAAATTGTTTCTGGGGCGAGGTTGTTTTGCATGTGCGTGTAGTCCTAGGGGCATCACGGCTGCATGAAAGGGAAGAAGTGCAAGGGACGATGTGCTTCTGTGTACTTCTGCTCTCGTGTGTGCCCAGCACGAATTGGACTGGGAACTATGCGGAAGACGAAAGGGGAAGAAAGAGGAAGAAGTGAGCTGGAGTAGCTAGCAAGGACGAGAACCAGAAGGACCTACAGTTATCCAAGGGCTTTTTGAAAAGAGTATGTCAGCTGGGGGGGTTTGCGGAAAATATCTATGGTGAGGCGGGAGTGGATTTCTCCTGCATCCAGTGCGCTGGAACACGATCGGACGGTTAACTGTGGAGTTTGCAAGTTTTCAACATTTGACAGGTTTCAGCCTGATATGCGCCCAACTAAGTAACTCCTTTGTGAACCTTATCCTCTCGAGTCTTCCTCCGCTACAGTAGACAGAGGCGACCCGAGGGCGATTCTTCTTCCGGCGGCGATTCCGCCGGCTTCTTCTCGCCTCCGGCGGCCAGGACGGCGCCGGTGATGAGTGGGAGTCAGGAAATCGTCGTCTGGTGTACATACTTTCCCTTTTTTCCTTAGATTGGGTAGCTTAGGATTAGGGTTAGTCTTCCTCGTGGTCGGCGATGCTTTAGTTCCGGGCAGTGGTGGCGCTGTAGTTTCGGGAGAGGGGCGGCAGCGCTCCTGCGCGCCCGGTGCGGTGCTCGACCCGGGGCGGCGCGGTCTGGCGACGCCATGGAGCCCGTCGTGGCGCGCCCTGGCATGCGTGGCCGACGGTCACGAGGTTCTTTTGTGCCAGCGAGCGAAGCTCGTGCTGGTGGCGGCTGCGATGCGGCTGTTGTCAGTGGGATTCGCGGCGGCGGCGGCTTGTTACTCCCGTTGGATAAGCGTGAGAGGCCTCCTACTTCTGTCGGCGTTCTCTGGTGGCCAACGGCGGGGATGCGACGAGGTCAGGCACCTCTTGCATCCCCGACGGGCTTCCCTAGCCACGGCGACGTTCGGCTGTTTCTGTTCCAGTTGGCGACGACGACGGCGGCCTCGGCGACGGCGACGGCATCCACTGTGGACAGTTTTTGCCTCTTCCTCCTTCTGCGATGGTGCCGTTAGGAGTCGTCGGTGAAGGAGGATGATGGATTGAGCGACGCCGGGATCGGGAAGTTTCGCCGGTGTCAGGATGCTTCGGGACTTCTCTCGGAGTTTCTAGGTTTTTTTTTTTTCAGGTACCTCTCACTCACGCGTGGAGACACAAAGGGACAGCGGCGCTCCTCGTCGCACATCAGATCTTATAGATTACGATGATCTCTTTATGGACGCGTTCTTTAAATCTGTGTATAGGTGTAGGTTGGTCGTGTGTGTACGTGTGCGTTTCAGGCGTTACAGTTGTATGCGCATGATAGATACTACATTTGTACTCAGGTTTGAGAGGTTCAAAAAAAAAAAACTCCTTTGTATTTTTCTCACATTCCGTGCTCTTGGGACTGACTGTGCTGACAGAAAAGATGCCTCTTTTGTGAACTTGAATGGCCCTTACAAACCTTCCGCTCCCTGATGAATTACAGGTTTTTCCCCATTTGTTGGCTACGTATGGACCAAAACAAACCAGGTGTTTGTGGTTTAAGGGCACCACAGCATGTAAACCAGGCCATGTACACTCCATTTTAGAGTTCCATTCTTATAACTCCACAGCTAGTTAGCCATTGTGACTACTCGATGGGTTCTTCAAAGTAGAACACAAAAGCAAACAGTAGTTGCACCGCTTTTAGCAATTTTTTATTAATTGTCAAGCTCATACTGGCTTCTCACAGAAATTATGAGTTTATGACAAAGAAGAATACAAAAAACGATTCAAAATGCAAATGAAGAAAACAGATACAGAGATATACAAAAAAACATCAGAAAAGAAAAGTGACTGAAGCTAAAATTTCTAGTTTTCCCAAAAACAGCAACACTGCTATGTTTTCCGTCAACTTCCCAGTGATAATCTCATGTATTATTGTTAGTTCTAAGGGGTGCTGGACAGCAGCTAGCAACTAGAGGCACAGCTAGAAACAGGGAAGGCTTATGCTAGGACTCTTAGGCACACTAAGGCATTTCCATTACATTGCACACTGTTACATTCCAGATGCTATTTATAGTACAAAAGGGCTGGCTGGCTGGCTGGCTGCTACTACTAGACTCTAGAACATGGCAGCAGCTACAGTAAGGCGGATGCTACAGTACTTCTGTTACATTCCAGAACATAATACTAGTCTACTCTACTAGACTCTACTCTACTCTAGAAACACAACGATTACTTCTAACAATTATATTGATATTATTTGCTTCGATGCATATTCGTATGAAATCATAGCAGATAGTATCTGCAAAGTACAAACAAGTAACAGACTCCAATAAGGCAGAGGTCGTTCTAGCATGCTAGATGTGTTGTCAAGTACACCAATGCCACTATGCAAGCACATGAAGAAATCCATTGCTCCTGAGTCTGACAATTTACAGCGTATGTTTGCTATATTAAGTCTCTATATGGTGACACTAACAGTATTTCTGGATCAGTCCCTGCTATAAGCTTAAAAGAATCAGGCATCTATCCACCGCAAGCAAGTCAGTTACATCAACTAAGGGCCTGTTTCTTTCCCACCCAGATTATATAACCCATCCTATAATCTGTCTCTGGTGACACCAACACTATTTCTGGATCAGTCCCTGCTATAAGCTTAAAAGAATCAGGCATCTATCTGCCACAAGCAAGTCAGTAACATCAACTAAAGATGATATCCAGAGCAATGCATTAGAAAACATGTGGATTTATTGCTAACAGAGGAACCATAACCCAATCAAATTTCAGAATCTAACATAACTAAAATTTAAGGGCGTCGGTATCTCAATTGGCCAAAAATCAGGTTTTCTACAGCCATCAAATGTCAGTTGAGGATCCAAAGGGTCCATCCCTCAGCACTCCTGTCGCCACCGACAGTAACGAGCTTTGTCCGTTGGTTAATATGCCTCTCGAACCTGAATCCCGATTCTATCCCCACGGCCTAATTCCTCACAGTCTCGATTGAGAATCTAATAATGTTGGTCACCTAATTTAAGGAGTGAAAAATTAAACCCACATTACAGAAAAAAAAATCAACAAAAATGGTGAAGAAATATCACCTGTCGGCGAGGAACATGAGGTGCTCTTCGTCTGCAAACTCGGGGAGCAGCACCGCCTCGATCTGTCCACCGGACCGAGCCGCGGCGACCTCCAGGATTCCGGCGAGCGCAGCATGGACCGACAGGCGAGAGATGGAGGTTCCAAGCCCTGCAGCGCGCCGACCGGTGCTCAGGGCGGCCCAGTCGCGGAGGTCGATGCGGCGCCACGCGAGCGGGTCGCGCGCAGCGGCCCGCCAGGAGGAGCAAACGAGGGGGGCGCCGCCGGAGAGGAGATCCGGAGCACCCACCCGGGACATGATCAGCACGAGGAGGTCGTGCTGCAGCTCCGCCCACGGCCTGATCGGCGGCGTCGCCATGGACGGATGCGGATTGCAGGAGCGAACGCTATAGGTTCTCTTCTCTTCTCGTCTTTGTATCACAAGAAATGGTGAATATGGCTTTTATCTTGAGAGCATACATCATATATGAGAAATTGTTTATATTTCCCTGAGATTGGATTTGTATTAGAAAGTCAGTCACATTTTCGGACCATTCAATTCAAATCTTAGAGTCTCTTATAACATCATGTTTAGACTATTTTCAAAACGAAATTTCACATTGTCGGTTTAATCCCTCGACATTTGACTCACTTTTATTTCTCTTCCCTTTGGCATTACAGACAAATTGATCAAATCTGATTTTTTTTTTGCCTTTTTTCTATCCACATTATTAAGCAAGGACCAACCTCCATAGATACCACATTTTAGCATTAGAATCCTCTGTAATACAAATTGATGTTGGTTGGTTGTACTCTCTCATCACATGAAGGAGGTATGGCGAAATAATTTCTCCCTCTTTTATTTTAAATAATTAATTAATAATCTAAATTATTTGTGTTATAAATTCATGGTTTTGCAGTTTGGTGGGTTAGTCGGAATTCAGACCATAGTTTGGAGGGTTATTTGACTTTTCTTCCGTTTACAAATAAGAATCCAATCGCACCACACAACTTTTTTTTTTATGTATGGTTACGAAGTACAATTCAGACACTCACAACGCACACACACTCACCCTTATGAACACACGTACTTAAACCCTAACTCTGCATGTTCCAACATGTCTTCCATAATATTAATGTATTGTTGCTTCCAATGAAACAACCATCACCCTTAGTTTCAATCTTTTTTTTTTGAATTTCTATTTTGTTGCCTTGGGGACCACAAGCTCTATCTGTTGGTGCCAAAAATCGATGAGGGAGGGGAGCGACGAACGATTGCCGTTTTTATGTATGGTAAAGATGCTTCTATTGACGCTCTTGGACAATATTAGCCCTAAACTTTCATAGTAAAATACAATAGAATAGTATAAATACCTCATCATGATTGGTACTTGTGAATACGAGTGCACCTATTAGTGTACTTGTGAATTTATTTTCTATATTGGCGAGAGCGAGAGAAGCTAGGTCTCATGTTTTGCGAGCATTCGGTCTGAAGACCTGGAATCTGGACTCGAAGGGACTCTGTCTAATTAGGTGGACACGGCAAGTTCCTCAATGTTCAGTACTAGTACAACCCATTTTCTCCTTTTCCTCCTTTATTACAAGTTTTTCTTTTTTTTTTGAAGGGAGTTGGATTCTTCAATAACAAGGCGCCGGAAGAATTGTGTTGTGGTTACAAGCCCACAATAGTAGAAAGGGATCCTCCAAGGGTCTATCACAAGTGAGGGACCTCTGGGAAGGACTAGGAAGGGACCAAACAAAAGCCAAGAGAGGTATGTAATTAAGAGCTGGTATTCAATGCCTTGTCTTGAGGGTGGTAGGGGGGTATTTATAGGCTGATACACCCCTATAACCCTAGAATTACAAGTACTATATTGCCCTTCCTCCAGGGCACTATGGTCATTCCTTATTACAAGGTGGGATTCCCTAACCCTAGTGGGCCAGAGGCCAATATACATGGGCCTACTTATACTATATATCATCTTGGGTCTTAATGGGCTTCATAGCAGGCCAGGCCTTTGGGCCAGGGGGAGGGGACACAGTGGGCCTCCCCCAACAGCTAGCCCCACACAGTCGAGATCCACCTTCGGTAGGGCCGAAACTGTGTCCATCCGGAGGTCCGCCCGTCGTCCCCTCTTTCGGCGCTCCGAAGGTCTGGTCTGCTTCGGTTGTGGAAGGGATGCCTTCGTCATGGTGCCGAAGGTCGCGACTCCGAGGGGGCGTGATTGCCGAAGGTGCCGTGGTCGCCGAAGGTAATCGGTGATGGCGCGGAAGTAGGTGCCGGCTACGGTTAGGTGCTCGCCGAAGGGGCACGGTGGCCGAAAGTTGTCGCTGATGGCACGAAGGTAGCTGCCGGCTACGGCGCCGTGACAGCCGAAGGGGCGCGGTCGCCGAAAGTTGTCGCTGATGGCGCGAAGGTAGCTGCCGGCTACGGCGCCGTGCTCGCCGAAGGGGCGCGGTCGCCGAAAGTTGTCGCTGATGGCGCGGAGGTAGCTGCCGGCTACGTGTTGAAGGTGTCTTCAATGCTCGGCGCGAATTGCGGAGCGACTCCGTCTCGTTTACTGGGACTGAATCGGCGCGAATTGCGATGCGACGCCGTTTCGCTTGACTGGACGCGTCTGCTTGCGTGGCGTGATCTGCGGCCGTTGATCCTTCAACGGACGGCCAGGTCGATTCACCGGGGCTATAAATTTACCGCCCGGCGCCTAGGGTTTTCACCCCGCCACTCATTTCACTTTCACTTACGCCGCGCCGCAGCCGCTCGGTTAGCTTGCTTCGGCGTTCTCGCTGCTTCCGCGCGCTTCGTTGCTTTAGCTCGGTGGTTCGAAGTAGTCACCCTGGCTTCGGAGATGGCTCGGAAAGGGAAGACCAGCGCTTCGCAGCGCGTTCGCATCGACGACCGCTTCCCGGCGTCGCCGTTCCTCGACCGGAGCACGATCGACGCGAAGGCGCTGGACGAGATGGCCGGCGATGGGCTCCTGGATCGGAGCCGGGCCGAAGCGCCAAGGAGGGGGGAGACGACCCCTAGTCCGAAGGACGGGTACATCGTTCTGTACCGGCGGTTCTTCGAGGGCGGGTTTCGGATGCCGTGCTCCCCCTTCGTGGCCGAGGTGTTGGATCTCTTCGGTCTCGAGATTCAGCAGCTCACTGTCAACGCACTTGTGCGGCTGAGCGTCTTCGAGTGGGCGTTCTGGCTCGAAGGGTCGCGGCCGCACGCTGGGGCCTTCGCGGCGACGCATTATGCGCACGCCGTGAAAAAGATCTTCAAGTTAGACGGGAAGGACGTCGTCGGCTCCATGGGAGTCATCTCCTTCGTTCCCCGCCCCGAGGCCGTCGTTCCGGCGAAGGCGTACAAGTTGCACTGGGGGCGCTGGACGACCGGGTGGTTTACTACCGCGTGGAGGACGATTGCCCCCTTCGGTCCACGATGTTGGAGGTGCTGTTCCATCGGTACCCGATGGTTCAGTTGGACGGGACCGGCGAGTCCCGGGTGCAGTTGCTGGCGACGGTGGCGCGGAAGCTCTCGATGCGCGACCTCTGCGAGGAGTTTGTCGCGGCGGGGTGTGGCCTTTGCTCCGTGACTGGGAGCGGAAGTTCGTTGTTCAGTTCCGGGCGGAAAACCGGAGGTCCACTTGAAGCCTGAGAATTTCCCAGGTACGTTTGCTCTGGTGGACGCTTTCCTTCGGTTGTTCGCCGTAGCTTGACGACGTGGTTTGTGCAGCTAAGACGCTGAGGGAGGTGGAGGACGGCGCCGCTGAGATTCTCGGCCCCTTCCTTCCGGACGAGGCTTCGCGCCGGGCGAAGCTTGTTGGGGGTCCCCGCATCAATCGGGTGCTCTCCATCAAGTACCCGGAGCTCGAGCTGCCGGAGCGAGAGGTGCTCGTCGCCGTCCCATCCAGTGGCGAAGGGGAGGATGAGGAGGCCGAGAGCGAAGCGCCCTTGGCTCCGGAGGCAATTGTCCCGGCAGGCTCGAAACGCGCTGCCGGGGGGCGTCAGCAAGCCGGCGCCGAAGAGGCCTCGGCCCACTGAACGCGTGTCGAGATGTCCACCTCCCGTGCCGTGGCTTCGGCTGCCGAAGGGGACTTGGCTACGGCACCGACTTGGAGGAGTTGACTGACGACGCTGCCCGAGCGGCGGCTCAGTGCTCGGCCAAGGTGGTGAGCCTCGACTCCGACGATGAAGACGTCGGGTATTTTGGGATGCCTTCCTTTGCGGCAGACGTCGAGGGGACGATGGAGCCGGTCCTTCGGTCTTCCGGTATCATTTTCTCTTCCCATCACTCTTGCTTTGTGTTGGTCGTTGTACGCACCCACTTATATACCGCAAGAGGACGGTGTACAGTTGTAGCACTTTTTCCCTTAGAGTATTCCAAGGTTTAATATCGAACCACAGAGAACAAGCGGGACTTAAACTATTATTTAAACTACTAAATTAATATAGCAAAGGGTGTGTGGAAAGGGTGGTTAACAGCTAGAGATGAAAGGGCCTGCGTTGTATAAAGGTTATGAAAGGGATTCTCTCCTATGGTTTGGGGTACTGGCATGCAACTCAGGTCATGGTTCAATTGATAGGTTTAGTATTCTACAAGACATGGTGGTTTCGTTCGCCCCGATCCTGTCACGACAGGTACTAATAGCTCCCCCTGGTTTCTTGCACTATGTAATAAACACGTATTGATCGGATACGAGTTCAAAGCATCACATAGACTAAACACATCAAAAGAGTATTGTAAGCGTGAGAGTTACATAACCAGATTTCCCTCGCCACGGAGAGAATATGAGATCTACTCACGCATCATACTGTAACACATGAACATGGGTACAGTAGGACGCAGGATTTTGGCGTGGTCCCACAGGTGCCGATCGGCACGGTGGTGTGCCGGTCGGCACGGCGGTGTGCCGGTCGGCACAGTCTTCCTTTTTGGTGGTGATGATCGGTGATCGCCGTCTTCGCCGCCACAACCTTCAACCTAGGTCAAAACCTCTGTATGTCTCTCCCCCTTTACTTCGCGACCAAGATCTCCTCTTTATAGTCTCTTTCGGTTGTGGGCTGGATTCCACCGACTCCGACTCTGATATTTCTTCTGGGCTTCATATTCTCCGAGTGGGCTTCAAGTTTGGGGCCCGACCTCCATGGTGCCGGTCGGCACACAGGCCGTGCCGACCGGCACGGACTCCAATTTCCCCGTTCTTCGGGCCTCCGGCAGCTCTTTACTCGTAGTCTCTTAATTTTCACCTGTTTCCTGCAAATCCTTCCGAATACACAGAAACTACGCATATATATAATAATGGGGGTTAATTCTTAGCAATAATGACGTAATAAGGTATTAAAAACACCTTATTTGTCACATAAAATGAGTCCCTAGAAAGCACCAACAGCTCCCCCACACTCAAATCATTGCTAGTCCTCGAGCAATTCAAACCATGAAATCATCACCATGCTTTCGTCATGCTAAGAAACAAAAACTCTCACAAGTCTCTAACTTAGCTATTGTCAATCATCTCATCGAATTAGTATCCCTCCACGAAACCTTCTCTCGATTTTTGAAAACAATTTCACCTCAAAACTTGAGTCGACCAAATCGATCACAAGGCTTATCAAACAAATATTTTTGTCTCCCTTCATATCAAGTAAGAAGAATGCAAAAGCTTCAGACTTCACTCAATCGCTCAAATGTATTTCCTTCCCTCTCCTATTCTACAATATAAGGCTCTTTTGTGGATCTCGGAAAGTAATATAGCCAAATTGAATCGAAAGAACAACTAAGTCAACAATTCACTCAATCATGCCTTCTAAAAGGAGTTTTTCATCATAGGAATTCAGAGTATAAGCACAAGGATCAAGGGAAAAGAAACAATCGAGAATGAGTGAAATAGAATTAAGAAGGGATCAAGCCTGAAGCATATACAGATCTTTTTAGAATTTTAACTCTTCCTGCAGTCTGCTTCCTTTGATATTCATTATTCTCTTTCTTTTTGACCATTTTCCTTTATTTTCCTTTTGTGCCGATCGGCACAGGCCTGTGCCGGTCGGCACCTGACCAATTTAATTTTTTCCTTCTTTTTCTTCTTTTATTTCCTTGCAGACTGCTATCAGAGCATATTTTGGATCGAAATCTGTTTAGACTTCACATTTGCTTGTAGGTTGTATCAAGGAGGAGGGAGAAACGATGAAATATCGGTCTTTGGGTAGAAAGAATTTGATGATAGATGGCTAGCAAACTGAGATGAACAAATGAAACTTCTCCCTTCTAGCTTAGTCGTAATCAAGAGCAAAGAGTTGACAAAGACGTCTTCCTATCAAAAGGCTTATGTGTAGGCCTCTCTCATCTCATTTGGCTTAGTGTAATAGGTACAAAATCAAATCCTTAGCTACATGCTTCAACTTATGATGATAGAAGGGTTTTCGAAAAGTGGGTATATAAAGCCAAGCGATTATTCAATGAACTCAAGTAGATTGGCAAAACGATCGTCAAAAACAAAATCAAGAATATGGGGTAACACATCGATTCGACAACTAACACTAACTTTATTCAAGACATTGCAATAATTCTTGACCTCGAAGCTTAACTAAGCACACCATCTCAAACCTCTCTAAGAAAACTCTCACACTTTCACACACTAACTCAAACCATACTAAATCGAAGCAAACGACCTTAAGAAGTGTAAGGGCGAATCCCCCACACTCAAACCTTGCAATGTCCCTATTGCAAAGAAAAATGACTAGACCAACCTAATCCGAAATGCCATGCCTCCTCAACATGCTAAAGATGCTTCGAATGTTCCTCATGAGAAAAGAGTAATCCGCCGCGGCCATGCTCTCCATGTCATCAATCCTTATATCAATGTCCCGATGGTGCCTATAGCATCTCTCCATATCATAATAGAGACGTTCGATGTTTCTTCTGCAGATTGGGCAACAATTGGCAGGACAATTATGACGTTCATCTCGCGGGGCGAGTTTCTGTCAAAACCCCGAGGTGCCGGTCGGCACGGCACCCGTGCCGATCGGCACGAGGCACCATTCACCTGATAACGCGGTCCTGCACTTCCTTGAGCTCCTGCAAGGCCTCCTGTAGCTCCTTCTGCACTGGGTGGTTCGGAATTAGTAGGTTCTGGCTCATCTTCCATTGGTTCCTCCTCGGGATCTTCTTCCGGATCCTCTTCGGGATCTTCTTCATCCTTTGCAACAAGATTAGCTAATGGGTGTTCATGTGCAGGGGATGCCTCTATATAGCTCACTGATTCCGAGGTATATCTTGCTCTTGGCTTTGAAGAAAGACGAGCGGAACGCCGAACTCCCTCTACTTCTTTTGATCGCTTAGGATCTGGCTCATCATTGGAGGAATCATCAGATATTTCAACGAAATTCACAACCTTGACGTCGTGCCGATCGGCACAAGCGCGGTGCCGGTCGGCACGCCTTCCGTTCCTTGCAAAATACGCTTCTAGATCTGCCAGGTTGCGTGCTCTCCTCTTTGCAGCATTGTCCCTGTCAATACGCCTCTGAATTTCATCATTGATCTCTTTAGGGGTCATGCGCCCTTTAGCAACGGGAAAGCCATCATCAAAGACGAAAGTCGCAGGGATGCATTCAGGATCAGCTAGATAATTCTCAATCTGCCTCTGATGGTCTTTCATACAGTAAAAACACTTACATCCAAAACCTCTGGTGTTCTTGTGCAGAATCTTCTCTTGGAAGTCTTCCCAGTCGGTCAGGACGCGTGGGAGCACCCCGTGCCGATCGGCACCTGAGGTGTGCCGGTCGGCACCGCTGTCAGAAATCCTCCCATCGTTCAGCCGGGACCTATCGATGGTCAGAAAGCCGTCCCTATCTAACTCCTCCTTCTCGCTATCAGTTAGGATCGATTTCAAAGGTGATAAGATCATCATATGTCAAAGGACGTTCCATAGCGAGAAGTCGATCCATTGTGTACCTATCGGAGACCAGTGTGCTATCATCGATCTTGGATTTACCTTTACGTACTAGCACCTCTCTGACCTTCTTCCGAAGGGCGTCATCCATCTCCTTCTTCTCTCTATTGAACGCATCCGCTTCACTCTTCGACATCCATCGTTGCTTCAAGTGCGACCAGACAATCGGATCGTCCTTGGTAGGGTTAAGGCTTCTGTTGCTGTCCCATGGCAGAGTTGGGCTCATTGGCGAAAGTCCGCCACTGCGCCGATCGGCACCGTCGTCGCGCCGGTCAGCACTGTTGTGCCGGTCGGCACAGCTGTCGTGCCGATCGGCACCGTCTCCTCCGCTGCCGATTCCGCCGCCTTGCATTGCCTAGGGTATGGTGGAAACTCTGGCGGCGCTCGATTGTTGATGATGAGATCCGAAACAACTCCTTCATATATATATCCTTAATTCTCTTGATCGAACCGGACTCTATCTCTTAAATTTGGAAGTCATCGAAGCATGTCTTGGAGGAAGGGCAAAAACTCGACTCAAAACGACACGGACTCTCCCGTGCCGATCGGCACATGCTGTGCCGGTCGGCACGGAGGCAAAGTTGCCTCGAACGACTCAATAAAATCAAAGAAACACAAAACACACAGAAAAACAGTAAATACAACAATGCTTTTGTTTTACGTCGTTAAGCTCGACCACCCAATCACTCAATTCACATAATATATATCAAATGACTTTAATTCAAAAGTGTCGGGTTCAAGATATACCTTTAGTCGTTGGCCATTCACCGTATATGTATTTTGCTTTCCATCTATGATGACAACAGCTCCGGAAGGGAGAATTTTATGAACAAGATACGGTCCATCCCATTTGCTTTTCAATTTGCCTTTACCGAATAACCGAAATCTTGAATTGAATAGTGGCACTTTATCTCCATCGTGAAATTCCTTTTTCAAAAGCTTCTTATCATACCACTTCTTTGTTTTTTCTTTATAGATTGCTGCACTCTCATAAGCCTTTAAGCGCATTTCCTCGAGTTCACTAATTTGAATCTTTCTTTTTACCGCAGCAGCATCTAAATCCAAATTCATCTCTTTGATTGCCCAATATGCTCTATGTTCTAACTCTACAGGCAAATGACAAGTCTTTCCATAGACGAATTGATAGGGTGTCATACCTATTGGTGTTTTGAACGCTGTGCGATAAGCCCAAAGTGCGCCATTCAACTTGTTTGACCAATCTTTTCCTTCTCTTGTAACAATTTTCTGGAGAATTTCTTTCAACTGTTTATTAGAAGTTTCTGCTTGGCCATTGGTCTGTGGATGATAGGCTGTCCCAATTCGATGCTCAATACCCATCTTCTTCAAAGCTTTAGTAAACTCATGTCCGGTAAAATGAGTTCCACCATCTGTGATAATGACTCTAGGAACACCATATCTTGGAAATATGCACTCATTCAACATCTGCTTGGATTCACGAGTTGTACTGACTCGGCATGGTATTGCTTCTACCCACTTCGAGACATAATCCACAGCAACAAAAATATATTCATAGCCATGCGAATTAACAAACGGTCCCATAAAATCCATGCCCCAAACATCGAATATATCAACTTGCAAATTATACTTCAAAGGCATAGCATTACGAGCATTAACATTGCCAATTCTTTGGCATTGGGGGCATCTAGCAACATACCGTTTCGCATCTTCATGCATCGAAGGCCAATAAAATCCACTAGCCCATACCTTTGCTTGTGTTCGAAAGTGCCCGTAATGTCCACCATACTCAGATGAATGACATTTTTCCAATATGCTTTCGCGTTCGTCGCGAGGTACGCACCGTCGAACAGCTCCATCTTCACAATATCTGTATAAATAAGGATCATCCCATATGAATTTCCTCATTTCACTGGCAATCCTCCTTTTTGAATTCTTGCTACAATCATCTAGCTTCCCTTTGAATCCATTTATGATGTCTTGCATCCATGATTCTCTATGATCCTTAACTCGAAATAGCTGCTCTTGTGCCATGGCATCGCCAATGCATCCTTTCTTGTCCTCAATCACCAATCGAGATAGATGATCTGCTACTGAATTCTCAATCCCTTTCTTGTCTCTAATCTCCAAATCAAATTCTTGCAACATCAAGACCCAACGAAGCAATCTAGGTTTCGACTCCTTTTTAGAGACAAGATATCTAATAGCAGCATGATCCGTATAAACAATGACCTTAGAGTTGAGGATGTAGGATCTAAATTTCTCAAATGCAAATATAACAGCTAGCATCTCTTTCTCTGTTGTTGTATAATTAATCTGGGCTTCATTGAGAGTTTTACTAGCATAGTAGATAGCATGTACTTTACCTTCCTTTCGTTGTCCAAGAACCGCTCCTACTGCATAGTCACTTGCATCGCACATAATCTCAAAAGGTAAATTCCAGTCCGGAGGCTGCATAATAGGTGCAGAACATAATGCTTCTTTCAACTTCCGGAAGGCAGTAAGTCTTTCATCATTCATTTCAAATTCAACATCCTTTTGCAGCAATTCCGTCAATGGCTTAGCAATCTTTGAATAATCCTTCACAAATCTGCGATAAAAATTTGCATGTCCAAGAAAACTTCGCAGCGTCTTAAGATCTGTAGGTGGTGGCAACCTTTCAACTGTGGATATTTTAGCTTTGTCTACTTCAATGCCTCGGTTAGAAATAACATGCCCCAAGACAATCCCTTCGGTTACCATGAAGTGACATTTCTCCCAATTAAGAACCAAATCAACTTCTACGCACCTCTTTAGTACTTTCTCTAAATTTGCTAGGCAGTGATCAAAATCAGTACCATGAACAGAGAAATCATCCATAAATACCTCCATAATGTCTTCAATGAATTCAGCAAATATAGCATTCATGCATCTCTGAAATGTGGCTGGTGCGTTGCAAAGACCGAATGGCATTCGTCGATAAGCATAAGTTCCATAAGGACAAGTGAAAGTGGTCTTATGCTGATCTTCAGGTCTAACAGGGATTTGAAAGAAACCACTATAACCGTCGAGATAGCAAAAATAAGAGTTCTTGGCTAACCTTTCAAGCATCTCATCGATGAACGGTAATGGATAATGGTCTTTCTTTGTAGCGGTATTCAGTTTCCTGTAATCAATGCACATTCGCCATCCTGTAACTGTCCGTTGAGGGATCAACTCATTATTCTCATTAGGCACGACAGTGAGTCCTCCTTTCTTTGGCACGCAATGCACCGGACTCACCCATTCACTATCAGCAACCGGATAAATCATTCCTGCATTAAGAAGTCTCAGCACTTCTTTCTTCACAACTTCCTTCATGCCCTCTTTCAATCTTCGCATGCCTTCGACGACTGGCTTGGCTGATTCTTCAAGATTGATCTTATGTGTGCAAAAAGCTGGGCTTATTCCTTTGATATCATCAAGACAATATCCGATGGCTTTCTTGTATTTCCTCAGAACAGCAAGCAATCGTTTTGTCTCCTCTGCATTCAAAGCAGGAAGTGGCTTCTGTTCTACTTCCGGTGCTGAACCAGGATCCAGATTACCCAAAGGCTCAAATTGAGGATTTTCGCTCCCGTGCCGGTCGGCACATTCTCTGTGCCGATCGGCACATTCGACGTGCCGGTCGGCACCGTCTTGGATTTCGGCCTCTTCCCTATCTGACTCTTCAAACAGTTTATTCAACGGGTCTGAGTATCCTGTACTGATTTCTTCATCTTTTTCTGTAAAGAACTCTTGGAGAGAGGGTGGGTCGTCACTTTCTTGAACGACGGGTGGGTCTTCGAATTCAAAGAGGACTTCCTCTCCGCCCAGAGTCAATTTGAGGTGACCTTTTCCAGCATCTATTACGGCTTGTACAAGCTTTAAGAAAGGTCTTCCCAAAATAATATCTTCGACTCCAACCTCACCTTTATCAAGAACAAAAATATCCACCGGTATAGTATTCTTCCTTACCTCAATGTTTAGATCCTTGATAACTCCCAGTGGTTTAGTTCTCCTTCCATCCGCCATGATTAGCTCAAGCTCGGTTCCTAGCAATCTTCCTTTTATGTCATAGGGCATATCCATGAATGCTTCATACGTCATCAAGCTGACGCGGGAACCAAAATCGCATAGGGCTTTAGGAAAGCTTCTATGCCCGATTTCGCACGGTATGTAAGGATCAACTTCTGTCCCCTTTCTAAGGCCAACTGCATATACTCCGCATAATCCTTCATACGGCGATGGGACAAAACAACTGTCAAACAGCTTTTTTGCTTGTTGAATCTCCATCTGGTCAATTTCCATATCATCCTTATACAATTTCCCCAATACTTCAGCAATGATGACATTGTCCAGTATTTCCGAAATTCTAGTGTCTTTAGGGAAGTTATACTGAACTCCTGTAGAAGAGGCATACCTTGGATCATATGTTCTCCTCATACTTAGCAAATTTGAGCTGAAATCAATGGGAATCCAATCCAACGGTTCAAACTCGTCCAACGGTTTAGCATTGCTTAAGGTTGGATCTCCTACTGGTCTTGGAAATTTATTCACGAAGCTGTTCTCGTGCTCCTCTAATATTGCAGCTTCAGTCTTGGAAACCCCTTTAACAGCATTCAGCGTGCCGGTCGGCACAAGAGCTGTGCCGGTCGGCACAATGGCCTGAGTGTGCCGATCGGCACAGGTGCTGTGCCGGTCGGCACCTCCTCCAATCTGGGTCTTTTCAGATCATCTTGCGCTGGTTCTTCCGTTCTTACTGTTAATTCCGCTTCGGATACTGTACAGCTTTCCGCTTTAGCTCTCAAATCCAAAGAACCTTTTGCTAGCGTCGACCTTTCAGGGGGAATTGGATCTTCTTGGAATTCTTCCCAATGTCTATGCATAGCTACAGTCTTCGATATCTTACTCAAAATATCCAGACCTGCAGTAGCAGTCAAGTAGAGGAAACTCCCTCCAGCTGAACTATCCAAATGCATCCTGGAGGTTCCTTCAAGAGACATATAGAATGTCTGAGCAGTCAAGTTATCATCCATGCCCAAATCGGGGCCTTGCTTCAATAAAGATTTGAAGCGTAACCATGCTTGCGTGAGGGTCTCTTCTTTCATTTGCTCGAAGTTAACCACTTCTCTTCTCAGTTTCTGCACCTTCGGAAGCGGGAAGAAATACAAACAGAAATTTCCTACAAGCTTATCCCAGTTTCCCTTAGCTTCACGGGCTGCAGATTTATACCAATCTTTGGCTCTTCCATCTAGAGAAAATGGAAATAGCAACCATTTGTACCAATTCTGAGGCACTCCCTCATGCTTAAAGGTCTGACAGAGAACTTCTAGATCTTGCAGATGTGTGTACGGGTTCTCGTCCTTCGTCCCAGAGAATTTGCTGTTCTCGACCATTTTGATGATGGTCGGGTTGAGAACGTATGACGAAGCAGTGACTTTCTCATCGGAAGTTTGTGGAATCAGCAATCCCGGAGACGGTAGTGAATGCTCCCTAACCGTATGAGCCGGTTCAGGAGTACTCATCCTGAAAACACAGAAAGAAAACACAAAAACAAACTAGAAAAGAGAGGATTAGAGGTTAGTAGAATAAATAAATAGTAAAAGAACTGGCTTGTTCCCCGGCAACGGCGCCAGAAAACGTGCTTGTTGGTCGTTTGTACGCACCCACTTATATACCGCAAGAGGACGGTGTACAGTTGTAGCACTTTTTTCCTTAGAGTATTCCAAGGTTTAATATCGAACCACAGAGAACATGCGGGACTTAAACTATTATTTAAGCTACTAAATTAATATGGCAAAGGTGTGTGTGGAAAGGGTGGTTAACAGCTAGAGATGAAAGGCCTGCGGTTGTATAAAGGTTATGAAAGGGATTCTCTCCTATGGTTTGGGGTACTGGCATGCAACTCAGGTCATGGTTCAATTGATAGGTTTAGTATTCTACAAGACATAGTGGTTTCGTTCGCCCCGATCCTGTCACGACAAGGTACTAATAGCTCCCCACTGGTTTCTTGCACTATGTAATAAACACGTATTGATCGGATACGAGTTCAAAGCATCACATAGACTAAACACATCAAAAGAGTATTGTAAGCGTGAGAGTTACATAACCAGATTTCCCTCGCCACGGAGAGAATATGAGATCTACTCACGCATCATACTGTAACACATGAACATGGGTACAGTAGGACGCAGGATTTTGGCGTGGTCCCACAGGTGCCGATCGGCACGGCGGTGTGCCGGTCGGCACAGTCTTCCTTTTTGGTGGTGATGATCGGTGATCGCCGTCTTCGCCGCCACAACCTTCAACCTAGGTCAAAACCTCTGTATGTCTGTCTCTCCCCCTTTACTTCGCGACCAAGATCTCCTCTTTATAGTCTCTTTCGGTTGTGGGCTGGATTCCACCGACTCCGACTCTGATATTTCTTCTGGGCTTCATATTCTCCGAGTGGGCTTCAAGTTTGGGGCCCGACCTCCATGGTGCCGGTCGGCACACAGGCCGTGCCGACCGGCACGGACTCCAATTTCCTCGTTCTTCGGGCCTCCGGCAGCTCTTTACTCGTAGTCTCTTAATTTTCACCTGTTTCCTGCAAATCTTCCGAATACACAGAAACTACGCATATATATAATAATGGGGGTTAATTCTTGGCAATAATGACGTAATAAGGTATTAAAAACACCTTATTTGTCACATAAAATGAGTCCCTAGAAAGCACCAACACTTTGCTAGTTGTGGAAGTCCCACTAACTCTGTTGCTCTAGCAGAAGGCGTTCGCGTCGAAGCCTCCGAGGAAGAGCGTTCCGGAGGAGGGAAGGGGGTGGCCAGCCCGGAGCTCACTCATGGGCGGGGAAAAGGCTACTTCGGGAGGTCGCCCATCGAGCAGGCCGGGCCTTCGAAAATGTCGGACGCCCGTCTTGAGTGGAGCGACTTCCTGGACCGACCGGAGGCCGCCGAAGTCCTTCGAGGAGTCTATAACTTCAACAGGCTCGGTGAGCTGGAAGAAGCCATGGAGGAAGTTGCTCCGGAGGACGCTGCTTCGGCTCTCTCCGGGCTTGCGATCAAGGTTTGTTGTCCTTGTGTTTGGCTTCGAGTTACCATCTTGTAGCTTACTTGCTTTGCTTCGACAGGCCGCGGTGCTTGCCCGATATCTGCAAGGGTCGCTCGAGGGCTTCGACCTTGCGCGGCTCCGGGCGCGCGTCGAAGTCGCGGAGGCGGCTGCGGAGGCCGCCAAGGAGAGCCAGAAGGCGGCGGAGCAGGGGCGCGATGCTCTTGCGTCGGAGCTGGAGAAGGCCTTAGCGGCAAAGAAGACGGCGTCCGATGCCTTGGCGTCGGCGAAGGAAGTCTCGAAGAAGGCTTGGCAAGAGCTGCAAGCTCTCAAGACCTCCTTCGATTCCTTGACCCGCGCGAAGGAGGCCACCGAGAAGGAGCTGTCGGAGACCCAGGCGCTGCTGAACGCCGCCAAGACGCAGAGGGACGAAGATGCTGCGGCGGCGTGGCAGGCGCTTGGCGACTTCAACAGCCTGCTAGAAGGGTTGGGCGTCAAAGTGCAGCCGATGAAGCATGCCGCCGGTGACCTCGGTGGGAGCATCGGGCGCCTCGTGCGGTCCGTGAAGTTGGCCTCCCGGGCCATGAAGTCCTTCGGTACCTTCTGCGCCGAGACCGCATGGACTGCGGCCTTCGGCTCGCTCGTGCACGTGGGCTGCACTCATCTTCCCGCTGCTGCTTCTGCTTCGCCGCAGCTGGCGGAGATGGCGGCTGGGGATGGGGGCCGGTTTCGGGAGCTGGCCTCGAGGGTGCGGAACTTCGGGAACCAGCTCGGCCAACACTTCTGGTTGCCGGTGGGTGAGAAACTGGCCCGTCAGTCTGCTCTCGCTGCTGCAGCGTCCCGGAAGTCGAAGCCCGGAAGCAGCGGCTCCGTTCCCGCTCCGGCTCCGGCTGCCGCTTCCTCTGTGCTGACGCCTCCATCGGGCGAGATCCCAGCCGGGGCCGGGAGCGCTAGCACCTTAGTGGGTAGCGGGGGTGGAGGCTCGGTGGCGGCCCAGGGCAATGTCACGGAGGTTGACTCATCGGCCCAGCCTCCCCCCCAGGTGTGAGTTCTTCGCAGGCTTCGTGCCATGCTTTTGGTGTACATAGCTTGTACTAGGTGCCCTTCGGGCTTTTTGAATGGAACTGTTCTTCGAGATGTTTACGTGCTTCCATTGCGACTTATAGGCTTCGAGGGGGACCGAAGGCCATCATGCCTTAATGTGCCTCGACGTCATTCCGGAGAGCATCTTGATTCCGGCCGGGAGTCCGTCCGCTCCGGAGGGTCGACCCTACTATGTGAAGGGCACGCAGTGGCGGCGTTGGCTTCGGCGCAACCCGGGGGGATCCTTCGGGGACTTCTTTCGGGATTTGCGCCTTCGAAACGCACAGTTGATGGCGCAGGTACCGAGGGTCCCTTCCGAAGCTTTGCTTCAAAGGCGAGTTCGTCGCGAAGCGCATTGTTTGGACTTGGCGCTGAACCCTCCTCTTCTTGTTGCTCCGAAGGTAGAGGTGGTTGACGTGTCTAGCGATGACGAAGATGCTGCCGCCGAGGTGGACTTGGAGCAATTGCAAGCCGATGTTGCTTCTGCATCGACTCCGGCAGACTTCGCTTCGCTCCGGCGCACACTGGCGCGAGCCCGGGAGGAGATAGCTAGGGCCGAAGCGTCATTAGGGATGCGCTCCGGGAGTGGGCTGTAAGGGGGGCCTTCGGGCCCCGTGTCGAAGTGCCGGTTGTCCGGTATTGTAATCCATGTCGAGCTACTGAGCTCGACGTATGTTGAAATGGAGGCTCTTTCGAGCGTATGATGTTGTTGACGTCGTTCCTTTGAGGAACGAAAATTTGTTCGTCGAGGGTAGCCTCGGAGGTACTCCGTCGCTCTACTTTCGGCGAGGAAGTGAGCTCGTTTCGAGCGTCGTCCCCCCTTTGCTCGTCGGGAGTGGAACGAAGATTTGTTAAGTCGAGGATAGCCTCGAAAGGACTCCGTCGCTCTACTTTCGGCGAGGAAGTGAGCTCGTTTCGAGCGTCGTCCCCCCTTTGCTCGTCGGGAGTGGAACGAAGATTTGTTAAGTCGAGGATAGCCTCGAAAGGACTCCGTCGCTCTACTTTCGGCGAGGAAGTGAGCTCGTTTCGAGCGTCGTCCCCCCTTTGCTCGTCGGGAGTGGAACGAAGATTTGTTAAGTCGAGGATAGCCTCGAAAGGACTCCGTCGCTCTACTTTCGGCGAGGAAGTGAGCTCGTTTCGAGCGTCGTCCCCCCCTTTGCTCGTCGGGAGTGGAACGAAGATTTGTTAAGTCGGAGGCGTCCCCCCATTGACTTAGTTTAGTTTCGTGCACGTTTTGCAGGGTCTTTAACGAATGCCCCGCCTTCGACTATTACCGATGGGAGTTCCGGTTTATCGTGTCGGCATCGATTTCCCCTTAGGGTTCGGAATCTAGGACTTATGTGTGCCTAGCTTCAGCCTCTTCCGGCGTTTGCCTCCGGCTCCCGGCTGGATTTCTTGTAATTGGGCACCGAAAGAGGATTTCTCATTTCATTCATTGGTACCGGTTACATGGCCCCTTAGGGAATGCAGCTAAGGGGATCATCGTCGCCCTACTGCCGAAAGGAAGAAGAACACACCGAAGCAAGATACAGGTAATTTGTAGCGCGCAGGCTACACGGCTTCGAAGGCCGTCGGATGCTAAGTCCTTAGACATAGTATCGGCGGAGGGCGTCGGCGTTCCATGTCCTCGGAACTGATGTTCCGTCGAGCTCCATCAGATGAAATGCCCCCAGGCGAATTGAGTTGTAGATGATGAAGGGCCCTTCCCACTTGCTGTTAAGCTTGCCGACAGATGTCGGGTGAATGTTTTGCTTGAGGACGAGGTCGCCCGGAACGAAGTGTCGGAGGTTGACCTTTTGGTTGTACGAGTTCTCCACCGAAGCCATGTACCGCTTCAAGTTGGCGACTGCTTGGAGTCTTGTCTCTTCGAGGAGGTCCTTGGACACGTCCTCGTCGTTGGCGGGCGGCGAAGTAGTACGAAGTGAGCCGTTTTGTACTTCCTCCGGGGTGACTGCTTCGGCGCCAAAGAGAAGGCGGAACGGCGAGAAGCCCGTCGGCCTTGACTTAGTCGTGTGCAGCGACCATAGCACATTGGGCAGTTGTTCGGCCCACTTCCCTTCGGCAGGCCGAGGAGGCATTTTTTGATGCCGTCGAAGACAGTGCCATTGGCTTTCTCCACCGCTCCGTTGGCTCGCGGATGGGTGATGGAGACGAAGCACTCCCGAACGCCGATGGAGAGGCAGTATTCTTTGAAGAGGCGGGACTCGAATAGGGATCCATTGTCGACGGTGATGTGCATCGGCACCCCGAAGCGGCAGACGATGTTCTTCCAGAAGAACTTGCGGACGGACCGCGCTGTGATGTTGGCGAGGGGCTCGGCTTCGATCCACTTGGAGAAGTACTCGTAGCCCACCACCGCCCATTTGAGGTTGCCGGGAGCGGTGGGAAGGGGGCCGACGATGTCGATGCCCCATCGGGCAAGAGGCCAGACCGGAGGGATTGGCTGGAGCGGGGTGGCTGGGCGATGAGATTGTCTTCCCATCCACTGGCAGCTGGGACAGGTGCGGACGAGTTCTTCGGCGTCGCGGGCTGCAGTAGGCCAGTAGAAACCTTGCCGGAATGCCTTGGCGACGAGGGCCCGGGGTGCGAGGTGCGATGAGCATAACCCCTCGTGGATATCCCGGAGGAGCGCTTTGCCTTCGTCGAACGAAAGGCAGCGCAGGAGTGGCTCCGAAACACCCTTCTTGTACAGGATGTCGTTGAAGATGATGTAGCTTCGGGTGCGCAGCTTGACCCTTTTTTCTTCGACCGGATCGTCGGCGCAGTATCGTCCTTCCAGCTGTGCTCGAATTGGAGCACGCCAGTCTTCACCGCTCAGGATCATGACCGATCCCAGCTTCTTCGGAGCGAAGGATGCTTCCGATAACACTTCGTGGAAGGCGTCGGGAGGTATCGGGACCTGATTTGCCGCTGCCTTAGCCAGGGCATCGGCCTCCTGATTGTGTACCCTCGAGATACTCTTCACGTCGAAGCCGGAGAAGTGTTTCTCCATGCTCCGGACGACTTTGAGGTAGCTTGCCATCTCTGGATCTCGGGCCATGTACTCCTTGGAGACTTGCTCGGCGATGAGCTGGGAGTCGGTGTAGACGGTGACCCTCCGGGCTCCGAGGGCTCGAAGTTGGCGGAGCCCGAGGAGAACGCCCTCGTACTCTGCTGCGTTGTTTGTTGTTGGAAATGCGAGCGAAGCCGAGTACCGGAGCTTCTGGTTGCTCGGCGAAGTGATGACGGCAGCACATCCTGCCCCGGAGGAGCCCCAAGCCCCATCGACATGTACTGTCCAGAGCGGCTCTTGGGGCATCGTCTCTGGGATCGGAGCGGGTGTCCACTCGGCGATGAAGTCGGCGATGATACCGGACTTGATGGCTTTACGAGCCACGAACTTGATGTCGAAGGCTGCTAGCTCGATGGCCCACTTGGCCATGGTGTCGGACGCGTTCCTGTTGCCGAAGACGTCCTTCAGCGGGAACGAGGTGGGCACCGTGATCTCGTGGCCTTCGAAGTACAGCGAGAGCTTCCGTGATGCCATCAGCACAGCGAGAGCCAGCTTGGTGACGACATTGTAGTTGAGGCGAGCTCCGGAGAGGGCTTCCGACACGTAGTATATGGGCTGCTGCACCAGCTTGTCGCCGACGAGGACTTCATGCACGAGGACCGCGCTGATTGCTGCCGGAGCGGCCGACACGTACAGTAGGAGTGGCGCCTTCGGTGGCGGAGGGCGAAGCGTGGTCGCCTTGACCAGGTAGGACTTGATCTCTTCGAATGCTTTATCTTGCTCGTCCCCCCAGCGCATCGGGCCGGAGCCCCGAAGGCACTGGTAGAAGGGAAGGCACTTTTCTGCCGCGCGGGAAATGAACCTCCCGAGGGCAGCGAGTCTGCCGGTGAAGCGCTGTAACTCCTTGGTGGTCTTGGGCGGCTCCATGTCGGTGATGGCCTTGATCTTCTCCGGGTTCGGGTCGATGCCTCGCTTAGAGACGAGGAAGCCGAGGAGTTTGCCGGCACGCACGCCGAAGGTGCATTTCGCCGGATTCAGCTTGAAACCCACCTTGCGCAGATTCGCGAAAGTTTCGGCCAAGTCGCCGAGGTGGCCGGCGTCGGAGGTGCTTTTGATGACGACGTCGTCGATGTAGGCGGCGGCGTTTCGGTTGAGCTGGTCCCCGAGGGTCTTCTGTATTGCCCTGGAGAAGGTTGCTCCGGCATTCTTGAGGCCGAAGGGCATGCGGACGTAGCAGTAGGTCCCATCGTCTGTCTTGAACACCGTCTTCTCTTCGTCTTCGGGGGCCATCCATATTTGGTGGTACCCAGAGTAAGCGTCGAGGAAGCTCATGAGCTCGCACCCGGCCGTGGAGTCGACTAGCTCGTCGATGCGTGCTACGGGGAAGTCGTCCTTCGGGCATGCCTTGTTGAGGGTGGTGTAGTCGATACACATCCTCCACTGGCCGTTGTGTTTCTTGACGAGGACTGGGTTCGCGAGCCAGGTGGACTTGTTCACCTCCCGGATGACTTGAGCATCCTTGAGCTTCTGGATCTCTGCCCGAAGCGCCACTTTCTTTTCCTCCGACCACTCCCTCTTCCTTTGCTTGATGGGAGTGACCTTCGGGTCGATGTCGAGCTTGTGTTCGATGATGCTGCGGTCTACTCCGGAGAGCTCGCTGGTTGACCACGCGAAGACGTCTTTGTTGTTCCGGAGGAGGTCGATGATGCTTGCTTCCAGTTCCGGCAGGAGCCCCTCGCCGATGAGGACGGCTTGGTCTGGGCGGTCTGGAGACAAGACCACGCTCTTGACCTCGCCATCGACGCGCGCCTTCGGAGTTCCGGCCGGAGGTGTCGGTGTAGCGGCTTCGACCGTCTCAGGCTTCCGCTCGTGTCGGAGCGGGTGCACTTGCTTCTGGCCGGGTGTTTGGCCGTGCTCGATGCGGCGGGCGGCGAGTTGATCACCGTAAACAGTGATGACGCCGTTCGGAGCCGGAATCTTCATGCAGAGGTAGCCGTGGTGGGTGACTGCGTTGAAGGCATTGATGAGCCCCCTGCCGAAGATGGCGTTGTAGGCGTAGGGCATGTCGACGACGTCGAAGGAGATCAACTCGGTGCGGTGCCCCGCGGGCCCAGAGAAAGAGACTGCGATCTTCACGCTCCCGAGGGCGTGGATTGGCTCTCCCCGAAGCTGACGAGGGGGCTGTCGGAGGCCCGTAGTTCAGATCGGGGGATGCCTAGTTGGTTGAAGGCGTCGATCACGAAGGCGTCCCGCGCATGTTGACGTTGATTACGAAGGCGTCCTTGTGCGGGTACTCCATCGGGCGAAGGTCGGCCTGAGTGAAGGTGATCGGTACGTGCGACCAGCGGCATTGGGCCAATGGCGGGTGGGCGGCCACGTGGTTGTGAAAGTCCCTTGATGTCGCCTAGAGGGGGGGGGGGGTGAATAGGCGATTAAAAGAAATTAGCAATTAAAACTGCAGCGGAAACTGAAACTGCCAAAACCGGAACTTCCGGTTTAGCAAACCGGAACTTCCGGTTTCCTCGGGACAGAAAAACAGAACTATGATTTTCGATGCCCGGCTTCCTCTAGATCAAAAGTAAACTACTAGGGTATGTAAAAGAGCTCTAGCAAAGATATACACAGAGATTATAAGCTCAACTACACATGCAACCTAGTAGATCAAGATTTGCATATAAATGAGAACAAGAACTTGTAAGCAAATGCAAACCGAATGAAGCACGCAGGGATTTATTTCCCGGAGTTCAGCAGCTTCTTCCAAGCTGCCTACGTCTCCGTTGAGGAAGCTCTTCACAAGAGCCGGGTCTCTCTCAACCGCTTTCCTCCTTTCCACTATTTGTTTCTTTCCTTGCGGCGGCGAAACGAGCCTTTCACAAACTTTCCCAAGGCTCACCACAAGCTTGGGAGCTCTAGGGCAACGCCTAGCCGTCTAGGAGGCTTCACCTCCAAGAGTAACAAATGCTTCACGGATTCAAGGCGAAGTGCTCAATTGCTCAAGTATGAGGATGCTCTCTTGTGCTCTCTAATTCAAATTCTCTCCACCCAATCCAAAGGATTTAGCTATAATCACACAAATCTCACAAAGAGAGGTTGGGGAGAGCTCTAGGACACCTTGGCTCAGGATATATGCGTGGATGTGGTCAGCACCCTTCAAGAGAGGGTGTGGAGGGGTATTTATACTCATTCCCCCGAAAACTAGCCGTTGGTACTAGCCAGTAGAAACCGGAACTTCCGGTTTCCCAAACCGGAACTTCCGGTTTTCCCAGATATAGCCGTTGGATTCGAAAACTGCCTAAACCGGAACTTCCGGTTTAGCAAACCGGAACTTCCGGTTTTGCCAGGACAGAGAGAAACTGTGCAAGTGTTGGCCATTGTGTTTCACTCTTCTCACTTAGGTTTTTCTTGAGCACTGAGACTTGCTAGCTATCCATGTAGCATCCCTCTTGATAGAGCGGCACACCTATACTCAAGATTACATATAAAACAACTTTTCACAACTTGAGCATATAGAGAACTAGATATGCCACTTCTCTTCATTTTTGCTTGAGGGCAGCCACATGAGCTTTTCTTGAGCAACACCATCTTGAGCTTGTGACTTGGAGTCTTTTCAAACCATATAAGATCAATATCCATCTTATAACTCCTAGTCACTTCATCTCTTCATATTTCAACAATAATTGACACTTAACAACATATAATCCATATAGCTTGAGTGGTCCATCGAAATCCGACTACACTTGCCCTTCACCATAGCTTAGGTGCCTCGGCGCCAAGAACCTATCTTGCCCTTCTCCTAACCATGGTTCATCGCGACCAAGTCATGCCAATTCTTCACCATCTTGCCATTGGGTCATACATTGCTTTGTATCATCCATAAGCATTCAATTTGTGTTGTTGATTGATTTGTTGGTTGATCAAGTTGCTTCCAAATGTATTACCATAAAGAACAAATAGCACTTGATCAATCTTCATCTTGACTATAAGAAAGCCATTAGATTTAGAGACAACCTTATATCCAATGATTCCATGTCTCTATTTATTTTTCATACATGCTTGTGATAGAATCTTGTACTTGAAACCATTTATTGAATACATCACATGTTGATCACATGGTCTCATTTGCTTTAAACAATTGTACATCCATAAGTGTATACATGAAAGACATTGTACATATATCATTGCAACCTGTCCATATACTCACAAAGATTATTAGACCTTTAATCACGTTGTCATACAATACACCAAAACCCACTAGGGGTGCACATGCACTTTCAGGTTGACCCTTCGCACGTAGTCGCGACGCTGCCTCTTCGAGGCGTATGGCTGACTGGAGCCCCCGGTGATAGCCAGGATGACGTTGTGGCCGGTTGGATGATGTTCCGGAGGCGGGGGCAACGCCTCGCCCGCTCCGGAAGCCCCATGTATGACGTTGACTCCTCGCGCGGCGTCGGCGTCGCGGCGCTCTCTCGCCTCACGCAAGGCGGCGATTTGGGGGCACTGCTTCGACGTGTGGCCCTGATTGACGCCGTGCACTTCGCAGTATGGGTCGCGAGAGCCTCGGTTGTTGTGCCGGCGGCCGTTGTCGGAGTGCCGCGAGTTGTTTCGGGAGCCACCGGAACGATTGTCCGTCCTCTGCGGGCTCCGGCTTCGGGAGTTGTCGATGTTGTGGACCTCTCGGCGCTGGGAGCGGTGGCCTCGGCGATCATCCGGGGGGTCGTCGCTTCGGTCGCTGTGACGTTTCCCCCGGTCGTTCTTCTTTTGGCTTGCTCGTGCCTCCTTCTCGCGCCGGAAGTCTTCGTCGGCACGTGCATGTGCTTCCAGGATTTGCAACAGGTTAGTGCAGGTCTTCGGCTCGATCCTTCGGATCTCGGACCGTGCTGGGCATAGGCTCATGCCCTTGGTCACCGCTTCGATGATGATTGAGTCTGGTACTCCTTCGACCTGGCACTTCAGATGAATGAAGCGCCGGGTGTAGTCTTGCAATGACTCGCCGTCCTTCTGCTTGCACGCCTGAAGGTCGGCCGCCGTGACCTTCGCGGCGTAGTTACCCTGGAAGTGGATCTGGAGCTGGTCCCGAAGCTGCTCCCACGAGTAGATGCTGTTCGCCGGCAGCTTGGTGTACTATGTCTTGGCGATCCCGCTCGAAGCGAGGACGAAGGCCTTAGCCTTGATGTCGTCGTCGCCCCCTGCTGACTCGATGGCGGTTTCGTAGCTGATGAAGAACTCGCGGGGGTCGGAGGTGCTGTCGAAGGTTGGCAACTTCGCCGAGATGAACTTCCGGGCCATGCCACCGATTGTAAGCGCGGAGAGAGCGGTTTGGTTTGTGTCGGAGGAGCTTGCAGGACGTTTGCTTCCGCTGGAGTGGGTATGTCTCTCGTCGCGCTCTTGGCGGTGTTCCGGCGTCACGGCCTCCCGGCGACCGCTGCGTCGCAGGGTGTTCAGCTGCGCTTGGAGGTGAACTTGCTGTCGACGCGCGGCTTCGGCTCGAAGGCGATACGTGGCTTCGTCTCGATCGAAGTTCTCGAGGGCGCGCTGCCTCAGCAGCGGTTCGTCAGCTTCGCGAGTTTCGCGGTTGTACGCCTCCCGGAGCTCCGCCAGACGCTGCTCCTCGGCTACGGCTTCGGCGAGCCCCTCTGGCTCCGCGCTTCGGCTTCGACGTTCCTTCGAGGTGGTTCCATCGTTTCGTCGCGGCGTTCGACTTCGCCCGTATCGATATTCTCTTCTTGTCGTCGGAGGAGCCTTCGGCGCCTTCGGCCACTTCCTCCACTGTTGGAAGGTCGACGTTGGTTGTGTTATTGTTGCCCTCCGAAGGTGGTACCACCGAGGTCGATGCCGAAGGAAGTGTCGATGCCGATGGAAGTGTCGAACCACTGGGGAAGGTGCGGATTATCGTCAGCGGGTCGACGCCTTCGTCCGAAGCCGCGGACCTGGTCTTCCGGGTACCTCCTGCCGGAATGTCAGTTTTTGATTTTTCCGCCCTTTTAGTCATCTCGTCGTGGCTTCTTGTTCGATCCCCACGGATGGCGCTAACTGTTGTGGTTACAAGCCCACAATAGTAGAAAGGGGATCCTCCAAGGGTCTACCACAAGTGAGAGACCCCTAGGAAGGACTAGAAAGGGACCAAACAAAAGCCAAGAAAGGTATGTAATTAAGAGCTGGTATTCAATGCCTTGTCTTGAGGGTGGTAGGGGGGTATTTATAGGCTGATACACCCCTACAACCTTAGAATTACAAGTACCATATTGCCCTTCCTCCAGGGCACTATAGTCATTTCCTTATTACAAGGTGGGATTCCCTAACTCTAGTGGGCCAGAGGCCAATGTACATAGGCCTACCCTATACTATATATCATCTTGGGCTTTAATGGACTTCATAGCAGGTCAGGCTTTTGGGCCAGAGGGAGGGGACACAGTGGGCCTCCCCGACAAATTGTCCATCGCTTCTTCCAGTTGCCTGCTAAAACAAGTGAATCTCCATGTCTTCTTCCATCGGTCCTAACCAAGAGACGATGAGGCGTCGTTCTTGGTGGCAAGCAGAGCCGTGAGCTTCTCCACCACGAGCAACCAACGGAGGAGCCGTACGTACGTTCTACGACCAATTTGGTCGAAGGCCCATCCGCCGCCGGCGTGGTGGTGCGCTTCACTGACGCCGTTCCGCCCCGTGCGGGAGCCACGGACGGGGGCGTTCGATACTTTGTATCCCGACCAGGCAGGGTGGTCGCTATTTCATTTAGCGACCACCCCGAGGTCATCACAACGGTTGGATAGGCAACGAGCGGTGAGATCCGAGCCGACGCGGGCGATCCGTAAGCGTCGTTTGGGCCGAGATACGGCCTAATTTGGCTTGGCCCAGTGGAATATGGGGAGCCGAAGGCCGAAACCAGCCCGCCATTTCCTCTCACCGTCGTCTTCCTCGAGCCAACTCCCGCACGCGGTTGCTCTCCGATCGTTTGCTCCCTCCCTCGCGCCGTCCCCCACCGGCCGCGCGGCGGATCGGTGCGCTGTGCTTCTCGCCACGCCGCCGCCGCAGCGCTGTGGAAGAGCGAGGTAGCTTCTTCGTGTGATGATGGGCCGGCCCATCTCTCGCTGCGGTTGGGCTCGCGCGGCGCGTGCGTCGGCGTTGTTCGACGGAATGCTCCGCCGGGAGAGGTATAAGAAATCGTATTCGCGCGGGTCAGATCGTAGAAGCCTTCCAGTGCGCTTCTTACACTTCTCGTGCTGTTCTGTTTCCAGGGTCATGAAAATTCGCCGATTGGTGCGCGCAGTTTTCATTTGGTATATAAGGTGAGAGTTTGGACGAGGTGCACTGGCGGAAGTTTTACCTTAAAATGGACGGTGCTGCTAGCTGCGGATTCTTCATGAGGCGGGTCTTGTTATGAACTTGATAATGTTCGTCTCATCGTACATGTGACCCCGTGCAATGGTGCCTCCGTGTGTGCCAAGACAAGGGGTCCTGTTTGCATGTAACGATTCTCTGCGAGTCTGGGTTTGTTTGATTCAGTTTATGCACTGGAGTTTGGTAAACTGTCAAATAGACGTCTTGTAGGCTCAAGTCCATGATTTCTTTAGGTTGGAGTAAATTTATATAGAGACAAGAAAATTTTCTCACAGGATAGATTAACACACATATAATTTGCAGGATGCAGATGACTTCAACACCGTAGTGTAAAGTTGGCCCTTGCTTTTGGTTTAGCAAGCTTTCCTCAGTCCGAATATGTCAAGCATCATATACAAGAACCTTATGATCTGTGGAGGCTCCATTTCCTCCTGAAGATTGCAACCCAGATAACCGGACACCTTGTCCTTGTCAGAAATCAATAGATTTGACCAGTTTAAGGATGGATCATGTTCTTGTGGGGGCTTCTGCTGGCTGAGGACTGAATGAGGAGCAGCAATCACCTTCCAGTGGTACTCTCATCATGTAGCAAATTATTGTCACGTGAGTAGTGCCACTGCTGCTCTAAAGATCTATGTCAGGACTTACATTGACAGGTTCGTCATCCAAGCCAATAATGTCATGCTACTGACCCCAGTTGGTGCAATATCAGCACTATCGTCGGAACTGTGCATAGCAGATGGAAGAACAGGTGTGGACCTTCATGTCACAGTTGTGTAGAGTAGTTGTGCAATAAATAATAGGCATATATTTTCTTACCTCTGCAAATTTGTTTCTGTAGAAGTACAAATATGGGAGTTGGATTCCTTATTCCATGCTTTTTGTTGATCTGACTCCGATTGTTGGCCCAGCTCTCTTTCTCTCTTATTGGAACGCACACGAACACACACAAGAGCTGATCACTTGGCTCTTTGGGGAAGAAGAACAGTAGAAGAACACAAAGAAATTCTCTGCGCTGCACACCAGCGCACACACACAAGCACACTTGTATTGCTCTCCCACAACACAAAACGATTACAGAGTTAAGTAGCCTCGCACTGCCGTGGCCGTCACTCTCCCACCTCCGCATCGTTCGGCCGCACGACCCGGCCAAGCACACACGCACTAAGCTCCGTGCATGCAGGATCACCACAGCTGCTTCCTGCATGCCCGTGCTAAACTCTAAACAACGCACGCACTAAACTGCCGGCTCCGCTGATCACGCACGCACTCCGTGCTAGACTACAACGGATCGACACTAAGCCATGCACCCACTCACTAATTATTCTGCAGGTCTCTGCCTAAATACATGCTCACACACACACACTTGAAAAACGTATAAGCAACAAGATTAACTCTAACATCCGACTCCACCTCAAGAAGAATGCAATGTGACTCCCTGGATATTTTAAATGTGCTGCAGTAAATTACTGAACTGCACCAATGAATGCACGCGTTGGACAGCCCCCTTATTATTTTTCCTTCTCACTTTTGTTCTTCTTTAAAATGGGCAAGATCTGGAAATCTCTGTTACATTCTCCTTTGCGCAGGTGCTCTTCCTTTTTGTCCTTTGCAATTTCCCAAATTTTGCACTAATTTTATATTGCACTTCATTATTTTGCGGTGGGCATCATTTTAATCTGGAAAGTGTTGCATTAACATCAAACATACTCCCTCCAGTATCAAATTTCTAGTTTTGGACATTGACACGGTCTCCAAAACATAACTTTGACTAATACTTTTTTTGCTATAAAATATAATTTAAATGTACTTTTATGAAATCATATTTCAACACGAATCTACTCATATCATTTCCATATTTCTAAATTTAACACATAACAAAATATTTACAATCAAAGTTTAAATAGTTTGACTTAGTACAACCTCAAAACGACTAGAATTCTGATACTGGAGGTAGTACTCATGTAGGATTTATATCCACATCAGTTTTAGTGTGATTTCGCTAATATTTTCTGGCTTAAGCAATCTGGCGACAAATTGTCCCTGAAGCTCTAATCTTATTGACTATACAGTTTACTTCTCAAACTTTAATTCTGCACCAATAATTATCCACCGATTGACTTGGCACCAGATTGGGAAAGAGTAGATTACTAAATATACTAGAAATAATGGCAAATACTCTTAACTCAGCTGTTCATTATATAAAAACATGCAGTTGTTTCCATTCTGCAAACGTTTTTTTAAAGAAAAAGGAACTGTTGTATCCAACCATGTTTTTCTTTTCCTTTTTGACAAGCCTCTCATACTTTCATTGCTCACAAATGAAATATTAATGTGATTTCGTCACTGCTGTGTTCTGTGTTTCTTGATTACCTATTAGTCTACGTTAAAGGCTTGAATCAGTACTACAGAAAGATACAGATGGGAGGAAATATCAATACAATCTGGATATTAGTTTTCGTAATTTGTATCGGATATTAGTTTTCGTAATTTGTATTATTAACAACTTGATAGTGATGTACCTGTTGTTCCCACACCATAGTGCATCTGGACATATATTAGGTCCTTAGATAGTTCTCTCCACTGACCTGTACATGCCGCATCTGCATCTCACTACTGTTTAAGAACAAAGCTGGGCTTGAACACTAGCAGCGATTGCAACAATGCATTGAGAGTACCATCTCACTACCTCTTGTGGACCATGCTTGTCCATGAGCCTGATGAAGGCAGTGGCTTCTTGGAAAACAAGGAAATTAAGTGGCTGTTGCGTGATGGATGTATCATTGCTAGCATTTTGTTGGTCCAGTGTGAGTTGGTGGCCCCCTATGCCCTAGTTTGTGGGTCGGGTCTCTGCTACCCCATTCGCCCACAGGGGACCATCTCTCATATCCGATGCATCCTCATCCTGGGTGGCTGTTAAATCTTGTGGGTCGGGTCTCTTCTAGTGCCCCACCATTATGGCATTGTCATGTGTATTCTTTCTTTGGCAGCCCCATGATTTGCATCCAAGGCAGTGATATTGAAATTAACTGCTGGGCTACGTTGATCATCAAAAGGTAAATAGCTGAACGTTTCTATGTATATTTTACATGGATGACGTGATTAGATTGTACTTTGTACTTACACCTCTTTGATACTTTTCTTTTCCTCGGTATTTGTTAAGTAGGGCGAGTCGACTTTATCATTATGGCACTCACATGACCATTTGCGCTAATGTTAAGATAAACTATTTGATGTTCAAAAGTCTTAATCATGTAACCCTGGGATAAGGTTCATCTTTTGCCACTAAGGAAAGCTCCCCTGCACATGGCTCATGCTCTAGACTTCGTAGTAAGCAGACAGGAAATCTTGTTGTTGATACGGTAGTTAACCTAATTGTTTAATCATCATTACCACAGTGGCTGCAAATCCTGTTCAGATGAATCTGAAACATGCACAGTCATTGTTCCATTAATCAATTCAATGCTCTAGGACCTTGTTTAACAGTTGTCTCTGTTTCTGTATCCATTTATAGCATACCTACCTCTCAGGAAACTTGCAGCAAGCAGTCTAAGAACTAACAAATGTCACCGAATTACGTGACCTAAATATTAGGTTTCTAATCTAGATTCACCATGTATTTGTTTTTAGCTTTGATGTGTTTCACAAGTTGACAGTACAGTATATCTTTTGTCGCTAACTGGAGCTCGCCCTCAGTGAAAAGCAGGGAGGCAGTTTAGTTAGGTCATACTTTGCTAGGTATCTACTTTGTTTTGTTGACTGGCCTAAATAATAACTTGTTGTTAGCCTCGTACAGGCTATTTCTCCCTTTTTATAGACGACAAAAGAAGGAGACAGTTCCCTGTTTTCCTTTTGATACATGCTGTATGGAATCTTGATGCTTATTGGAGTTTTGTGGCCTTTTATGTTTAAACTTGCCTCTTAGGCCATCATCTTAGCCAGCCTTTTCTTTTAGTATCCTACTAAGGCAATTTGAGCCCACTTGCACACTTAAACTTTTGTAGAGCCTTTCTCCCGAGGGAACAAAAAGGTGGAGACCACCCTAAAATATCAGGACATGAAAATCTCTAGGTGTCGGCATCGTTTATGCCCTGTGATTCTTTAATATTGGTCGTTTGCTAATTTTACTTTGTAAGTTACCACTATATACCCCTATTATTTTGAGTGGCATTCCCTCATCTACCATCAATTGCCACTCCTCTCCTCTCTTCCCTAGCTAACCAGAACTTAATCCCTCCCCTTTTTGTCAGTTCCATCAGCCAAATGTCAAAGCATTGACCTTTCAATGGCATGAGGTGAAAGCAATGTACCACCAATTGCTCGCATTAACAAACTCTTTTTTTTCGAACATTGAGCATGAACAAACTCTAGAACTGTAGAAGAAATGAGATTGGGGATAGAACAAAATCCCCATGGGGATATTGCTTTGTTTCTTCAGGGGGCAGCAATGGATACATGGACCTCATAGTTTGCTCTTGGACCCACGCAGGTACAGATGACAAATACATACACAGCTCTGCCTGACTCTCCCTTTCAACATGATGTTTCCTGAAACCTCCCACGCATGCCTACTGCCAGATCCCGTACAGTGAGCAGGGGTTCTGGAAGGCAAGGAAAAAAAGGAAAAAAAAAAACAGCAAAAGGCACTCTGGAGATGGAAGGAGGATTGCCCGGGAAACAAGGGATCTCTCCACTTCTGTCCTTTCCTTCCACAGGTCAATTCAAGCCCATCACTTAGTTGTAGTGCTAGGCTGATAGCAACTAGGTGCTCCTAGCTTGTTGGATTCTGCGAGCGTGGCCTCAAATCTCCTTATCGCGAGTCATGGACTGCCCCTGTTATATTATGTTATTGTTAACTAGAGAAACTCTTGATGCACCAATATAATTTGATTGGTTTTGCAGTGCTGACCAGTTGTTCGGCTCTGGAAACGTTGAAACGTAGGGGTTCTGGTGCATGTAGCCGTACATTGCCGTTGGTGTCTCAGCCTCCGGCTCCGGCCCGCAGTCAAGGTTCACGCCGAACAGTCGTAGACGCCTTGATGGCACCGAAGCTGTACTGGATTCTCCTGCAATTGTTCAGCAGAAATGGTGTAAGAGGTATGAGACTTTGCAATGCTTTTCTGTTTCTTTTTTTCAGTCTTTTTTACCTCCGTGGTGCGTGTTGGCTGGGCTGTTAGGGTACGAGCCTGACGTGCTGTAGCACATTGGGCTCCATGGCTGCTGCTCTCCGGCACTCTGTGCAGCCGCCGCAACACGCACAGCTGGCAGCGGCGCCGCTGCCGCTGTTGCACTCTCACCGCGGCGCCTGAAGCCAATGAACAGACGGTCGCCGATGCCGAGGCCACGCATCCTCTCAAAGTGCACGACGTCGCCGGCATCAAGGTTCTTCTCCTTGACGTACCGGCTCCAGCCCTTGGTGAGCACGTAGCTCTGGCTACTCGTCCAGTACGAGTACCGGAACCGCCATGGCTTGCCAGCCTCATCCTCAAAGGACAGGATCAGTCCCTTCTCGCCGGAGTCGCCACTGAGGGGAAAGTACCTCTCGGCGTGCTGCTTGGGGATCACCAGCCTGTTGAGCTTGCCAACATCACTTGGTGTCAGGGGCTTCTCGAAGAGGTGCTCCTTCTCGTAGTGGTGGTGGTAGTGTAGGTTGGTGTACATGGCCACACCCCAGGGCCAAGCCTGGGGATACTCCTGGGAGAGATGATTCATAGCCATCCTTCTGGAGGAAAGGGAGAGTTAGAGTGAACGAGTGTGTTAGGTTCTTGACTACAGCAAAAGTTTGCCGGTGGAGAGAAGCAGCAGCGATGGTGTGTCGTGTAGAGAACCATGCAGGTGTCATGGCCAGGCATTTATAGCCTACCAAGGAGAGCTTTGGTGGCGGGGGTGCCTGTGTGATGTATTAATTTTTCCCTGGTACATGAGGTCTTGATGCATTTGATCTTGGAGAGGCCAGAGTTTTTAATCTGGGCTAGACAGGAAGAATCAAAGTGAAGGGCTTCAGAGGTGCTGAGGATAGAATATGTAGTTTGTGTGCAGCTGATGAGGAACGATCAGGTGGTGGCACTTCAAAGTTGGTGCCTGGCCATTGTGGCCTAACCACAGCCATCCAGGGAGGTGGAGAGCCGTAGGCCCTACCATTCCATTCCATGTGCTCTGGTGGTTGGAACCTATGTGTGTGACCACTGTCATTAGCTCCCCATTTTAACCTGTCATTGTGTTGCTTGGGGTTTCAATTCTATCTGCCTCTAGGACGGTGAAAGTGCTGGTTAGGAACTGTGCTTGAGTACCCCCAGGATAGATTAGGTGGAAAGATGGATTGATAGATTGGTAGCAGTTTACTCCTATATCTGTGGTCCGCTTGGAATAGCTGGTAGGCAATTACTTGTTCAGGGTACTGATCTCGCAGGATGTGACACTTGAGGTGTATGGGCTGTGTGCTCTAACTATCACGCACTATTATGTACTAGAACCAGCCATTTTCTGATCTCAGATTCAATACAATCAAGGGTTATGTCAGGCCTGTCTCATTGAATGGGTGGCTGACCACCTAATAGGGCAGCAAGGCTTCCAAGTAACAACCTGGTCCTCGTTGGATTCTTGCACAATGAATTGAATTGGCTGCAGGATATTATTTTTTCCATCAAACAAACGTTGTAGGACAACCTGCCTCTGGGGGGTACCAAAGGAAGAATACTCTGTTACCTGTGTTAGCTGACCTTTTGTAGATTGGTGCTCTCTTAACATGCACTGGGACTTCGGGGAGCACATCATGTTGCTGGAGGATTGGGATGCAGAACATTAGATGATCTTTTTTGTTACATTTTTAATGACAGATCTGTATCAAACACCGTAAATATTAAGGACAAAAATCAGCGATGTCGCTTTGCTTGGTACTTTGGAGACAAGTATTCCAACACATGGTAATGGACTGCATGGTACATGGTTAGATACATTGTATGCTGACTAATATATGCTTATGATAAGTATTATTATTCAGTTTGTCAACCTTTGGGAAACCGGAGGGGCCATTAGGGCCTGATGTTCTGTTAGTAGGTACGGTCCAGAGTCCAGCCATTTCAGTGGCTAAACGGATCTTGAAAGATAATCGTCCTTTTATTCCGTTGCCTGGTTCTTTATAACATTTAGATCATTACTTAGTCATATATTTTCGTCTGACTTAACTTTTCTTTTAGTCCAGGGCTAGAAGTGGGAATATGTGACTTAACTTATTTTCGTCTGTCCTGCTAATTTCTGTTCCTGGAGCTTCAAGTTCCTAGCGCGAAAATATGAGATCATTGGAATGGGGAACAGGATCAAGATTGAACCTGCATAAAGATCTGCCTCCAATTTCCAATAACTCAATGGTAGATTTGTGTTCCCAGTTACTTTCTCCGCTAATGCTTGTACAATGCGCAGCCCTTTTGTTTCCTATGTGCATGAACATAGAGAGATGCAACAAGGGAAACCGAATCAGTTGCCACATGTGCAAATGCACTGGTATGAGTACTATACTTGATGGCATAAATAAATTTGATTAATTTACAAGTCTATGACTCTATGTTTAGCATCTCTTGGAATATGGGACATGCACGATTAAGTCCAGTTTGCTCATGGAATCTTGTTAACAAAAGCCGTGAAGGGTACTCCATTGCACCCCCATGCAAATGATGAACCCTTTGTTTGCAGAAGTTGAATAGGTCATAGAGGGGTGCACATATCTAGTTTCTGGTGGTATGCTAGAGAAAATTGTTTGCAAAAGTTTAGTGAGTTCTAGGAGTTAATGAAGGTACTTTGTCAAATTTAATTTGAAGCGTAGACAAAGCCAATGCACAAGGATCACAAGTTGTGTATGTGTATCTTGGACACTTTTCCTTTATTATGCCAGTTGCATATTTGCATGAATTACTTTGACCAAGAATCAGGGTACTTGGTTTATAATTATCGTTGGTCAAAGGAGTGGCAGATTGTACTAGATGTAACTAACTACATGGGTACTCGCCGGCAACATTGGAGTAGTGCATGCACTGGCTCTGAATTTTGACCCAAGTGCATCCTATTTAAACATGACCATGCGAGTACTAGTAGGGAGCCACGCAGCAGGTCCTTTTGTTAACTCAATCATGCAGCTCACCTGCCCAAACTTTTGATAATGCAGGTTTGGGTTTTCCATGCACATGACTGGGTTGGTATCTTGCGGAATTGAATACAAGATAACTCAAGATAAGGGGACACATGCTATTGCTCCTGGTTTTGTTTATTCTTATGGCCTCGGTCAGTTCCTTTTCGTACTATCATGTTTGTTTTGCCAAGTTCATGCAGATACTGGAACACAAAACCTTGAGCGCCATGTTACTCTCCTCTGGTCACCACGGTACTAACTTGGCAGTGTGCAATTAAGTGGTACAAATTTGCCAGTAGGTGGGTATGAAAAGCACTCGGAAGGCAGTTATCGGACATTTGCCTCCATAATATCGAGATATCATTAAACAAAGATAAATTTGTTAGCAAACTGAAATGACACAAGCTAGTAGATCTATTGTCAAAAAATGGCCATTACAGGATTGTGTGTATTATTACATCTGATGAGGAGGAAAACAGATATTGCATCATGTTAGAATGGCATAGTTTTATACCTTTTTGTTTGGTAACTCATCAATTTTATACTTTGTTATTAGGATGTGTTAGCTTAAGATGCATGAACTTCTAAGTAGTAGAGTATTTTGTAATTGTCAATGGTCCCTATATGCGCCAATAATGGCGATCATTATATGAATATATCATGGCAAATGCTCACATGTCACATGCCCTGAAAGTCTAAACTGCTACAGTGAAACCTGTTGATTCTAGTGTTTCTTGTAATTATATGAGGGAAACAGCACTCAGCTACAGATTCCCTTGCATAATTGTTACCAGTCTTTTGGAAGGATGCACTAGCATTCTTTCTTTCTTTCTTTCTTTTTTTTTTGAGGGAAATGCACTAGCATTCTGAAGCTCGTTTTGCAGGATTTTGCTGGTTATTGGAGCTGGGAGGGACCATTCCTCCAACTGATGTCATCTCTGCATCTGTTGGTGTTGTTGTTGTACATATGGGAGGAGAGGCTGCAGACCAAAATCTCTGCACCGAGCCAAGTGCGTGTATCTTTGTGCGCGCCGCGGGAATGCGTAAAGCAGAGGCGCAGATGATCCGAGCCGAGCCGGGGCCTTTTCTTCCCTGAAAGCTCTGACGTGACGGAGAAGATGAGGAGGAGATGATGGGAAGAGAGAACGAACTGGTATGCTTGGCAGGTGCCTTTCCGCCGTCGCAGGGGCGTCGTGCTGCTGCCTGGCTTGTACCCTCTCCTCTTTTGCGTTTGTTATTATGTCAGCGAGCGTGAAGAGGAAGGAGGGAGGGAGACAAAGTGGACGACGCAGGTGCGTGCTCCTGATGAGGCAGCGTGACCGTGTGAGCAGTGTCCGGATGTGCATGCATGGTACTGTAATGGTGAGGTGTTTTAATTTCACCTCGCGCTGAAGGCGTTGGTAACTTTGGTTACCGTGGTTTCGATATGGTATGTCAGATTTCTTAGTCTTACTGCTGGTTGTTGCAAGTTCATTTGTTTACCCCTGTTTGTTTTTGTGCTATATATTCCATATTCTTACTGGTTTGCTTGTCGTGTGAGTGATGCAGGTGCAAACTGCTGATAACACCAGGAGACGGCGTGTATGATATCTATCTGGGCTCAGATTTGGGAAGTTGCCATAGTCATTTGAGTATGTGACGGAAAGAATCGTCACTCAGTGGAAAGAATAGTCAGCTGGTCTTCAAAAGAGGCCGTAAAGTTGTTGAGGTCACCACGCTGCACAGGATTTCATTCACGAGCATTCCATCAGCAGCGACCAAGTAGCCCAGTAACCCGGTAGCGTGCGGCAGGTGCCATGCCACTGCCGACCCCAGCTGAAGCCTGAATGCCTGATGATCGATGTGCATGCTGCACGCCATGATCAAGAGCAACAGGAGCTGGTCCTTTCCTCCTGGCCCCGCCCCGCCCTCCTCCTCGCCATTGCTGGGGGCCGGCCGCTCATGCTGGCTAGCTGCTCCCTCCCTCCCCTCCGTCACTCCGTCACTCCGTGAAGGAAGGAAGCAAGAAACCTGCCTACGCGTGACGTGTCGCGCCACAAGTGTGCATGGACCTCGTCCCGGGCCTCCCGGCGAAGGGGCACAGAAATGTGCAGTGCCTTTCAGTAAACATCAGGCAGGCCTGGGATGAATCAGTGTGGTGCGACGCAACAGTGTACGTGATCCATGGGGGCCAGCCGGCCAGGATGACGATGCTGCATGGTGCGACGACTGTGCAAGCCTGAACTTGGAAGCAAGACGAACGAGTTGGGAGTCGGGACGTTTGCTTGCGGAACCTTGCTCCTGGTTTCATCATGATGGGATACCAGTTCACACTGCGCATCACTGTCAGTACTACTACCACAGGCTGCAGACTTGTGCAAGAATGTGCACGCAGTTCATACTCCTGTGCGTGCGTGACCTCTGAAACTGAAATCTGGAACACAACAGTTCGGCGTGACTGTGTGCACCAGCCATTGGCAGATGTGCCACGGGCCATGCCCAGCGTTACGCTCCACTTGCCGCGGATGCTCCAATCAGGCGACACCTGAACTCGTGCTAGTGCTCCGTACCATTTACCATGCGAGTTGCAACTTGCGAGAGACGGTGACGTCAGAGGATTTCCGGTGTGGGCCTCTTGGCTGCTGTTGCTGATGCAGATCGGCTTCTTTTACATGCCAGCCATGGGCGACGCATGCGTGCTTGGTCCACTCACTGGTCCCTTCTTCTCTCTCTCATATCATGTGTGTATACATGCTTGTTCGGAAAGCGGACGCAACTGGACACATGAAAAAGGGGCCATTCAAACTGTTCTGCTGTTACCTGTTAGATCCGGTGATCATTGGTCCAAGGATTAGTGGACCTGCAGGTTATTGCACCTGCAAATCTGCCTGCGAAATCGTGGCCGCCTCGGTGCCGTGTTGGTTGCGCCTTTCATCAGAGAGAGAGAAAAAATTTGCCATGCTTCGTCCTATTCCAAACATTCACTAGCCACACGCGGCGTGCGGGTACAGACGCTGCGTCGGGTTGAAGAAGGCTTTTGGGTGTCTGATGCCTGTGTTTCCTCCCTTTCAATCATCATCGTTCATGGCGGCTGCTCTGCTCTCACATGCGCCGCCGCTTGTTTGCGCACCATCATAAGAGCCCTGCCTGCCTGGAACTGGCACTTTCTTCCGTCGTCTTCATTGCAGATCTCCTTGACGACACGATGGCTTTTCCGCCGGAAACGGTGCCTCTGCACGTTTCGGAACAGGGCATGCATGCTCTGTTTTCAGGATACATAGTGCAGTGGGTGTGGATCACGATCGTTGTACGAGTGGAAGTATACACAGAGGATTAAAATCAATCAAGGTGATTACAGCGTGTTTCTAGCTTAATCTATGGAAGAAGGTAACTAATGCATGTGGGTGTGGATCACGACCATAGTACGTGTTTCTGGACAGATTGAACAGTGGATGTGGATCACGATCGTTGTACTACGAGTGGAAGTATATACAGATGATCAAAATCGTCCAAGGTGGCTGCTGGACTGCTGGCTTGGCTTCTGGACTGCTGGCAGGAGCTTGTAGCTACGCGCTAATGCCTTCGTCACTGTAGTACTGCCTGAGCCAGCGCGCGATGATTCTCGTCTCCTTCACCCGCACCTCCTTGAGCCAGTCAGGGTCGTCCTTGTCGGAGAATTTCAAGTCCACGACGTGCGCACCTGAGCACAAGCACAAGCAGGCAGAAATATTTGAACACACAATTAGACACCTGACCGAGAACGAGCGATACTACTAGTATAACAAAGAAAATGCCGTGTAGTTTCGTAAAAAAAAATGCCGTGTAACAGTAGGTTGAAAGTTTGATTTGGAATATTATTTATGTGATCATCATCACTGATTACCTTGTGGCTCAACCAGCGCAATGATGCTGTCAGAAATGCTTTTCAGTACGCTGCAAAATGCAAAGACGTCAGTGCTTCCATCAAGTGTTAAAATCTGGTGTCAGTTTATGTGAATGCAATGTTTGGAACGGGCCATCTATTTAGTTTTTTTAGAAATGAGAATGTATTTTTCAATATTATGGGCCATCTATTTGTCTGAGTGTTAATTTGGTTGTCGTTCAGAGTTGAATATTAACTTGTAAATAATGCAATTTTTCGTAGCGAATTGATAAGTACCCGCCAGTGCTCCATGGATCCCGCAGCCCATTGAAAAAGACGATGTTGCTAGCAGACCTCTTCAAGACATTCCCAATATCCTGAAAGAAATTTTTTTTGCCATTCTCGTTTAGAATCCGAAAACAACTATAGTAGAGTACTACTGCTAACTGGACCGAGTAAATCTCGCCCACCAAGCTCTCCAGTTAATTCGAGCCCAGCCCAATGCGTTTGTTGAATTCACAGCCCAATAGAAGAAGAATGGAGTACTTACGAATCCCCCGAACTCGGCCTCGATCCAGTACGGCCGCAGCGGCACGCCGGTGTACTTCCGCTCCTCGTCGAGCATTTCCGTGAAGTTGAACGGCGACGGCCGGACCACGCCGCCGTCGCGCACGCCGGCCGTCATGAGCACCATCTCCGTGCGAGCCTGCCAGTCCCAGCCGTCGCCCATGCCGCCGCCGTAGGGCTCGGCGGCGCCGAAGCAGGCGGCGTCGGCGGCGTCGGCGGCGTAGTGGGTGTAGTAGACGTTGATGGCGTCGCTGATCCGGGAGAAGACGTCGCTTGTCGGGTGGTCGATGGCTCGGCACATCTCGCGGACCGGGCGGAAGCCCGCCGCCGCCGTTGTCGGGTAGTCCATCATGGCGCTGCCGACCAGCGCGGCGTCCAGCAACTCCGGGATCATCTCCACATTGCCGCTGCGTAAATAAATGTCACGTTTTTTTTTAACAATGAAACTCGTCGAATATTTGCTTGCCAAATGATGCCAAACGGCACCGGAGGATCTAGAACGCTAGTGGACGGCGATTTTTCACGTAAATATATACTCTCTCTGTTTTTTAATATATGATACATTTTTTCGTTATTTTGACCATTTGTATTATTTATAAATATTTATGTAAATAGATAAATGTATAAGTTAACTTTAAAATGTTTTTGATGATGAATTCAATGATATTCATTTCACATTTAAATCTATATTGTTGGTCAAAGTTAAAAAAAATCATCGATGTCATATAAAAACGGAGAGATTACTTACTTGCATATATTATTGAATTTGCGGTTGAGTTGTGCCCGGCCAGCCTCCGTGGCGAGCGCGTCGTCCAGCTCGCTCCATGATTTCCGAAGCACGTCGTAGCAGTTCTTGCTCTCATCCTAATCAACAAAGCACGCACGCATAAATTCAACTCAAAGACCGAAGGGTGCACTAGTACTCCTAGCGTACGGACGTACGTACATATAGTATCATTTACTGAAGACAAATCAAATTTTACTGTACGGAGGACACGCACCTTGAAGTCTTTGGTGACAACGTCGTAGAACGCGTATGGGTCGGCGAGGCCGTAGAAGCCGAGGACGGGCGCAGACGACGCGACGGCGCCCACGACGATGTGCGGGTACTTGAGGCGCATCCACGCCGCCAGCATGCCGGCGTAGGAGCCACCGAACACCACCACCGGCGCCGCCGGCGCACTGAGGTTGGCCTTGAGGCTCAGCACGAGCCTCGCGTAGTCGGCGAGGGCCTGCGTCGTGGTCAGGTACCCCAGCGTGCTCGCGTCCGTGAACGCCGCCTCCCGGCTGCCGAACGGCATCGATCTCCCGTAATACCGATGCTGCAACAACGATTAATGATCATCTGTTAATTATTTACTACTGTCTTGCAAGATCTTGTTTTTCCGTTTTCTTTTTATTTTGTAATGGACAGACATCAGGTGTAGATGAGGATGCATGCATGAGTATTGAGACATAAGGTACACGATACGGACCTCGATGAAGACGAGCATGGCGCGGAAGCGCGGCGCCGCCTCCCACATGAACCCGGTGTAGTTGGAGCCGAGCTCGACGTCGGCCTCGCCGCCGGCGCAGAGGAAGATGGGCGCCGTCCTGCCGCCCCAGAAGGTGTCGTTGACGTGGTACCTCTGTTGGAACGTGGCGGAGCTCGCCGGCGCCGCGTTGAAGTGGTCCAGGCGCTGCGCGTACCACCGCGTCTCGTACCGCGCCACCGACGACGGGTCGCCGCCGCCTGCTGCGGTCACTGCTTGTTGCCGCGCCGACAGCGACGCGGCGGAGGAGACGTGCCTCCCCAGCATCGGCGGTGGCCGGCGGCCGGCGGCGGCGGCAGGGAATGCATTGCACCAGAGGAGGAGGAGGAAGGCGGCGGCGGAGATCACTACTCGCGCCATGGCGAGAGCTTATTCGTTCGGTTGATCGGTTGGTTTTTGGCGCAGATGGATATAGAGGAAGTCAATTCTGTTCTATACTACTCCGTATATATGTGATCTGAGCACAACCTCTATCACAAATTTAGAGGGAATCTATTGGTGGCGATGGTCCCAACATTTACGAGAGTATCCTAACGACAATGTGCCTGCACCACAACCAGGCGGCGGTCTTCTCGGGTGGCCTCCAATGCGTGTCGCAGTTCATCCAGGGCACCGATCAAAGCCATCCAGACTATCAGTAGAGTGTATCACTACCGGAAATCCTATCTTTGCTGAGTGCGGCGAGTGCTTTCTATCGGGCACTCGGCAAATGGGTGATTTGCCGAGTGTCCGGGACACCATGCACTCGGCAAACAGGCCATTTGCCGAGTGTCCGGGACACCATGCACTCGGCAAAGAATGAGCACTCGGCAAACAGGCCGTTTGCCGAGTGTCAAAAGCTGGACACTCGGCAAAGCCTCGTCATGCACGTGCCTGACCCGTGCGAGGGCCATTAGTGCCGTGGTGGCGAAAATAGCTAGTTGCCGAGTGTTTTTTCTGCCACTCGGTACAGTTTTTTTTTCGCTCTCCTGCCCTGAAACTTTTTCTCCTCTTACATTACTTGGTACTCCATGTTCAAATTTCTTTATTTCTCGATCTGTTTGCTATTTTTAATTAGTTTGTTTCAATTAAAGAGATTTTTTAATATGAGTCAAATTTGAACTGCAACTAAGTGAAATAATTACATAAAATTAGATAAAATTTTTTGAACATTTTGTTCCTGGTACATGACTACGAGGGTATCACTGAATTGTTTCAAAATTCTATAAAATAATGGCAAAAAATCATGAGATTTGTTAGGATGTCATGATATCATAAATAAATGTTGTGGTAAATAATTCAGAAGGATTCGCACAAGTTGTCACGTATATTGCTTACAAAACGGAGAATCTCCGAAGAATATCCATATTTTGAATGGGTCGCTAAGATTTGGAGTCAATTTGATGGTCGGATTTGAATTTGATTTCAAAACTTTATGTATAGGCAATAGATCATATAAATTGTGTCATGTCAAATTTTGGTTATTTTTTCAATTTGTTTGATATTTCTTTTAAAACTACACATGTTTAACGTTTGCCAAGTGCCCAAGGACGACGCGGGAAGAATACTTAATGTTTAACGTTTAATTTGATCTTCTAATATATCATATGCTTGATGACGTGTAGGCGATTCCGTGGTGATACGCAGCGCATCCTCAGTGCTGGCAGGTCATGGTGGACAAGTGGTGCCGGCGACTGGAAGGAGCAGCACAACGTTTGTCGGGAGCGACGTTCGATGATGCTAGGTGCACCACACCATCCGAGCAGTCTTAGCCTCAATGAATATGCGGCAAGATATATATCTATGTCAAATCATTTCTTTATTCTAATGCTCAATACTGCATAATTTTTAATCATATTTTTTTCCTCAGTCGGCGTCTCATGATGGCGAGGCTATCTCCAGTTTTCAAGCTTTTGCTTTGTCCCACAAGGGCAAGGCGACGTCGAACATCCACTACAACCCGGAGGACCCGTCCTCAGCGTACAGAAATCCCATCGCCCATAGCCGCCTCAGTTCATACTCAGAGGTGACAAAGGAGGTCCATAGGCCAGACGTCGATCCGAGCGCACACGATCTCAATGGAGAAGTCATCATGAGGGAGGGAGGAGGCAAGAAACATGGGCGGTACTATCTTGGTGACACCATACTCGACACGGACAGTACTCTCACGCTCTCCCAAATTCGAGCACGGAGCATGAGCAGTGGACCGAGCGTACGCCCACGACCGACCACTGTACACGTTGATGAGGACACCCTCCACTATTACCCGCTGGCAAACACACAACAAAAAAGGGTCCTAGTGGCTCAGTTGTAGTCGGGCGGCGACCGTGTGAGCCTCTGGATAATCCCACCTTGCTTAGCTTGGGAGGAGGAAGCCACCTTAAAAGGGAGAGCCACCCTTTCCCTATTGGACTAGTCTTTTAGGGCGATTGGGCCTTTCCCCAAGTAGGGGCACTGGAGTTGCGGTGCTAAGATTGCGGGATTCAAGGAATCCGGATCGGTGTGTCAGGCTTTCAAGTGTCGGTGCTAAGATTGCGGGATTCTGGGAAACCGGATCGGTGTGTCGGGCTTTCGACCAAACCCACCTGGGCCGGATGCATCACACGTCCTCCAGGTTATTACTGTTTTATTCATCGTTCGTTCATTTTAAAATTGAGATGCATGCACTCGAGTTTAACATTTGATGGAATATTTCAGGCTCAACTTGAGGAAGAGAGAAGCAGACGGGACAGCTGGAGGCGAGAATGCAGCAGATGGAGGCTGAGCAACAGGCACGGATTGAGGAGTCCCAGCGGCAGAGTCAGCAGCAGAGTTCCTTTACGCGGCTGGGTCACACTGTGCCAACGCCACCGATGCTGATGCCCTAGGTTCTTCCACCACAGGCTCCCATTTCTCCTGTGAGTCCCTTGACAACCTTATAATTTCATTTCAATTTTAGACAACTTGGACAACCTTAGATCGTTACTTTGAGAATTTAGACAAACTTAGAGAACTTACTGAACCTTAAAAAACTTAGGCAACTTTAGTTTGTTACTTAGAGAATTGTTTCATTTTATCATGTATCACACATGTAATGTTCTGCTTTGTGCAGAATATTGGGTCGGCGGCGTCGAATGATGCACCTCACGAGCAAGACTCGTCGCTCCGTCGCAATCTATTCCCACAACCGCCTCAGTGATTTGTGAGTTATTTGTGGTTGTTATGTGAATTTGTGGATTTACGTGGACTTGTAGCCTTGGATTTGTGGATTGATGTTGATTTGTGGACTTGTGGACTTGAACTCGTGGATTGATGTCGATTTGTGAACTTGTGAATTTATGTATTGTGGACTTGTGGACTTGCAGTGTTTATTGTCATGTATATGAACCGCTTGTGATGCTTATTCTTATGTTTATGAACTGCCTTTTGTCGGCTTAAGCAAACAAGCAATAAAAAATGGGGCTGGATTCACGCATTGCCGAGTGTAAAGCAAAACCTGTAAGCTTTGCCGAGTGCAATGACCAGGACACTCGGCAAAGCTTCAAGCCTTTGCCGACTATCGTGGCCCTTGGCAAAGGTTCAAGCCTTTCCCTCAACAAAGCTACCGTCAGTCGTCAACCTTCCGTCGGGCTACTTTTTTTGCCGAGAAGCGTCCTTGCACTCAACAAACACTTTGCCGAGTATTTTTTTTCCCGAGTGGGCTTTGCCGAGTGTTTCCTAGGCTTTGCTAAGTGCCTCATGCACTCGGCAAAAAGCCTGTTTTCCGTAATGTATCCTACTGCGACGGAGCCACAAAACAGTTCTGATCCATCAACAACACTTTCCAATGCAACTCTACTTGCACTTATTCTATTGCAAGAGAGTGCAAGCTTCTTTTCTTTTTCTTTTTTGCATGAGAGTGCACTTCATGTATTCTCCATGCATTCATCAAAGGCGTTCACTCCATGTTGTTGACAGTTCTCTGTTAGAATTGGGCACAAAACACGACACTCGAACTCCGAATCCAAAAAACTCGATCCTGGACTTGAAAAACCTAAAACCCAAAAATGTTAGTGTTCTTTCGAGTTGTAAATCTGAAAACCAAAATAAATTAGGACAAATCGGGTTCTAAAATCATGTACCTGAATAGCCCGAACTACATGCAGCCCACGGGCAATCCCATTGTCAGCCCAGTCCAAAACAAACCCCAGTCAAACCCTAGAATAACACGTGCAAATTCGGTCAAGTTCGGCGCTAATTGAAACGTACAGCATTAATTTCTACTCAATTAATTACTACAATTACGCCTTCCTCCTCGGCCTTCTTATATAACACCCTGCCGGGCACCCCTCAATGCCTCAGAACCAAAGTTGCAAGCGCAAATTTTTCTTCTTTTCAAAGTTCAGGTAATTGATATGATCTTCTTCGCCTTACGGATTCAAAGCAATTAGTTTGTGTTATATTTCTAGCACATAGTTGCCATTATTTATCCGATCGGGTCTGTGATTATTGCGTGCAGTGTGCAGTTAGCCATGAGCGGGTGGAACAGTGGCAACAACGGTGGTGCTGGCGGTAGCAGTGGTGCGGGAGGCGCACCGAGGGACCTGCAGCTGCAACTTTGCCTGGCGCCACCTGGAGATCAGAAGATTGACAAAGGTGATGACAATGACTCTTCCTTGCCGATATCATTTGTGTCATTGGACAGCAATCTGGGTAGCAGCGGGTCGGTGTTGGTGGTTGGTGGATGCTCATGGTGCATGCAGTTCGTCATGGTGCCCAAGAAAGACTTCCCCGTCTGCGGTAACTGTGAGCATCCAACCCTCATCGACCCCTTAGACTGCATGGAGGACGGTGGCGCGGCGGGAGACAAGAAGCCTGACTCGCGCATGTGAGAAAAGTGCGCCAATTTCATCCAAGGGAGAAAAAAACGTTATTCTACAATCAATGTATTCATGAATCTTGTTTTGTTACAATAATTCTAGAAACGTGATGGTTCAAGCGGATTCAAAAATGTTGTCATGGTTTGAAAGAAAAATCGATTTGAAATTTCCTTCTAACTTGAATTCCGTCCCTTAGCTTTCCGTTACGTGTCACTCCACTGCTCTCTCCACTCAGCCGCCTGCATGTATGAGGGCTGTTGATTTTCACCTCGCCCTAATCTTTTGAGCTCCCTTATAGAGCGCGCTACGTGGAAGCTATAGACAGGCCGCACTATGTATAGTGGCTGGCAGATCACGCGGCCCGCCTGCCAGAGCCCCGGGCCGTGCGTCGAGCTGAATTCGGGGCGGACTGCTCGGTCTAAGGCCCCATTTGGAACAGATTATTTCAGGGGAGCTTATGTAGGAATCCAGATTCTCTGAGAAGCAGCGGTGAGAAGAATCTGCTTTCAGTAGAATCTGGCTGTTTGGCAATCCTGATTATTTTGGTAGAGATTGTCTGTCCTGTTTGTATAATGACTAATATGCCCCTGAAGCCTGTTACATCTTTGTTTGATTGATGAGAAGGCACAATTATTATTATTTCATTATTCTGTAGCAATTTTAGCAATTTTTTGTCAATATACTGCATATTTAGTACATCGTCGACAAAATAAGGTCATTACACGTTCTCCATCCAAATTATACATACAAAAATTGGAGTAAGTATGGCTACATAGTTGGACTTTCATTGACATATCCAAAACTTATTTATGATCCACAAAATGACTTGTGTATATGTTAAGAAGCAGATTGTGCTGCAAACACACTTGATAAGAACAATACAAAGCAGATTGTGCACAGCCATTTTTTATTTTCGGGAAACAATATTCTTTGGGCAAGAATACAAAGCAGATTGTGCATCGGCCTAACATATATATGTCCAACATATATCACATTAACAGAATAAGACTCACATTTGTTACGAACAAGCAGCAGGGCCAAATCATTCTAGAATTTGGTGTCTATTTTTCATTGGTACATTTATCAATTTTTTTCAGAATAACAGATTAGGCAGATGCAAGCAGATTTCGTGAAGATAGCAGGCCGTGGTGGCCAGGCTGCCTGTGCAGTTGCTCGCGATGCAGATGCTCGTGGGTAGCAGCTCGTGGTGACGAGAGCAGGTCGTAGACGCGACGCGGCCGAGCACAGCGTCGCGGAGGCCGCGGCCACGAACGCGCACAGGAGAGGAGCGAGGCACAAGCAGGATTAAGAAACGGAGGGAGCCGCAGAAGAAGAAGCGGGAAGGCTCGGATCTACGCCGGAGGAGCCGTTCAGCCGAGGGAGCCGCCGTCACTCGGGTTCAAACCCTAATCGCCTCTGGTGTCGCCATTCCTCTGTGCAGAGTGGCGGACCCAAGGATAGGGCCACATGGGCCTTGGCATACCTCAAAATTTTGGCCCAAACAAGTTTTCCATACTGTAGCACCACTACAGTAACCGAAAGAAAAATTTCACTGCTCTTTTGTTCTTGCTGGCCCACCCTAGTGGGCCGGGCTGGGTCCGCCACTGTCTGTGCTGCGGTGTGACGAGCGTATCGTGGGAGGGGATGGCCGGGGCTGGCGTTTGGAGGGGGGGTAGGTGAGTGGCAATTGCGGGTAATTTCGCCCCTAGGCGATGGGAACTTCGGTTTTCTAGCGCTTGCGTTGAGGAGAATCGCGTCGGGGAGAAGGTGGGCCCGAATCGAGCCGTTTGGGGCGCGTTGCGGCTTAATTCCAATGGAAGCTGGTTAGTAAGAATCTGTTCTAAACAGGGCCAATCACATCACTCTGCCATGATGAAAGCACAAGTCACGGCCTTTTTTGCGTTTCAGAAGCCTAAGGCCAATCTCAATGCTTGTTTCATTTGGGTTTCAAACTCATTAAATAACATGCCACATAGACAAAAATGGTGATGTGGCACAGAATTGATGAGGAGAGAGAGAAGTTGAGTTTCATTGAGATGAAACCCAGTGTACACGTTTACCAAAATATGAAACTTGAATGAAACCTCTATTGAGAATAATTTGTTTCATCTCTACATGTTTCATCCACTACCATTGGTCATTTAGATGTGACATTTAAATGATATGCTAGCCTATGAAACTATGATATGAAATTATGCATTAAGAATACTTATTTCATTTGCACTTTCATATGACATGGCATCTTTGGAAACCGTTAAACGAAACCATGCATTGAAACTGGCCTAATAGTTACTGTCTTGTTTGTTGGGCTAAGAGAAGGGAGGGAGAGAGAGGGAGGTGGTTGCAATTGCAGTGTGAGAAGAACCGAAGCGATCCAGACCAATGTTTGGGCCATTGATCAATACATACGGCCCATGGACTTTTCCTGCCGTGTGTAATAAACCATCGAACATCGTCTCTTTTTCTTTGAGCCGTGCATCGATCGTCCGTCTTGAGCATGTGTTCAACTGATGGCTCCGGCCGTCCACCGACGCCACTGGCCTGCCGGCCGGCCACTGCGGCGACCTAACGAATCTACAAGTACGCGCGAGTCCTTGTATATATACGCACACGCATCTTGCCGTCGTCAGTATTGACAGTGTCATTCCAACGCACCCTCCTCAGCTTTCCACCTGCTCATACGCAATGGCGGCGGCTTTCAAAGTAAAACGACCGAAGACGGCGACCCTGAGAAGGTGGTCTCGTGCAATCTCCTGCTCCTCCTCCCTGCTGCCCGGGTGCCGCCGGACAGAATGAAACTCTAATCTTCTAGGAGTATTCTTTTTGTAAAAAAAAATTCAAATCTTCTAGCTCCACGAACAAACGGTAGTTACGTATTAGACGGCAGCTCGACGCGTACATACTGCTATCCGAAGGCGTGATACGCGCGGAAACGAGGCGCTGCTCTCGCCTACGAGTGGTAACACGATCGCCAGAGTGTTTCTGCCAAGGAAATCTCTCATCAGCAAACAGTCGTCGGTCGGTGTACGCGCGCGCGAGCCGTACCAACACTCTTCTTTCTTTCTTCTTCGGCATGCATGCGCCCGCCCGCCCACGACGAGTACACTACACAGTACGGTCAACTGTCCATGTGCGCACACGTGGCACGGGCACCATCATGCATGGCGCGTTGCGTGCTGGGCGTTCGGGAGACACGCACCTGCTCCTTTTCAGTATTTACGGTGTCAACGATTGATCGAGCATGATGGGACACCATTTTGGCCAAGCCAAATGCGCACATTTCTTGCAGCAGCAGCGGCTCCCTGACTGGACTGCGGCGTGCAGATCATCAACACGTACTACTGTATGCAAGAGGAAGCAGCAGCGGGAGCGTCGCCATCTGACCTCGGCGGTTCGTCTCAGATGGATCACTCCCAGAATTTCAGGGGAACCTACTCCTACTAATCGCGCGCGTGAAATGCGAGCACCTCTCCATCGATTGATTCCTCCACTCCACGGCCTCACGGCCACGGCAGCTGATTAATCAATCAATCAACGTTTGCGGTACTAATCAGCGTGTGTCGTCATGATTCTAGACGCCATTAACTCTGAGACTCTGAAGGAGCACCTAACACGCGACACTCAAGTGAGTGGACCCGGCGGAAATAGAGGAGTGTTTCTGATGGCAAATTAAGAGGAGCGATGGGATGGATACAAAACGTGCCCGCTGTATGTCATCATTCAGTGTAGTGTAAGCTCCGGTCGGAATCACCACATTCCACACCTCTCGACCTCTCTGGCTGGTTTGGATGGCGGGCAAGCTCTGTGTAGTTCAAAACGATTCAAACAATGGCGATTGAAGAATCGTTCTGGACAAGTTCTTGCTCATAAATGACGTGGTACTAGTACGATGACTAGCCGTTGCTTGCCTCCACTCGTACAGCTCTGCTCCACCTCCGTGTTACGCGGACGGCCGGCCGGTCAGAATGAGATTTTCTCTGTGCATGCTTCCAAAAGATTTGTTCTTGAGGGAGTGAAAAGGACAAATGGAAAAGGAATCTCAAACTTGTCAATGAACGCAGACTAAATTACTGTTTCCCTGACGTAAGTCAAACCCCAAACTATTGCGCAACTTAACAAAACGATCGCGCTGATTAAAAAAAAAAGCACGCACTTCCTCATCAGATGGGTCCAGCATAAAACACATCATGCACCTCCATGAACTTTTTGCTTGACCACGCTTGCGATCGCCATCTTCACAGCCCCTGCTTTGCCGAACTGAAACAGGGGAATCTTCATTCAGAGGTAGGGTAGCACACGTTGCGGCTTGCATGTCGGTTTAAGAACCGTTCTGTTGAAATGCAGAAGGTCGCGATCGCAAACCACTCTGTCAACCACTAATTGGAGTATAGCGCTTTAGCGTTCTGTTGATTTGAAGTAGCCCCCCGCTAGTTTGATCGCACACTACACTCACAACCATAGGCCACTGTTTATCGCGCTAAACGTTCATCTCGTAGTCATGGATACTCCAAAATTCTAGTAGTACTCCTATTACATTCAGGGGAAAAAAAGAATATCAGAAAGAATCTGTCAGTCCCCCGATCCTACCCGGCGCAAAAGCCGAAATCCTATCCGGAGCAATTGAACTTCACAGAAAATAACTCGGATTTTCACCGCAAAATGAAAAAGAAAATGACTCGGATTCACTCGAACGGTCACTGTGCTGTGCTGAAGGGTTTCGTTCGGAAAGAGATGCACCTGTTGCATTGCGTGACGTCACTATCTTCCAACGGGCCGGCCGGCCGGCGGCCACCAGCTTCTCGCATCTCACCATTGGTTCTCGCCCTGATACAGAGAGAGAGAGAGAGAGAGAGACGGATGCGATGCGATGCGATGCGAAGGAGTACATAAATACGAGCACATGAGACACGGCCCATCCCCCGTGTTCCCCGCTCGATCGATCGCCTCTCCCCCTCTTCCTCTCTCCCCCACCGCTCATAACTCCTTTGCTTGCACCGCCGGCACACGGGGCTGTTCCGTCGCCTCCTCAACCACTTTTCTCTCTCTACGTACGCAACTCAACGCACGCATCCAGTCCAGCTCACTGATTCCACCTCACTCGCTCGCTGTTCCATCCAACCATCCGCCGGCCATTCAACGCTCCGCCGACAATGGGCAAGAAGGGCCTCGCCGCCATCTTCTCCAAGCCCAAGCTCGCCGGCGCCGCCGACGGCTCGCCGACCCCGCCGTGGCCGTGGCCGTCCTGCGCCAACACCCCGCAGACCGCCTCCTTCCGCCGTCAGCAGCGGCAGCACGATGCCGACGACGACACTGACCGGCCCTGTACCACGGCCGGCCGCTCCTCTGCAGCCGCCGTTGCCGCAGGGAGGCTGCTCCCGCGCAAGGCAGCGGGAGGAGATGACATGTACAAGACGGTCAACTCGGTGTACTTCGACCCCGCCGCCGCCGACTGCTCCTCCTGCTTCTTCGACGACGACGACGAGGAGGAGGACGGCGACGCGCTGCTGGACGACTGCGTGAGCTACTCGACGACGACGGCGTCCGAGGAGTGGTCCGAGGCCGTCATCCGCAGCCTCGGCCGGACATCCACCGACCGCTTCTTCTTCGACTCGGGCCCGCCGCCCGCGTCCAACTCCATCCTCGCCGCCTCGCGCTCGCCCTCGCCCTCGCCATCGCCGGGACGGAGGAGCAGGACGCTGCCACCGCCCACCGAGCCGAAGGCTCCGGCTGCGGTAATGCCCGACCGGCCCGAAGGAGCCTCCGGCTCCGGCTCCGACTCCGACTCCGACGAAGAGCATCTGCCGCCGTCGGCGTCGTCGCCGGCGCCGCTGGTGGAGGAGAGCGTGGCCGTGGCGCTGGAGTCGGAGGACCCTTATGGCGACTTCCGCGCGTCCATGGAGGAGATGGTGGCGGCGCACGGCCTCCACGACTGGGCCTCCCTCCAGGAGATGCTGCTCTGGTACCTCCGCATCAACGCCAAGCACAACCACGCCCTCATCGTCGGCGCCTTCGTCGACCTCCTCGTCGGACTCGCCGCCACCAGCTCCGCCGCCACGACATCCACCACAACCACGGCCACGATGACGACGACCACGACGGCGACAACAGCGACTGTGACGAGCAGCAGCACTAGCAGCTGCAGCACCTGCAGCGTTGCTGGCGAGGGCGCCGCCACCTGCAGTACAACAGCTGCGACCGGCGGGGAGGAGCAATGCGGCGGTGGTGGCGAAACTGACGCGTTGGTCTCCTATGTTGTTTCTTCGTCGGATCAGGAGGAGGATGAAGACGAGCAGGTCCGGGAGACGGCGAGTGATGATGATGAGCTAGCATTGCGCATCAGGTTGTCAACTTGATTTTTCTTGTTCTTCAGATGCTCTGCTCTGGGTTCATGCTTTTGCTTGGATGGATCAGGCGCCAACTAATCCGGTTTAATTTGGATATGGACTGTACTGAAACGGATTTAGCTGAATTGCATCTTTTGTTGGTACTACAGAACTACACGGTTTTTTTTTTCAGGTTAATTTTCATTCTTTACCCTGGACACTTCTGCGATATGGGTTTTTATCTGAATCGGAGGTATCCAATGCTGTAGTGTTGTGACTGAGCGATACTAGGAATTGCCACTTGAATGTGGTAGCTTAGCTTGAAAAACAAAGCATACTACAGTACTACAGGATACAACACGCCTTCTGTTTAGGGGGGGGGGGGGGGGGATGACCCCTTGATTGCAACTGCACATTTCCTGCATCTCCATTGTCATCGGCGTTGTTCAGATTCGCAACCCTGTGGCTCGACACGCTATACAAACATCATCTCTGCAGAACTTCTCTGCAGAACTGGTTGCTCCTCCGTGGCAACACTCGGCAGAGATTTGATTTTTGTTGTTGTCTTGTTGCTTGAAAAGGTGCATCTGAACATCCCACAAGTGCACGCCACTTTCACGACCAGATCGGATCGCGTTCGTCCTCGTGTACCTGCAACACGTAGTATCACCGACCGATGGTTACGTCCATTTCAAACAAACAAAACCAGTCGTAGGTGCCCGCAGCTGCAGAGACCCATCCATCCTTTTCTCGCTCTCAAGTCTCAACTGACGACGATGAGACATGCTCCTACCACTATTCAATTCCCAGCGAACACTGAAACGCATGTGCCTGTAAATTCTCAGCACATACAGTTCACGTAGAACCAATCACTTGATTAACGGGGTGATCGGGAGTAGATTAAGCGGCGCAATTTGCGTGCACAGTACAAATTAAGACATACTACGCCCATGCACTGTATCACTCACTTGGTTTGCGAGAAAGCGACGGCACCTCCATGGCTGCTCTACCCTCCAATCTCCATGACAGGTCGTCGTCGTCGCCGACTCGCCGGCCCCGGCGCTCTGATCCGGGCATAAATGCAGGAGTAGTACCGATCCATCCAGCGCTTTGCTCTGCTCGTGTTGGAAGCCATGCATGTTTGTACTACCTGTCTCTACTGGGGCCTGCGGCTCTTCAATGGAGTTTTGTAGTACTACGTAGAGTACGTTCGTACTCGTACAGCCAAATGATACAGCTACAGTGCCCCCGTACTCGTACGTCAAAATTTAAAGTACCATCGATCCCGTCCTAGAATCCTCCTTTTATCCGCTGTCTTCTAGACGTACTACTTGTACTATGAAGGTCGAAATGGGTTTGAATTTTGAAACGAAATGCATACTAGTAGTAGAATTTATGAGTGTGCCCCTTCGAAATTGAACTAAAGAATCCATGTATTCATGCTAGGCGACCGTGCAGTGTTATTACAATTGCTTCAACGGCTTAGCAGGGCAAACCGTACTAGTACTACGGGTTTTTAAGTTCGTTCATGAATGATTTCCCGTTCTTTTTCTATGTATCGCTGTCCTCGAGAAAGTTCAAAACCATTTTGAATTTTGGTCGACAAACCTTGGTGAACTAGAGAAGCCGTGCGCGTTTCATATGCCGTGAGGGAAGGGAAACACCACGGTCAGACAGCAATGAACCTGCATGGTGCTCTTTTTCTGATCCCCGTGCACTCAGCTGGAAGAAGCTCGAGAGATTCTTCCACGCGTGGATCAGGAGTAACACTTTTCTGATATCGTCGCGTATCTATGTAGGCGAAACTTCTAAACTCCAAATTTTATGTGTATTTTACAATGTTCAAGGTCAGTTTGAAGATTGTTAAGCAGAGACGGGTACTCCGGTCTCCGTACCGATCTTGCATCTTGGTTTCTTCCATTTGCGATGAGGTAGTTGACCTCGGTACCCGTTCTCGGTCAGAAACCTTGGATTTGGTTTAGAAAAACGTTGGATTATTTAATAGTGCTACTAGTACTCTCTACAAATCTTTGAGTTAATAACCATTCCTAATGCTAGAACTAGTGGTAAACGGGAGTGGTAGCCGCAATATGATGAAACCCGTGCCGGCGGTGAGTAACTTACTGCTCGTGTTAGAGTGAGCGCTTGCAGGGCCTGGCTTGCCTCGGATTTAGGTGGCGTTCGGTTCCCCCTCTAAAATCCCTCTAAACTTTATACCCCTCTAAAGTAAAAAGAATCTTACTATTTAGGGGTACTAAATAAAATTTAATTGCAAAACCTTTCTGCAGATGGGCGTTATTTTTCGAGACGAATCTAATGAGCCTAATTAATCAATATTTTGACACAGTGATGCTACAGTAACTATCGTCTAATCGCCGCTTAATTACCCTCATTACGTTCGTCTCGCGAAATATATGGGAGATCCTGGACTTAGTTTTATAATTTGACTTTGTTTAGTACACATAAATCGTGCCAGTATTTTGATGTGACCCCTCTAAAGTTTTTAGAGGGTCACCGAACGGGGCCTTAGGGCAATTGAGCCTCCCAAGGGCTGCTGACACCAAACTATTGTTCCATCAGCCACTGCCACTTGAATTTTGAAAACGAGCCCGATTTGCGGGTTCAGGCATCGGTATGCAGGCACATTTAAGACCGTCGAGCCCAAAACGGAACAGGGCGGTATCGCAATGCAAATTCAGAAAAGAGATAAAGAAATGAAATCCTATACTACCCTGTCAAACTGAACTTGAATCGTAGTATGCCAGTATGGTATGAACCGACAGTGCACGGGAATTTTAAAACGGCTACAGAATTGAATGCTCGCGGTGTGACATAAAGCGACGACACGTTCGTGTGGAGCGGATCCTGAAGAAACCAACCACACGTAGTAGTATGCACCTGCAGTCGCTTTCAAAAATGGCGGTGTCATGTGCATATGCGTGCCTTGCTTCTTAACAGCGCAGGTTTAGATTGAGATATCAGTATGAAGCAGATAGTAGCGAGAGAACTCTTTGGTGGGAAAATGTCATTGGAACCAACGCAGCGCTGCTACTTGCTTCGGAATGATGGACTGGAGCGCGGCCTAATTCAAAGTTGAACTTTGTTGGGCCGGTGGCTACTGTATGGGCCTCTGAACTTGGTTGGCCGGCGAACGACGAAAATCGATGGGCCGACCATTCTGCCCAGAAAATTCATTCTCCCGGCGTTGTTTCTTATTGCTCGGAAAACAAATGGAAAGCTTGTTTTGCTAAAAAAAAAATTAAAAAATTGGAAAGCTTGTTACATGCACGCCCAAACTTTGTCAAACATACGATTAAACGAAGCACCATGAAGCTCTGCGTCAAACTTAGCTCCAATAAAGGTGAGTGAGCGGCAAGGATGTTCGAGCCCTGTGATTCTGTGAACAGAGCATCGCCCCCGCAGCCTAGACGTTCGCCGCAAACAAACAGAGGAGCCAAAGGTACAGGAACAGAGGACGCACGGGAACAGTGGTGCGCATAAATCTGAGCAATGGCGAGCTCATTTACACACCGATTCGACTGTCGCAAAGTCATGAGATCTACTGTGCATCAGGTCACGCACGGTGTTCATTTGGCTGAGGCTTGCTCGTCCTGATTGTTTACGAGCAAAGAGAACGTTCTGTAGGTTAATCCAGAAGTGAGTTACGGTGATGAACGGCATGGAAGACGGGATGGAAAGGGACAGTAATAAGGCAGTTAGACACGCGATCAGTGTGAGCGGGGAGAGATGTTAACAGATTCAGAGAGAAGTCTCGCCCATGGGGATCGTTGCCAGGTGACTGAATCTTCAGCCACGCTTAATGAATGAACTACTACTACTTGCTAGACGTGCATTTGCACGGAACACCTCAAGACCTGTCCGTGCATCACGGACGAAGACCTTCCCCACGCTTCAACAACTTACGCAACAGCTATAGTTCCGTGAAAGCAAAGGGAACTCAATCATGTTTCCTTCAGAAAAATAAAGGGAACTCATGTTGCACACTGCGAAAGTCTCATTGACGAGCATTATTTTTAGCAAATGAGAGTTTTGTCTAGTTGTGAACACGCAGATACATACGTATACGCGTACAAACAAGTCGTTCACTCCACTTGAACTTGATATTATTAATCTCACGTGCAATACGTGTAGTACAGGTTACATCTACAGCTTTGATCATCTCCATGGACCAATGACCTTGTTCATGCAAAACAAACGGCCACACAAGCACACAGTGACTGAATTCTAGAAAACAGAAAAGAGCACTGCAAAAACTAGGAAACGACGAAACCAGCGACAACCGAAACGACGAACACAGTGCTAGTCTATTACTACTATGCACGGAAAGTCTACCTTGATTCAGTGATTATAACCGATAATTAGTCTGCACCTGTAGCTTCTGTCCCTTTTCCTTCGATGAGATCCTGTCACGACTAAATGACAGGCAACAGGTGGCGTCGTGATCTCCCGGAGAAGACTTCGCCATGCTCTGTCGGTTAGAGCAGAGGGCAGAGCAGGGTCAATGCTTTTTATTAGCGCCGGTACTGGTGGTACGCCGGCGGCGGCGACGGCGAGGGCTGTGACGCGGCGGCGGCCGGCGCGGCGATGATCTGCGCGCAGACCTCGGCGAAGGCGGTGAGGATGGCGGCGTGGTGGCGCGGCGCGTTGAGGGCGAGCAGGCGGCGGAGCATGCACCGGAGGCCGTCCCAGTCGCACAGCCCCATCTCCACAACCATCTGCACCATGCTCTCCCGGAAGTCCGCGCGCGGGTCGCACGACTCCTTCTCTACCGCCACGCCCACGCCCTCCTCCTCCTCCGCCGCCGACGCCGTCTTCTTCTTCTTCGCCGGCGCCGACTTCTTCTTGCTCGTCACCTCCTTCTTCCTCGCCGGCGACGCCGCCGCCTTGGGCAGCTCTTGCTTCGTGGCGGTGGAGTAGTAGTAGTCGGAGGAGTAGGCCGACGAGTAGCCGGTGCTGTGGGTGGCGGCGCAGGACGACGAGAAGGAGGAGGTGGAGGACGAGGAGTACTGCTCGCCGCCGGCGCCGCTCCTCACCACCGCCTCCTTGCCGCCCAGCTGGCAGCCGGACCTGAGGAAGGACGGCATGGTGAGCAGCCGCGGCCGGCGCGGGCGGCATCCGCACCCGGCGTCGACGACCGGCACGTACCGGCGGCGACCCACCGGGAACTGCCTGACGACGCCGCCGCCTCCCCGGCGCTCTCTGGTTGTGGTTGACATCGCCGGCGAGCAGGAACGCGTTGCGACGCTGGTGTCCTCGGGTTTGTGTTGAGCTGTGTTTCTGGTAGTGATTGGTTGCACGTTGCACCTCGCGTGGAACTGCGAGTTTTGAAGCGTAGGTGTAAGCCGCCTGCTGCTGCCTGTCTCGCATGCAAGTGTGCCTGTGGAACTGTGTGATGGTGATAAGGCACAAGGGTGGCTGTGGCTTATATATATGTTTTTTTTTTTGAGAATATATATGTTTATTTGATTTGACTAGAGTAGATTAAGGGTTAATTAAGGGATTGGTGGGGTTTAGCTGGGCCATGTGGGGGAGCCTTTGTGTGGGGCTCATCATTCCTCAACCTGCCAACAGCTTGACCTTGACCGTCCTATCTCCTAATGCTCTTGGCAATGCTTACAAGTTACTACTACACGATGGTACAGTCAGTAAAAATTGGATTTGGAGGAATAGCACACACATCTTATATGTCATGTACTCGCAAGAAAATAATAATCTTATCATGTAGGGCTAGGAATTACTTCACTTGAGGCTCTGAAAATTATCGAAGTTAAGCTTCTTGATCGAGGGAGAATGGAAGCAATCATTGAAGCGAATTGCTTGCATGTCTCTTCATCTCCTTTTTTTTTATTTATTTCTCGAGCTCCATGTTTCCTCATGTCTCTGCATGCATAAATCAGAGTTACTGATGATGGTGCATGTTTATATTGCTGCGTACATGCGCTGTGCTGCTTGGGCTTGCGTTAAACGCGCGCGCATGCATGGTCATTTCTGCGTTGCAGCGCGACACGGGCACAGGCGTGCCTGGTCGTGATCACTGATCACCATACCTTTGCCGGGCTTCAGAATCGCGTGTCTGCTTTATTTATTCTGTACGTTTTCGTTTCTAGATTCAGAAAATACAAAAGTTTGACATGTACACCTGCCGGCCACATATATTTTCAGCAATGCCTGAGGACGCCATTTCGCCTTTGAATTCTCCAAGATATTATCAGTGTGATCCACACCGGGAGCTTGAGCAAGCGCCACATCAACGATCATTCGATGATAAGGCCAGCAGATAAATAAAGTAATAATCTACAGTAGGCTGTAGCCAAGGGAGTTCTCCACATTACTAGTAGACTCGATCGATCGAGCTCACCGCGCTTTCGTAGACTTTTCTGCACGCATCTGATCGGACGGATACGCGCAGTCGTTACCTGAAGGCGACGTGCGGTGATTGTTTTGATTGTTTCTAGCTTGCTTCCTCGAATCAACATGTACAAGGGAGGTAGAAAAATAGCAGTCGATAGCTAGTGGCCGCTAATTCTTCATTTGTCTACGTGTTTCTGCGCATGCACACGCCTACGTGGCAGTGACAGAGAGAGTTGAGGCCGGCAGCGATGACAGCGATCAGCGAGAAATACTAACGGTGATGAGGTCTACACGTTACGGCCCTGAAACCCGCAAGCAAAGGAACGGTACGCGTACAATTACACGGTGGGACATGCTTGCAGCAAAGTTCTTTCTCTTTTGAAGCCATTGAGTGCTGTTTTCAGTATTTTTGCGGCTGCGATGCACCGTACCTTTCATTCTCTCTGCTATGTTTGTTTGCATTTTTTTTCTCGAGGGAAATGTTTGTTTTTCTTTTGGTTGATGGACAGGTTTAAAATTGTTGCAATGATTATAAGAAAATTAAATCTAGCTCAATTAACGACAAGTTCACGAGAAAAAGGGGGCTCTGGAAACTATTACTGTACGTCAATCCTACGCACTATATACGCAGTTCACTACTACTGGTACATACATAGTACATGTACGTAGTCGATGACGACAGATGAGCAAGAACAATCGTAGAAGTAGGTGCATGAGCGACACTAACATACCGCCCGCTGGTTGACTGATTGCCACCTGCAGCCCATTACGCACGTACGTTTGGACTGGCCCGTGCGCGATCATTAGTAGTACTAGTATGTGCAAGACTAATCTGCACTTGATCGATGGCGACGTCAATATAATGGGCATCGCCTGGCCGCCGGCTGTTTGTCATCTCATTCCCCATCTCTCATCATCAGCTATAAAAAAGCCTGTGGTTTAATCTTTCGTGTACCACGATTAGCTCGGTTGATGATGTCATTCTAAATATTTAACTAGTAACATGGCACCGTTTATCCACAACGACGGATTTGGTCCAAACTGAATAGGGACAACCATCCAACACAAGAACTCTAAAGAAAACAGCCTATAGGGCTGAAGCTGAACTCAAACTATCAGCCTGTTCGGCAGGCTGCGCTGCAGCTGCGGCTGCTGAAGAAATAACTACGAACACTATAGCGGTTGCTGAAGAAATAACTGAAACACTGTAGCTGCTCCAAAGCAGCTGCTGCAAAGCAGCCAGACGAACATGCTGTATGGGTTAGTTTGGTTTGGACCCTGGGAAACCTGCCTGGCTCAGGCAGCGCTCCTAGGCGTCCGATTTCGGGTGCCTGCGGCCAGCAGCGCTGCCTGGCCGGCAAGCTGCCTGCCAGGTCTCCAAGCAAACACGCCTTATATCCTTCCTCTGATGAACGTATTTGAATGGTCGATTTTTGAATTTATAAATCAGCTTTGTATAAAAACTAGTACTACACGTTGATGTGGGGCCCAGCAAGAAGCTCGGTTGGCTAGCTGCTTTGGAAGGAAGCGCGGCCACCCGGGTTTGATTCCCTAAATCGTACTCCAAAACTGCCTCGAATCAAGTTTAAACGTCCTACTTTTAAAAACTACACCTTGGACGATGCGTAACGATAGAGTAGGTCTACGTGCTCGGCCAGTACTGTACACCTTGAGTACGCCGGAGACTGGAGTATGCCGGGTAGGGGCGGAGCCCAACTCCAGACAGAGCGCAGAAAGCCATGCCAGGCTGGGAATTGAAGCTCCATCTGGATCCGAGGTTGCCGACGAGATCGATCCGATCCCCTCGGATTCCTGTCGAGGTTTTAGGGCCTCGATAGTTATTTTATGGGTGTACGAGAATCAAGAACACGATGGTAACACAGGAGACGAGGGTTTATACAGGTTCAGGCCGCCGGAGGCGTAATACCCTACGTCCTGTGCTGGTGTGATGTATTGCGAGAGAGTTTTCTGTAGGTCTCCTGCCCGCCTTATATAGTCAGAGGTGCAGGGTTACATGGATCTAAACCTAGTCGGTTACATGGTAAACAGCCTTGTAGTACAAGTTGATTGATGTTTATCTCCTGGCCGAGTGGGCCGACTGACTTTAGGTCCGTCGGGCCACCCGGTCCTTCTTGGGCCAAATCGATTCCCCATTACTGGATCACTCGGCCTTGTTGTATCTTGAGTATACCCGGGTCTCATATCATCGACAGTAGCCCCCGAGTTCTTTTTGATTGATCTTGAAGACTTCCGACAGGTTCCGACTCCATGTACAATAATTCTCAGCATAGCTGGTCAATAAAAAAGAATTCCAAAGAGTAATAATTACCGAAGTAAACCGATGAAGAAACTGAATCCTGGGAATACCAAGATCAGCAAGGCCTCGAATTAGGCATGAAGATGAAGGAACACCCAATGCCGACTGACGTCGGGAACAAAGGCTGGGCTCAGAAAGCGTGTCCCTACCAGTCAGTAGCATTCAACTCGAAGTTGACCGAAGACTTTAAAAAGTATGCTTACCAGCAGGATTTTTTTAAAACACACCTGTAAGGTGCAGCCCCCGAGCTTCTGGGTAATCCAAAGGATTAGGCAGATGATCCGAACAGAGCCTGGCATATAGACTAAAGCTATTACCGTAAAGGGGAACTCCATGGGAGTCATGGGAACTCCCCACAACTGGTGCACTACAGCTGTTAAAAACCAGAAGTGAGTTGCGAGTCTCGAACCGAGCTTTCACTCGGCCGGAATCTAAGCCCATCCAGCAACTTGTGCCCAGGATGATGACAGCTCGTAGGTTTTGGCGACCGCCTCGCTCTTCACTGCAGTTCATAAAACCGACTCAAAAAGCGAGTTCAATTCTGGGAAAAACCTCCCGTAGGCCTTCAACATCCGAGTGAAGATCTTGTGCAATTGTGGCCCGAAGAATATAGTCACTGACCGGCCGAGTGGAGAAGCATAGGGTGCACGTCTAGTGCATCCTATAGATGTAGCCCTCGGTCAATGAAGAAGTCACGGAGTTGTTCATTGACTCAAATAGAAGCTGAAGAGTATATCCGCATGAAGACATCCGCCAAAGTTGAATCCGAAAACTTGATCGCCTGACTGAATGAAGCGCGACGTGGGCTCACGCAAGTGAGCCCACGTGGGCTAGCCCCCGAGTCTATGAAGAAGTCGAAGAGTTGTTCATAGACTCCAAGAGTAGCTGAAGAAAGTAGTCCAGAATGTCCGACTGCCGACTGTCCGAGTGAAGAAGCATAGAAGTGCAACGTGGGCTCACGCAAGTGAGCCCACGTGGGCTAGCCCCCGAGTCTATGAAGAAGTCGTAGAGTTGTTCATAGACTCCAAAGAAGCTAAGAAGTTGTACCAAACTCAGAATATGCCGAGTGAACTGAATGCCATCAGTATGCTGCCAAAATTTTACTGTGCTGACCACGGGTGTGTTGTCTCAGCTGACTCACGAGAACACAGGAAAACCAATAATGCCCAAAGGACTGCTTGAATCGTCGTCTTCGTGCTTTCAACCACAGCATCCTTATCAAAAACAGTCACAACTCTGCTATAAATAAACTGCTATCGCAGCCCCCAAGTATCCACTGAAGTTAGCTGAAGATGAAGAACACCAAGAACGCCAAGGACACCAAGAAGAAAGGTGCCTCTAGTTCCAATAATCAGCCCCCGGCTGAACCACAACCACCAATCTAGCCATGCCAAATCTTGAAAACTTAGCCATCGTCGAAGCTCCAATCATACCTCCTCTCAATGTCATTCTGCCACCTCCAGGTCCATACGATCCATCTCTGCCTGAATACATTGAAGTCTCATCTGGAGATGAAGCTACTGAAAATCCTCGCCGTTGCTATCTGCCCAATGGTCTGCCGCCATGGCAGCCCATCAGCCGTCCAGTTGCAAGTCGCACCCGAAGCCGTACTCGTCAGGATCCACCAAGGAGAGAATGAAGAATGAAGATCTTGAAGAAATCCACCAAAACCTTGTATCAACTGTGTGTAATGTTTGCCACCTTCTGGAATCTTGCACCATCTTGTCATGTACCACAATGTAAACAAATAAAATCCACTTGTATGTGTGTTTGTCGCCGTCGTGGAGTAGCCAGAACAATAGCCGAGTGATTACGGCCTCAAATAACAGCCAGCCGACTGAATTTGGTAGTTGCTGAAGAAAAAATGCCGAAATGAACAACGCTATAACGGGCAGAAAATCTGGACCGTTAAAATTAGGTCAACTGATCTGCACCGTTCACGAAAATTCCCCGCTCCTTTAAGTTGCTGTATCGCATCGCCTTCTTCATCTTCCTCAACACACTTACGACAGTGCGCCTGCCTTATCCCCTTGCATTCCACCAGGATCCAAATCCACGAACCCCGAATCGCCAGTCCGACGAACTCGAAGCCGCCATTTCGGCGGACTCCATTCCGCGATTGGTGCCGCCGTCGAAGAGATTGCGACGCCACCAACAAGATCACGCCGCCGGTGAAGAAATCGAAGCCGCCCGTGAAGATCCGCCGCCGCAGATACCGTAGCCGCAGTTGAAGATCCGCCGTTGAAGCGATGGCCGGGAAGAAGAGAGCTGCCACGCGGAAGCAGAAGGTAGGCTCGCCGCCGCCCGCCGATGAGGACAACCGTTGGCCGGAGTCCATCATGACCGAAGAGAAGTGCCAAGCGCTGACCGACGCGGGATTGTTGCCCCACCGGGAGGTGATTGGATGGCGTCCGGCGGCCGGTGAGCAGTTTCCTACTCCGTACCCTGATGAAGTTGTCATTTTCGATGCTTTCGTTCGCCGCGGGTTAGGGTTGCCCACACATGCTTTCTTCCGGAGTATTCTGAATTTCTATGGTGTGGAGTTGCACAACTTGAACCCTAACTCGATTCTGCACATCGCCGTCTTCATCACCCTCTGTGAGGTCTTTTTGGGGATTCGGCCACATTTCAATCTGTTCCGGCACCTGTTCATGTTGAAGATGAAGATGAACGAGAATCCGGCAATTGTTGGAGGTTGTGGGTTCCAATTGAGGAACAAAAAGATCTACTTTGACATGCCATTCCCGTCAACACTCAAGGGGTGGCACTTTGGTTGGTTCTATGTGAAAAACCACTCGCCGAGTCTGCCAGCCTTCAAAAGTGTAGCTCCTGTGCAGCGAGACACTTGGAGGAAACCTCTGACTGCTGAAGAGAAAGCTCAAGTGACAGATCTGCTTGCGATGATTGACGATTTGAAGGATAGTGAAGAACATGATCCACTCACTGGACCAAGCATTGCTGTTATGTTTTGTGGCAGAAAGTTCCAGCCTCTAAAGGATAGAGCCGAGCCAGCATGGAGGTGGCGTGGCAAAGAAGATCCGAGCAATGAAAATATCTCTGGAAACACAGCCACCATCATTGAAAACCGAGTGAGGGAGTTCTTCGCTGCTGGAGCTGAAGGGAGGTGCCACCCCTTATTGGCTACCATATCAAGAATCTCCCTCCACCTGTAAGTATTCTCATCCGAAGTCGATACCAATATTGCTCATGCTGCCTATGTTGTGATGCATCCGTGTGTGTGTTGACGCGCAGGCTTTGGAGATTGAATTTCGCTCGGATGGGCCGAGCGAGCCCATGCATGTCAAGCCGGCTTCCAAGAAGAAAAGGGGAAAAGACATCATGGACATCGACGCGAGCGAAGAAGAGAGAAACTCCGCGGAAGCTGCCATTGATGCGGCGATACCGAGTGACGATGAAGAGGAGAGCCCGAAGACTCCTCAGCAAAATGCTGGAGAAGACCGAGTGGAGGAGTCACTGCCTGTGCCACCTCCGTCGAAGAAGTTGAAGAGGGACGTGCGCCGACCGACCACTCGGTCAGCTACCTCAAACCCGAGTGGTGGTGTAGTCGTATATCAATCACGCCGGGCCACTGTGACGGTGAGCCCGACTGCTTCACCATCACCGCAGAGTAGAAGGACACCGCCGAAGACGCAAGATGGCGAAGCCCCCGAGGGGACCTCTGGCGAGCGAGATGTCCGAAGGACAGCCCCTGCTCCCAGGGAAGTATCGTATGAAGACCGGTGCGACATTACTCTCTCCACACTGTAAGTAAATCTCACAAGTGTGATGCCTGTTGACGGTCGTTAAGTACCAACTTCGACCGCCAATATTCCTACACATAAAGGAGAATTAGCATTTCTTATACGCATATTTATTTCAACTAATAAATTTCCACGAGTTTTGGATGATTTATGAGTGCAGGAGTATTTCTGGAGAAAATAGGCCTCTGTGAGAGAGATCATAGGCCGGCCGGCCTACGTCCTAGGCCGGCCGGCCACACCCAGCGGCCACAGCCTGCAGGCCTCCACCAGTGGGCCACGAGAAGCTCACAAAACCAGAATATTGAAGCCCAACTCGAACTTAATGAAGACTTTCTAGAAGATGGGCTACAATGGGCCTATACTTGGCTCTTACTCCAGTTCTGCCGACCCCAGGAGAAAACCGACCTCGGGACCGACCTCACGAAGCAATCTGGAGCGTCCACACGGAAGGCGGTGGCCAACCGCCACAATGTGTGGCCGGCCGGCCTGTCACCTAGGCCGGCCGGCCTACCTTCGCGGCCAATTCGCCTCAACCGCCTCTCACTTGCTCTATTTAATCCCCTCTCTCATTTGGGGCTATAAATAGAGGGGTGCTCGGCCGGTTAGAACACACATCAAGAGAGAAATCACTCATTTGCATTAGATGTAGTCTCCAAGCTCTAGTGGAGTTAGGCTTAGAGTAGAGCTACTCTAGTTCCCAAGTCCTCTTGGAGATTTTGGTATGGCTCTTGTATCATTTTCTCTTTTTGCGACTTTATTCTATTTAATAATATTATTCTTTCATATAGTCTAGCTTTGGTTAAGCGTTCCTTGTTTGGTTGTGGACCCTTAGCTTGCTTATGTAATAGAGTAATCATAATCTTCTTATATAGTGCTAGTGTGATATTCATATGCTCGTTATGTGGGTATTACCTAGAGGACTGGCGGTAGGGATATAATTGCCTTATTGTCACGTGTCCTAGTACATAGTATACCATGCCATGTTTATACTTAGGTTTACATGCATTTGCATATCCAAGCATGAGTCCAATGGTCCTTATGATTATGCTCTAGATCCATATCATCGCCGGGGATTTAGAGTAATGTTTTAGCAATGCAAGCATGGTGCTTGGATTGGTAGAATACATTGGATGCCTCGTGCCCCACGGATTGTTTGAGGTAGACGGTAGGTGGTGACAGCCCTATTCGTCCTCGGTATCCCTCCACGTTCGGGTACGGCGTAGAGCTGTAGACCGGAGTCGCCTGGCAGACCAGGGGTAAGCCGGTGCCCAATTTGCTTGAGTGCTTATGCCTAAACCTTAGTTGTGTGCATACATGTGTATGTTGTATATTATGCCACTGTATAATGAAGTATAATAGGAACTTAGCTCTTTTCTTTGTTCTTTCTCCACTTGGCTTTGGATGTATATCGGAGTTGATCCTTTTCTTGTGTGTCACACTACCCATATATTATTGTTTAGCTTTGTATGGACTGTGATCCATTTAGATGTAGACATTAACTATGAGCATCGTACTCTCTTAACCATCGTCTTCCCTGTGGAAAATATAAATTACGATACCTTGGAATACTCCCGGGTGAAATGCTACAGCGGTATTCTCCGTGCGCTTGCGGATTTATCTGTGATCGTTAAGAAATACCAACAATGCCGAGTGGTAATGGCGGAGAAAAATCCATCTATACTTGTGTAACTGCAGGGCTCCCTGTACTGAAGTGCCGAGTGATGAACTAGAGCAAAACGCTCCTCCAAATCCACCAAGAGGTGAAACTCCGATCCAAGAGACTGCGGAGCAGATACTCGGGAGCGGAGGAGTACTCATCGAGGACTTAGGTCCTGACGCGGGGGGGGGGGGGGGGGGGGGGGCACAGCTGGGCAATCCGAAGAGATGCATGAAGAGGAAAATCCACGGAGAAGTGCCGAGGTGCCCGTCCAGACGAGTGCTGAAGTAAATAACCAAAACGTGCGCGGGGACGAAGCCGAAGAAGAACACTGTGAAGCTGGCGCCGATCGTGGGGAGAAGAATGCTGCCGAAGAGGAGATCCGTGGTGAAGACGAAGAAAATGCACAGGGTAACGTACCACCGAAGACTGCAACAGCCCATCCTTCAGCTGCTGAAACCGCCGAGGCAAGTATACCAGCGACAACTACAGCTGTAGTAGATGAAACTGCGACTCCTGCAGTGCCGAGTGAGGAGACAGTGCCCCGAGTGGAGGTGGAACAGACTGATGAAGACTCTGAACTCTGCCGACTGCTGAAACAAGTGAACGACCATCTGCTAAACGGAGTACAAACAGAGCTCAACACTGTGACGAGCTTCCACCATCATCATACTGCCCTCCATTCTGTGTTCAATGTAAGTGAAGTGCAGCCTGTTTTCGTTGGAGATTGCAGTTCTGTTGACCTGAAGGCTGACACTATTACTGCATAGGTGACGGAGGAGAACTTGAAGGCGAAGGACCAGATGATCCGTGACATGAAGACGCTGCTGGAGAGGCAGGCAGCCATGGAGAAGCAATTGAAGACTCTGCTGACCGAAGCCAAAGCAAAAGACGAGCTCATCCAGCAGCTGCAACAGGAGAAGAACTTGGCGACTACAACAACCGGTGAGTGTATTGTAAAGCTTTACCAAGCCTCGACTATGCCAGTCGGTTACTTTGTAATCTGACAAATTTGTAGGTCCCTCCACTTCAGAAAACTTGGAGCGTGTCAAATCCAGGGCTGACGCGTTGAACGAGCAAGTCGGCAAGCTGAACCAAGCTTATAAAGCTAAGGAGGCCGAGCTTGTCGAGATGCAGGGTCAGCTCACGCAGGCTCAAACTCAAGTAGAGGCCCAGAAGGAGAAAGAGAAGACCTACTTCGAGGAGCTGAGCAAAGCCATTGACGCCGAGAAGATAGCAGTGCAGACGTTGAGGAGCAAACGAGCTGAATGGCAGGCCTCCATAGATGAAGTCGACACCTTGAAGAAGAAGTATGCTGAAGCGAAACGTCGATGGAAGGAAAGCAGAGACCTTGCCACTGCCCTGGAGAAACAACTGTCTGTGAAAGAAGAAGAAATCTCGCAGATGACTGTGCAGCGGACGTTGCTCATCCAAGACCACAAAGGTAAGTTTGTGTATGCTCAATATCCTTGCAAATGGTGATAGTGAACATGCTTCTTGGCTTGCAGAGGAGTTGAACAAACTCAAGAACGAGTTGATGGAGCTTGAACTGAGCGGGCTTGAGGTCGCGCAATACGTTTACCCGACCGCCGAGCGTAGAGGAGAGCACACGTTAGCCAAGTTGCTGGAGAAGGTGCCGGCGGAGATGAAGAAGCACTGCGAGTTCATCGCTCGCATGTGTGCCGGCGTGGTACTTGCCAAAGTGAAGACCCATTATCCACGCGTCAATGAAGAGCGCTTGAAGACAGGCTTCGCTGGGGACCGGGCGAACGCTCGGCAGGCCATCGAGGAGACGAAGGCGACGGCGATCGCCATGATTTCTGAAGTAAGGGTGGACCCATGAACTCGGTGTGTATGCCGAGTCTGCAAAAACCTTTGTAAAAAGAGCAGGGTGTATATATAATCGTTGCACAGGTTGCTTTTATGTAGTCTGTAGTTATGTTATGATGTCTCGTATGTGTAGTTCAATATTGCCCTTCTCAAAGCGTTAAGTATAAATGAACTCCACGGACGGCGAACTCGGTTGTGACTCAGCCGGACTCGTTAACCAAGGGTGTTAGCAACAGATGGCGTTAACCCGTCAGTGTTAGAGTGTGAGCATGAGCCTGATATGAGTTGGCGTAACAGGGAAAAATTCACCAACTTGCTAGCTTAAAGAGAGACTCAAAACGTAACATACGAGACAAAGGCGAATAAACACAAATATGGCGAAGCAGGAGTGATTATTATTGAGCAGGTGATGCATACAAAATAACTCAAGCAAAAAAGCGACGTAGCTGATTGATGTTCCAGGAACTCTGCAACGGAGTACCGTCTTCGGTAGTTAACCGATAGGCACCCGGCCGAGTGACTTCAGCTACGATGTATGGCCCCTCCCATATGGGGGACAGCTTGTGGCGACCTTCAGTGGTTAAAATCTTCTTGAGGACGAGGTCACCAACTCGGAACGAACGTTCATGAACGTGTTTCTGGTGATAACGCCTCATTGCTTGCTGATACTTAGCCGACTTGAAGAAAGCGCGATCTCGCTCCTCCTCCAGCATGTCAATGGCCAATGACTGCTGGTCGTCGGCTCTAGCTTCATCAAAGAACTCGATCCTGGGAGCGCCGTGGTCCAACTCAGTCGGCAACACTGCCTCTGCACCGTAGACCATGAAGAAAGGTGTTTGGCCGGTTGCCGAGCTTGGAGTGGTGCGTAAGGCCCATAACACTGATGGTAACTCGTCGATCCACCTGGACGCATACTTCTTCAGTCGGTCAAATGCGCGTGGTCTGATACCTTGAAGAATCATGCCGTTAGCCCGCTCGACCTGCCCGTTGGACTCGGGATGGGAGCGTGAGGCGTAGCATGCCTTGATTCCAACATCGTCGCAGAACTTTTGGAACTCGGCGGCTTGAAATTGGTCCCATTATCCGTGATGATGCGGTTGGGGACACCAAACCTGAAGATGACGCTGCGCACGAACTCGATCGCCTTGCTTGCCGTCTGATCCTTGATCGGAGTAGCTTCAATCCACTTGGTAAACTTGTCAACCATCACCAGCAGATGAGTGTAGCCTCCCTTGGCCTTCTGGAAAGGACCGACCATGTCGAGCCCCCAGACTGCGAATGGCCATGATAGGGGTATTGTCTGCAGTTCCTGGGCCGGCACATGAGCTTGCCGAGCGAAAAACTGGCATCCTTCGCAAGTCCTGACGATGTGCTTCGCGTCCCGACTGGCAGTGGGCCAGAAGAAACCTTGCCGATAGGCCTTAGCCACCAGGGTTCTGGCCGCTGCGTGATTGCCGCAGACTCCCGAGTGAATGTCCTGCAGTAATTCCTTGCCCTTGGAGATGGGAACACACTTCATATGTATATCTTTGGCACTCTTACGGTACAATGTGTCCTTCACGACGAAATAAAGCTTGCTTTTCCTGAGGATTTGCTCGGCTTGCGCAGTGTCTGTCGGCAGTCTGCCGTGAACCAACCACTCGGTAAACGGTGCCATCCAGTCGTCCTGCTCTGATGGGGTCGCCAAATCGATATTCATGGCTTCAAGCTGTTCCTCAGGACCGCCTGCGTCGGTCGGCGGGCGAGTGGCTAATTCGGCTTTCTCCTTTGTGACCGAAGGGTGGTGAACTAATTGGAGAAAAACCCCCGGAGAAACTGGGTCTCGACTTGAGCCTTTATTGGCTAAGAAGTCGGCTTTGTGGTTGAACTCGCGACGGATGTAAACAACTTCCAAGCCGTCGAAACAGGATTCCATCTTGCGGATTTCTTGAAGATAGGCCCTCATTGTATCATCGAGGCAGTCCCACTCCTTATTGACCTGCTTGACTACCAGCATGGAATCACCTTTGGCTGTTAGCTGGCGAACACCGATGGACTCGGCGATCTTTAACCCGTGAAGTAACGCTTCGTACTCTGCCGCGTTGTTTGATGCCTTGAAGTGGAGCTGAAGTACGTAGGAGAGCTCGTCCCCTTGAGGGGAAACAAGGAGAATGCCGGCCCCGCGCCCGTAAGCTGCAGGGAGCCGTCGAAGAACAACGTCCAGGACTCGGACGTCTCGGGCTTAGCCGGTATTTGGTCTCCATGTACTCAGCGACGAAGTCGGCAAGAGCCTTGCCTTTAATAGCCGTCTGCGGCTTGAAGGATAAATCGTAGGTGCTCAACTCAATGGCCCACTTTGAGATCTTGCCTGTAGACTGCCAGTTGTAGAGCACTTCTCCAATCCCATAAGATGTAACCATGGTGATTGGGTGAGACTGGAAGTAGTGGATTAGCTTGCGTGATGCCATGAGTAGAGCGTAGATGATCTTCTGAATGTGGAAGTACTTGACCTTAGATGCCGACAAAACTTCGCTGACGAAGTAAACTGGGCGTTGTACTTTCTGGACATGGCCTTCCTCTTCTCGTCCACCACCAGCGCCGCACTAACCACATGAGTGGTGACGCCAACATACAGCAACAAAGGCTCATTGTCTCCTGGCGGAACCAGGGTCGGTGGTGTGCTTAGGTATAGCTTGAGATCTTCAAATGCTTGCTTGGCCTCGTCGTTCCAGACGAACTTGTCGTGTTTCTTCAGGAGCTTGAAAAAAGGGAGGCCGCGCTCGCCGAGTCGCGAGATGAAACGGCTGAGTGCCGCGATACACCCGGAGAGTTTCTGCACGTCCTTGATGTTCTGAGGAGTCGGCATCCTCAGAATCGTCTCCACCTGCTCGGGGTTTGCTTCAATGCCCCGGTGAGTGAGTATATATCCGAGCAGTTTGCCCGAAGGCACGCCGAATACACACTTCTCAGGATTCAGCTTCATGTCGTATCCTCGTAGAGCGTCAAAGACGTCCTTCAGGTCGGCAATAAGATCATCGCCTTCCCGAGTCTTGATAACCACATCATCGATGTAGGCCTCGACTTTACGTCGGCGAAGCTGATCCTTGAGACAACCTTGTATGCACCGCTGGTAGGTTGCTGCTGCGTTCTTCAGGCCACAAGGCATAGTCAGATAGCAATAAGCCCCGAAAGGAGTAATAAACGAAGTCTTAATGCAATCATCCACGTTGAGTGGAATCTGGTGATAGCCGGAGTAACAATCAAGAAAACTTAATAACTTGCAACCAGCGGTGGAGTCTACAACTTGATCGATGCGAGGAAGCCCGAAGGGGTCCTTGGGACAGAACCTGTTCAGGTCTGTATAGTCTACGCACATACGTCACTCTCCAGATTTCTTTTTTACAAGAACTGGGTTAGCCAACCACTCGGGGTGGAAGACCTCTTTGATAAAGCCGGCTGCTAGCAACTTGGCTAGATCAGTCCTAATGGCCTCCTTTTTATCAGGGTTGAAGTGGTGAAGGCGTTGGCGAATCGGCTTGGCGTTGGGGTCGACGTGGAGAGAATGCTCAACCAGCCTCCTTGGGACACCTGGCATGCCGGACGGTTTCCAGGCGAAGAATCGCGGCCAATCGCGGCCTCCAAGGTGTTTGCTTGCTTGCTTGCCTGCCCCATTGCCCCGATGCACACAGGAAGCACCGAGAAGCTTTTGCGGAAATCATTTGTGCCATGCGCCTCTTCGTGTCCGCTTCGTCATCCGTGAAACACGATCCAGCCTTCTTCGTGAGCGCGTCAACTTGTAGTACCACGTCTGTTTATTGGTACTGATTGCGAGCGGCCGGCACATACACGTCGCACTGCTCAATACCGTACGTGCGGGACGGCAGAGTACTCCAGTATCCACTGTTGGGTATTCATACGTCAGCAGGGCTCGCTCTGGACCGGCAGTCAAAGCGTGTCAGCGAGCGGGGCCTCGCCTCGCCTCTGCAGTACATACGGCTGCTGCAGTGCAGCGTTGCATTCATCACCAGATTCAGATGCAGGGTACAGCAGGGGCTGTTTCCTTTGGCTGCGACTCCGTCATCATCGCGGCTGCCGCAGAGCAGCGGGGCCACTCACTACTCGCCCTCACCTCCGAATCCGATACATCCGGCGACCTCTCTCTCTCGCCGGCGGTCAAAACGGTCGGTAAAAACGGACGACCGCAGATGCGCCGCCCTCGAGCCCATAGTTTGCACCCCCTCCTATTGTTCGAAAAAGTTTTCACTCACCCTAATCATGCCTGCATAGCACAAGATGCACGAACCGGCGTCGATGCAACGCGTACAGCATTGCAGATCAAGCGCAATGCATGGCTTCAGGCCGAGTCTTCGGATCAAATCATCGTGCTCCCCTCCCTTCATCGATCGGCCGGGACGTACGTTCGTGCAGCGCTACAACAACGATCGATGATCACTCGTACTTGATGATTGTCAGGATGATGGTTGTCGTGGAGCTCATGGCCCTGGTATCCGTTGGCCCCGAGGCCAAGGCCAAGGCCATGATGACGATGGCTGTTCGAGAAGGGATGACACGGCTCGCGCGGCTCGATCGATGTATGTATATTCCTTGCAGCGCCCCAGCCGCCGATGAACATTCTCCCGACGCCCGAGGGAGATGGAGTACGACGCAGCGGAGTCATCGATCCACGTTTCTTCTCTTTCTTTGTTTTTTTTTTTTGGATTAAAAGCTCTTTCCTAGCGTCCGCCGTGTTCTGGACATCAGCAGTATGAACTGAACTACTCCTTCGCCAAAAAAGAAGAAGAAAAGAATAAAAAGTATGAACTGTGCTGCTGAATCTGCTGGTCTACGAGTATATATTCAGAACAGGTCTCGTCTTAGAGAGGCGAGGCCTTACATTTGATCACTTCTCAAATCGATTTTACCTGATCGATGCGCTGGAGTAGTATTGGTTCAGCTAGTCCTATAAGGTTCCACCAGTTATTTTATCTTTCCGAAAGATGCAGACGGTGTACTCCGTTACTAGTTCCTCCGTCCCTAAATATAAATCTCGTACTAGTGTCACGGCAAGAACTGCCTTCCAAGCTCCTTCAATCCGTGCGTCTGAGCCTGAAATCATGACGCTTCCTCCTTATCGAAGCACAAGAACCATGCATGCGCATGACTCAGCCAAGCCAGCGTGTGCGTCAATGCTAGCTGCAGGCTTGCAGCTAAAAACGCGGGAATGAGATCTACCGATGAGAGAGCGAGAGATATGTACTGGTACACAGGGGGAGGGGTTGGAGAGCCTCGGAGGAGAAACCGGAGGAGGTTCAGGTTCAGAGCTTGCACCTTGCAGACGAGGCTGTAAAATTTGTCCGAAAATCCTGGTCCACCCTGCGCTGCATTGGTGATGCGGATGCCTGGCGCTGCCGCTGGAATTTTATGAACCCGCCGGAACGATGCAAACTTTGTTCAGCATCTTCAGATCCCTCCATTTACCGTAGCGGTACCTCCTCTTTCCTGCCGCTTCAATGCTTTCAGGTGAACTCCTCATCCATCAACAACCGATCCGTACAATAAATTTGATGCGCCCAGCTGTGCACAATGCTGTTTTTTTTTCTGTAACAAATATTATTTATTTTCAGAATCTGCTGCTCTTTCCGACCATTTCTGCACGTCATCTCAGAATGGAGCAAAAGGATTTCAGTAGAAAATGATTCAGGACCTCTGCTTCGGTGACTAAACTGAAATACAAGTACCATGACGAAAGCATAGAGGAACACCATGAGTCATGGTCCTATATAGCAAACGACCAAAATTGTAAGATACGTGGGCCTAAAGTTTCATTTTCGATCGGGATCTCTCCGATTCATCATTGGCACTGTTCGAACAGACGATGAAATACAACTTGATAATGCACCTGCACCAGGCACGGAGAAATGTACACGAAAGAGATGCTGATTTTTACCAGGACGTCTTCAGGTGAGTGTGCACTTGTCGAATTGAATGGCGCTTACTGAACGAGAATTACTACCGAAGCACCAGCTTTACTGCGGCACGGCCTACGCTCGATAAATGCTTTACTGGCAGCAGGAGAGCATATGATAAACTGGTAAATGCCGAGCGGCAGCCGTAGCAATTGCTGGTTCAAAAAACTCGACCTGCCGGGGGTAAGACCGCCCCCGACGGTATTTTACTAAGGAGAATAGCCTCTCACGCAGGCCGAGAAAACCCTCGAACCCCCTCCCCGATCCTACACAGGGACTCAGCTGGCCGTTATGAGCTTCGGCGCGAGTCTTAACCATGTGCTTTGACCCGAAAAGAGCGAGGGGATTTTTTGTACTGCTGTGAACAGTACCATTTCTGGCACTGTTCACAGCAGCACCTCTGGTGCCGCGGCGGGGACTCGATCCTGGGTCGACAGGTGCTAAAGCACCCGAGCCCTCTAGCTCTGACCGCTCGGGCAGCCCCGCGTTGCCGCAATTGCTGGTTCAGAGAGGTCACAAAAGTTATGCGGTGGTTTCACTCATATGGCGAGAGAACCTGATCACAATTTAGCTACCACTGGACACTCCACATGAATTTGCCGCAGTCCCCAAAAGTCCAAACTGAACCGTTTACGGATCACATAATTTTCAGATCCAAGTTGATTCAAAAAGGATTTTCAGATCCAAGACTGCCAAGTATGTACGGTCTTGCTGCAATGAGGCTTTGAGATGGGAAACATATTTACATACCGAGCTCAACGAGTGATTTCGTAAGTGATTACTTCCTCCCACCTAATTTACTTGTCATTCTGGATATGTTTCTGAATAAACGGATTCATAACACTTCCTATGAACCTGGTAGGTTCACCTTACCGATCGAACCGTTCCAACCGAACCGGACCGATAAGACCGGTTACCGGTCGGTAACCGATCAAACTGATCAAAACCGATAAAAACCAGACAAAATTCATCAAATTTTCAAATTCATTTCAAATTCAAACTCGAAAACCGGTAAACCGAACAAACCGATCCGGACCGGTAAGACCGGTTACCGCAATAACCGACCGGTTACCGACGGTTTTGCAAACCCTACACAATGCCGCCCAGAATGACAAGTATTCTGGAACAAAGAGATTAGTTACCAAGGAGGAATCATAATCAGGAACTAGGGTCATATGGAAGACCAGAAATGCAATGGTTATCGAACAGAAATTCTGTCACAATGCCGCCCACATTGTTAAAAAAAAATCCATGTTGTGAAGTGGCGTGTTTTATATTGCATTCTCAGGAGATGGATATACAAAAGGCGAAAATTGTTGTAATATGATCTTTCTAGAGCTGATATGTTGAAGCATAAGCAGAATAAGGCATACAAAGACAAAAGTAGAGAAATGTACATGGTTTCTTAGGCTTAGTGGGGGCACATGCCCCATTCAAAATGTTACACGCATTATTACCTATATGTGAGTGCTATCGTTATTGTTCGTTTTCCTATATATTGGAGGCAACGAATAAATCTAGTACTCTAGGAACCGTTTATAAGGAGACACACTCCTAGATGATTTCACGTAGCAGTGTAGTTTTGCCTACTGTATCAGCGATATCTTTGGAGGAGATCGACGTTGCATTGGATATGTATGACTTTACATAGAAACGATGTGTTATGAAGATGTTTGTCCTGGCTATAGCTCATACGAGTGTTGTCCATGGTTCACCAGAAGGTTCAGAAACATATCTTATTCGCCTTCATCGGTCAGAATTGTCTTTTTAATTTATTTTCTTTTTTTATTAATTTGAGACACTAGAAGTTTTTTTTATACATATCGGTTTTGTTTTCTCCTTTACTGTTTTTCCCTCCCTCTTCCATTCTCGTGCTTATATATATTATTTTCAGCTAAATTCTCGTGCTTGTTTTTTTTTTAGGAAAAATTCTCGTGCTTGTATGACTAGATAGTCTGAGCAGGCCGTGCTTTTTGTAAGAGGACTGGGCCGGTGACGGTTGCACTAGGCCTAGCAAGGAGAAAGGGCCAGCTGCAGTGCCCAGCCCAACGGAGCCTGTGACGACTGGTGACAGCGGATCTTGTGAAAGTCGGATCGGTTCCGTCTTGTTGGTTTCTTGCTGTTCCGGGACCAAACCTTTGGGAGAATCTGAACAATTTCCGGTGAAACAAGTACTCCCTAGCTGCTGCGAGGAAAATGCTCCCTTTCTTTTTCCGTCGAAGCTTGAACCATGCTGCTGCGAGGAAAATGCTTCGTGACGGACAAGAGGGCCCCAACAACAGCTTCTGTTCTGTTCACGGTTGCACGACCAATGAACGAACCTGTATATGACCACCTCACCTCGCCCGGACCCGCAATCAGATCATCTGAACAATGGAGAAGGAAAAGGAAAATGAAAATGCTCAAACGATTTGCAAGAGTGCAGAAGACTGTTTCCACTTGTGTCGAATCAACCTTTCCTTGTCACTGCCCCACTTTGTCCGTCCATGACCGTGGCGGCAACTTCCAAAGTCAAAAAAGGCCTCCTTCGATCCCATCAGGCACGAGGCCTCCGTTCTTCTTTCCTGCTCCCTTATCTCAAACTGAGAACGCGTCTCTGGCCCCTGGCGTTGTCTGCTCCCGTTGATTTCTTCCGGTCCTGACCCACCGGACAGTGACAGCTGCAGTGGCGGTCGCCGTGCGTGCGCGCACGATGCGCCTGCTGTTCTGGAGAGGAGACTCGCAACGCAAGCAGAGCAGCCGGCACACCCAAGAGAGCCAACGAAACACAGCAATTCTCTTCGTTTCTTCCACCGTTCAGCCGTCTTCTTCTGTGCCTGACCTGTCTCGCATTGTCTCTGAGCTATGTCGTGGCGGCCACGCCTTGTCTTGCAGCTGCTCTGCTCTTGCCCGTATCTCGTCTTCTCCAGATCATCAACGCCTGAATTTTACTCAATTCGGGAAATCAGAATCAGAATCATCTTGGAGCCCTGTGCCGGTCCGCGGATCATGTGGCGTGGACATGGTTCGCGTGCCAAACGGGCATGTGCTCCCCCCATGTGCACGGATGTCCACGCACTACACGCGACGAGGTAGAGACAACCTGAACGCGACCACTGCCAATGATTGGGGCATCTGTCTCCTCTCCGTCGCATGTGCGCCATGGGGAGCACCCAGTCGTGGTGGTGGAAACCCCGCGCCACCAAACGCCGGCGGCCGCCTCCGCCGTCCAGCTTTGACCCTGCAGCCTCGCCGCCGCCGCCTCTTTGGTACATGCCGAGCCCAAGCATCAAGAGAGAGGTTATCGCGATAGGTTTAGCAGAAGATCGTCGTGCACGCCTGGAAAGGGTCAAAGAGAGACTGCAAAAAATCCAGCAAGATTTGATCATAAATGTAGAGGCATGCAGCGATGTTCGTTTCCCGTGAAGTCTTCTTCATGATATGGTTGATCTTTTTTTTTTTTTTTTGCTAGTATGATATGGTTGATCTTGCAAGTATCTCGTTTCGTTTCATTGCCATTGTTCCACCGCAAAAAAAAAAAAATATTATGAGTTTCAAGATGACAAAAAAATGCGAAAAAGAAGGAGGACAGAACCCCCTGTTCCTGGTCTCGATGCTATCATCTCTTTTGCAGCTAATTCCTACCCGACATATTTACACAACTTTTACAACCCAAATCAGAACACGAAAAAGGTCAATTCTTTCTGTTCTAAATACACCAGTCACCAGCAAAATGGAGCAAAGAAAGCAACGGAGAAAAAGGTTCTCGCCGGCAGCGGCGTCACCGTCCGAAGAGCGCGCCGACGAAGCCGAGGCAGCCCATCAGCAGGCGGCAGAGCGGGCCGCGCCTGCGCCGCCGCCGCCGCGCCTCCTCCCGCGCCGACGGCGTCAGCTGGAGGTACGCGTACGCCGCGTGTTTCACCAGCGGGTGCCGGATCATGTGCACGTCGACCCCGCAGCTCGCCGTGGCTCCTGCCTCGCCGGGCGAGCTGGCCTTCGCGGCCGCAGCGTACTCCGGCGACGACATGATGTCCCGGAGGCTGGTGTACCCGCGCACGCCGCCGGCGCCCTTGGGGATCTCGATCTCCGGCGGCGCCCACCGGCCTCGCATCCCGGACGCGCGCTTCACCGGGCGCCAGTGCCGGAGCTCGAAGTCGCCGGTGCCGCCGCCGCCCAGCGACGCGCGGCGCCGGTGCCGCTGCCGCGAAGACGGCGACTCCACCACCGCCGTCACCATGGCGCGATCGGGGATGGTGGTGGTGGTAGAATCGAAACGACCAGCTCGCGCGAAGCCGGAAGAGAAGAGGCCGGGGTGGAGAAGAGAAGACTTCTTATTGGAAGAAGAAGAGAGAGAGACCCCTAGAATATAAACGTGCAGGTTTAAATTTTGCGAAATATTCGCTGCTTGCACAACGGGCCCACGCTGCAGTCGGACATGGCGAGCATATCTTTTGGAGATATAAAAAAGATTATATTCCGGAAACAGGTTGGACGACGGGAATGGAATTTTCTGACGGGCAGCCCGACGAGCGGCGATGCTGGGTGGTGGGGCCCGCAATAATTGTTGGGTTTTCGTCAGCGCGGCAACTGTTTTTGTGTTTCATCTTCCTGAGGTGTTTGGTTTTCTTGAATTCCTCCTCTTTTGGAAGTGTCTTTGAAAGTTAGATATATGTGTGTGCATGACTACGTACCTCTGTTTAATTCATGGACCACTCTACATTATGAACCATCCTTTACGTGTTCCTGTGTATAGCACAACCGTGATGTATACTTATGATCAAAATTACTGCGGTGTACTAAGAAAATTCTTAAAAACATCAACATCTAACACAACTTTGCTATACGAGGCGGTGGCAAGTGTACTTGCAAAACCATAAGTATTTCAGCGATGCATTTCATCGTATAGTATTCATAGCCATTGTATTTATATGTATATAGAAAGCGACAGTTAAGTGAAAAAGAAACACATTGTTAACTCATTGTGGGCATGTCGGGTACCCATTTTCTAGGTACCCGATACCGTATACGCACTGTACCCGAATAACGACTGAAATTGAAGACCTCGTACGGAGAGGAGTAGCGGGGCGCTGGGCCCACGCTGGGGCGCAGTTCGGCAGGAGGTGCGATGACTACCTTTTGCCAAAGAAAGTCTCCGCTCCTCATGGCCCGCAAAGGGCCCGACCGTACAAGGCCGCGTGACCGCGGCTCCGTACGGGACCTTGGTGGGTCCCGCACTGAAGGAGCCCGACTCAGGTGAGGACATTGCGCCCGACTCCCCCACGTCACGAGTCGGGCGTCACGGGGTCGAGCGACCGCCCCGACTGAACTCCGGCCAGCCGGCCAGCCGTCGTCCGTCAGCCGCTCACTCCGGTAGTGGTCGGAAACGACGGAGGGCCCCGACCCGAACCATCCCCGATCCCAGTGGTCGGGAACCGAGCATGGATACAGCAAGAACATTCCTGTCTTCCTCGGGCGTACCACCGGCCGATTCAGGATAAGGGCTCGCTCTGCATTAACTCCTGGACTGTGGGAAAGTACATTATGCCTGACGTACGGCGGAGTGGGGACGTTGCATCAGGACCGGGAGTGACACGGTGAGCGCGTGCACCAAGTACGCCGCACAGTCGCAAACAGCGTACGGAGTGACCGCCTCCCAACTCCCCAGCAGTCCATAGCGCCGTAAACAGTGAAGAACAGTGTCGATCAGGGAATGGACAACCCACAGTACTCGGACAAGACGCATTGACGTCATCACACGACTTAACAAGGAGGCTACGGAGGAAGCTATCGGGCCCGAGGAGGACGACCCGACTCCGCTTCCACCGCCTTTCATTCATCATCCTTCTCTTTTCTTTTTCTTCTTTCCCCCATTTTTAACCGCCCTTCCTTGGCATATAAAAGGAAGGGCCGGGCCCGGGGTGGAGGGAGAGCTCTTTTCTCACACTCGAACACACAAACACAAAGCAGAGATTTGGGAGCGCATCCCTCTCTCGCTCGCGGCTTGTAACCCTTACTACGAGCAACCCGAGAAAAACCACAAACTGGACGTAAGGCATTTTCTGGCCTGAACCAGTATAAACCACTGCGTCAATCGCTAACCCACCAATCACCGTCGAGCCGCGTATAAATTTACTCGTCGGCAGGTTACTGAACACCGACAGGGCACTTCTATGCTCTGGTGTAGTATTTCTTAGGAAGAATTTCTTATGCATGCTTATGTTGCCTATGTGTATTATCCCTGACAGGGTACAGATTACTATTCAATAGTATTCATCATGCTGGTGTATTAAAAAATTTCCCAGAAAATAGTAGAAACTACTATGTCTGCTTGCTATCTGCTATATACTGCCAATTGCACCTACGAAAATCCATAATTTTACTTACCTCGAAATATGATAGTCGTAGAAAATGACTGCGATGGCTAGGCACAGGCTACACAATTTTCTTCGAAAGAAAGTGATAGCCACGTGTAGAAGAAAGAAATTCATTAAAATTTTGAAAGCATAGCTTATGGAGACGATTATGGTCATGGAGTGACTGGAAATCCCTCTCGCATGATTGGATGTACAAATACAATTTACGGTTGGTGGGCTGTTCACCGCAACTACAAACGACATTGTGCTTGTAGAGCGAGATCATGACCTCACAAGCGTCAAAATTTTTTTTGTTTTTTGCAGCCCCAAATTGATGGGTCCTCCAAACTGTCAATCTATATATCTGTTTCTCTTTGAAACTCTAGTTAATTTGTCACCACTGGCGGAGGCAGGACAGGGCCAGCCAGGCCCCCCCCCCCCCCCCCCCCCCCCCCCTCATGGTAACTCTACTTTATGTATGCATGTACTCCAGTAACTACTAATCAGCCAAGATTATGGCTCTGTTTTTGTTCCCAACGCTTGCACATACGAAGACGCAGCCAAGATTATGCAAACTCTATGAAGATTGGCCCCTCCTGTGTTCTAGGTCTAGCTCCGCCACTGTATGTCACCTATATTGACCGGTTATTAATAATGGTCACTCTCATTTCATATGCTTGAAAAGACGATCTAATGCTTGGTGGGCTTATTAGAACTTGAAATCTTCTTGGATGAAAGGTAAACGATTGATAATGATGGATTGATGTGCACGTTGTTATCAAGTTTTTATGAGCAGTCGTGTTAAAATCCTCTAGGATGGTCTTCCGGGGAAAAAAATAATCCTCTAGGATGAAATATCTTCACAATCATGAGCACGTGGATAGATGTGTACGCTGTTTTTACGTGCTATAGTAGTTCAGGACCCACTGATTTTCTTGTGCTATAATCAAGCCACTTTAATTTGAACTGAAAAACATACTTTGGGCGTTTGTAACGACGAGAGGAGGCACAGATGATACTATAGTGATAGTCGTTGCATTTGCCGGCCGTTTGGAAGAAATCGTGTGGTGGCTTTGTCAAAAAGGAACCAACATTTTTGAAGCACAAGTGGATTAGAGATGTTTTTGAAAAGAGAAGTTCTGCATCATCTGTTTGGCTTTAAATTGAATCTGCGGCGGGAGTTTGCAGGAGACAGCGATCGGATCGGATGGAAAGGCTTGTCTGAAGCACTAACAGAGCAACAGTGGCAGGCAAGGACGACAAAACGACTAGTGTGTCTGTCATCCGAAATCACCTGATCGACTGAGGTGCACTACGCGTCGAGACGAGAAAAAGGAGCTCCCGAAATCTTGAAAGCAGGGCGTTCCCCGCCGCCGCCTCCTCCCCTTCCCCCGCGTTCCCCGCCGCCGTCTCCTCCCCTCGCCCCGCCCCCCGGAGAGAAGCACAGGGGCGGCCGCGGTGGAGCAGGCGCGGCCGCGGCCGGGCGGAGCAAGGCGAGGACGCGCCGACGGCGGGCTGCAACCGGCGCTGTGCGGCGGCGCGGAGTTGCTGGACGCGGTGCGCGGCGGGCGGCGCTCCTCCGTTTCCCCTCCTCGCCGTCGCCGCCGCACATCGGGGCGCCTCGGCTTCTTCCTCCCTGGAGCTGCTCCACATCGGGGCGCGGCTGCTGTCACCAGATCCAGCCCTCCGAGCGACGGATCCGTGCTTTCGCGGCGTCTCTGGCCGGGATCTGGTCAGGCGCGTGGGCTCGGCGGCGGGCGGTGCGACAGCAAGCTCGAGGCGGGGCGGCGCACAGGTTCCTTGGTGACCGGCGCGTCGGGAACGGCGGCGGACGGTGTGACGGGTTCACTGCGGAGGCGGTGCAGCTGTGGGCCCGTCGAGGTGCGTGTCCGGCCGCCTCACTCCCGAATCCGGCCGCCAGGCGCGGATCCAGCCGCCCCCTGCTCGGGAACAGCCGCCAGCGCATGAGTCACGGATCTGACTGTCGGCGTGCTATTTCGGTCGCTTCTGCTTGGGCCCGGCCATATGGGCGCCTCCTGCCGACGTGGTGGGCATCGGCTGCTGAGGAGCCGTGGATTTCATCGGCCATGGTCGCATGGTGCCGTCTGGCTAGCACTTCGTGGTCGTTTGGTCGCATGGTTAGCAGAGACATGGTCGCACGGGCTCCTGTCCGTGGCTCTGGTTGCAGTGTTTAGGCCTTTTCTCGATATGCTTGTTGCTTGGTTAATTGTCATTTGTACGTGCCTTGATCCTCATGAAGTCGTGTCGCTGAAGGTCTCCTAGATTGCCATGGTCGCTCCTACTCTCCTCATGGTGGCAATTCCCAGAGATTCTTCATGGTCGTTGAACATGTTTCCTACTGTAACGCAAAATGCGAAGATGAAGTTGGGATTGAGTGTGTGTGCCAACAACAAAGTTCATACACACCGAATGGGAATGAAACCCTAGCCGCCGCCACCACCCCTCCCAACCTTCGCTCCTCATCGTCGCCAGAGTGGGCCGCCGTCCGTTTCTCTTGGACATGCTTAACGGATGCAGTTGGACGCTATCGGTGTAGCAGATCCCGTCACGTACCACCGAGGCATACGAGTGCACTAGAGGTGTGGTGGCCATACTTCGCAGCACGAAAGCATCTTGTTGCCTTCCTCACTGTCGACAGGGCGGAATGTCGGAATCCCGTGACTTGGTCGCCGCCGCTTGGACGCGGAACTTGTGGTCGTGGTCGCTTGGTCGTGGTCGTGGTCGCTTGGTCGTGGTCGCTGTCGCTTGGTCGTGATCGGTTGGTCGTGGTCGCTTGGTCGTGATCGCTGTCGCTTGGTCGTGGTCGGTTGGTCACTTGGCCGTGGTCGCTGTCGCTTGGTTGTAGTCGCTGTTGCTTGGTCGTGGTCGGTTAGTCGTGGTCGCTTGGTCTTGGTCGCTGTCGCTTGGTCGTGGTTGGTTGGTCGTGCTTGCTTGGTCGCTTGGTCGTGGTCGTGGTTAGGGCTGGACGTCGAGCGAGCCGAGCTCGGCTTGGCTTGGCTTGGTCTAGCTTGTTTGTCTAACGAGCTAGCTTGGCTTGGCTTGTTATCGAAGCGAGCTGAAAACTTAGCTTGGCTTGGCTCATTAAGCTTGCGAGCCAGCTTGTTTGGCTCAACGAGCTGGGCATTTTAGATGATAAGTGTAAAATTATAGATGTTATGTCTAAATTGTTGTTGGTTAAGATGCAAATAATCATAGTTATGCTACAAGTAGAAATTAACGTCGCACTTTAGTATTTGGAACATTCACACAATAGTCTTGAGAACTAAGATTATTGAAAATAGGACTTAGAACTAGATCTTTCTCAGCTCATTTGGCTCACGAGCAGCTCACGAGCTGGCTCGAGCTAGCTTGTTAACCAGACGAGCTAGATCTTTAGCTTGGCTTGTTAACATTTACTTTCGAGCCGAGCCAAGCCGAGCCGAGCTAGAAGCGAGCTGAGCCAGCTTGCAAGCTACGAGCTTTTCGTCCAGCCCTAGTCGTGGTCGCTGTCGCTTGGTCGTGGGTCGTGGTCAGTTGGTCATGCTGGATCCATGCGATGGTTGCCTTGGTCGCGGCCCAAACTCTTCCGCGCTCGTGCATCCCGCGTCGAGTTTGCCTTCCCCTCTCTCTTTCTCTCCTTTGGTCGTGTTGCGGGCTTCCGTTCGTGTCGACGCCTCCGCTATCCCTCCTAGTCAAGGTCGTTGTTAGTTGTTGTGACGTTGGAACCCTATCCGTCGCCGCCGGACGCTCGCATGATCGTAAGGAAGGCGGCTCGTTTCCTTTGGTTGTGGTCTCAAGGCTACCCGGTCACAAGCACCTCCGTCGCTTCATTGACTTGTCTTCTTTTTGTCAGTGAAGGCTTTGGAAGACCCTACTTCCAAGCATTTTAACTGGTCGCTTTCTCGTGAGCCGTGAAGCTGTGGTGGATTATCTCGTGAGGCAGACGATGGACTTCCCTATTTCGGTTCTAAGTAAAGAGCTGTGGGGGTGATCAAGGGGTATCCGTTGAGGATTCTTCCCACCCGAAGCCGTGACTTACAAGGAACGTGGCAGGTTTTCGCCTGCTGAATATCCTTTTGGAGTAATACTTGAGTTTCCTGGCTGCTTAAGCGAGTCTTATCACAAGCAGTGAATATTTTGAGCTAAAGGTTATGGTCACGCAGAAGGGTGTCCAGAGTTCTTCACACAGGTTCTCACTCTTTGTCAGCTTGGTCGTGCAGTGGCTTTGGAAGGATTGCAACAAAAGGGTTTTCGATTTCCATGTCCTTCGACCGATCGATCTAGCTCAGGAAATCATCGATGAAGCCAACCTTTGGGCGCTCGTGGGTTCCCCCAAGCTTTGGAAGCTTCTTCTACCTTGGCGCACTTCTATTTGTCGATTGGTGGCTTATGTCGCGTTAAAGAGTACCTAAGCTGTTAAGCTCCGGCTTTGTTACTCTTCTAATCTTGGTCGCATGGAGCCTTTGAAAGGAACGTAACAACATCGTCTTCATTTTCCAAGCGCTCCAACCAGTCGCGCTGTCGCTTGAACCATCGACAAGCTAACCTTTGGGCGGCTTCAGAGTCTCCAAGATGTGGAAGCTCCCTTTTCTAGGCAGGCGTAGAGGTTTAGTTCTTTGTTTGGGAGCTTGTTCCCGCCTTTCTTTGTTTCTTTCGGTTTGTTAGGGTATGTTATACCATTTGCTCTTGTTTTGCTAGTTCATCACTACTTCGTTTGGTCGGCTTTTGCTAAGTCCCTTAGAGGATTTAGCCCTGACCACGTTGTAACAAACTTCTCTTCTTCTTAATGAAATACGTGCTCCGCACGTTCTAAAAAAAAAAAATTTTGCATCTGTGTTGAGAGAGAGTCACACGTAACAGGATCAAATACATCTATAGTTCTTTCACTGTATGGTCACTTGGTGTTGCGAATACATTTTTCTTCCAGCACATTTTCGTTAGATATAACGGAGAAGTAGTACAGAATAGAAGTCAATTCCTATGCGATTTTTTGTGAATTGATTCCTATACGAAATGGATGAGTAATGATAATGACAAGAACAACCTAAAAGAAGTGCTCAGTGTGGGCCGCAGATTCCGAATATTTGATAAATGGATTTCAGCCAGGAATGCGCTCCGAATCTGAAATGGCGACATGGCCATGCGAGCACCTCAAGCTGCCGACGGGCCTCGGGCCGCTCTGGCTAGCCACCATTTTGCCATTCGGAGCAAGACTTGCCAGCCCACTCATCTCACGCCGGGATACGGATCGGAATGGCTGCAGGCTGCTGTCACGCCGTAGGTCTCTGTAATCCCGGAGAAGAGAAAGGTAGGAATTTCATAGAAATTTTATAAGAATTTTACAGGAAACAGTTCAATTTCTGCAGAAATGAGGAATGATTTTTCCATTCCAAACGGGGCCTTAGTCATTGAAACAATAGATATATCAAATTTTATGTTCGATTTAAATCGCAAGCCAATAAGCAATCTCAATAAAAGTCACTAAATTTCAGGTTGCAGCATAACAAAATGGAAGGAAAAAAAAAAGGAGCCAACCAGTATATATCCACCATACAAAGCCAATCCAACGGTCTCGTTCGAGCCTCGGAGGGCAAAGCTGCGGACCCCACACCACATCTACTGGTCGTTATCCTGCGTTTCCTGGGATCCAGGGGCAAAACCGGAAAAGCTCAAACTTGGGTACCCTCTCCTGCCCTCGCCCTCTCCCCCATTCTTACGGCACCGCAATTTGTTGCGCCTCCTCATCGTCGGAGACCTAGGCAGACCCTTTTCCACCGAAGTTTTCGCTCGTCGACGGGCGTCGCCTCATCCTTCACTCCTCCATCCGGACTTCGACCGATTTCTTCTGTAGCTGGTAGGTAGCCCCGCCTTGCTTGGACAGATTGTCTTGGAAGTTTGATTCGTTTCGTTGGGACCTCCGGTTCATGGTGGTTAGTTCAATTATTGTGAAATCAAATACTAATATTTCATTCTCTCCATTATGTCAAATTGTCAATTGAGCATTCGTTGCTGCTAATTTAATGTAGTTCAACCCTTCAGGATTCAGTTAGGTTCTTCTCCAGCGCTCAAGAATAAATCTTGGTGGTGTGTGTGCCCCCCATGAAATCCAATAAGAACAGCAGCGGCGTATGCCCTGCTAAATCAGACAAGAATATCAGCGGCGTGTGCCCTGTCACCGGCAAGAACAATGGTGCTGAGCACAGGAACAGCACTGGCAATGCTGAAGAGAAGAACGCTGATCCTCGGATGGTGCCGGCGAAGTGCCCATTCGGCTACGACTCCGGCACGTTCAAGCTGGGTCCCCTCAGCTGCATGATCTGCCAGGCGCTGCTCCACGAATGCAGCAAATGCACGCCGTGTTCCCATAAGTTCTGCAAGTGCGTTTTGTGAATTGTGATTCATATCCAGATCAGATGCACATTGCATTTCAACCCTTGCTTGAATGAGTTTTCTTATTGGATTTCCTTGGCAGGGCATGTATATTGCGGTTTAAGGACTGTCCCTTGTGTGGTGTTGACATAGAGGGCGTTGAGCCTGATTCTCAGCTTCAGGCCCTTGTTGACCGCTTCATTGATGGCCATGCCCGAATCAAAAGGGCGCATGCTGTGGGGGATGCAGAAGTACCGGGTGGTAAGGGCAAGGTGATATATGAGGATGTTTCTATGGAGAGAGGTGCTTTTCTGGTGCAGCAAGCTATGAGGGTAAGTAACTAAATCAACTTTAGCCTCATACGTTGAGTTTGTTAAGCCATTATTGTATATTCTCCTGTCTGTATTATTGTATCAACGATCTTGATGTTTAAATTCTAACAATATCTCTAACGTTCACATGAATAGGCTTTCCGTGCTCAGAACATTGGAAGTGCAAAATCAAGGCTCAGCATATGCGCAGAAGACATCAGGGAGGAGTTGAAGTCCTCAGAAGATAATCTAGACCTGCGTTCTCAGCTTGGAGCTGTGTTAGGAATGCTTGGTGACTGTTGGTATGGCCCTTCTCTTGTTGACTACAGACTGTTACTTGTTAGCTGTACCTATTTTGGCAAATTATAAAGATACTTCTGGCTACTGTTAGGAAAACTAGGAAAAATTATTTTTGATCTGACCCAGTATTTCCTTATCAATTGTTAGCCTTGTGTACTGCCCTTGTATATAAATGTTGGATGATGTTTTGGACCATGGCATGCTACAGAGGCAACTATGCCACTAAATTTCATTAACTAACATGTTAAGATAAACTGAACATATAGCAAATGAAATTCTCTGGTACTGAACATGAGTACTAATGTCACTAGTCAACCTAAATATATCTGCTCATGTTAATACTAATTTTGTGTACCTTGTCCAAGATGACATGAATTCATGTGCGGTTAAAAAATTCTATCAGGAGGCTCAGTGCTTTATCAGTTTATCTTCCAAGCACAAAGAGCATTGTAGTCTCGTATCAAAAGAAAAAGGCCCAGTTTCTTTTTTCCCTAGTGAAGTTACCACCAATACTTCAATCATACATCAATATACAGGTGACATAACAGTTCTATGAATGTTGTGTGGCATCTGAATGAATTGACTTTTAAATGGCCGTTGCTTTTGCGTTTTGTTTTCCCGTTATATAAAAATGTGTCTGGTATGTGTTAGGGTGTACTGGCATGTCCCAGTATTGAAAAAAACACAGCCCTGGCAGCAAGACCACCACTTCCGGGTATCCCATTAAGAGAAGAAACCTCTCACTGCAGGACTGAGAAAACACCCTGAAGCCCCGCCCAACCGGGCATCTGCCCAGGTACAGCCAGGACACTCCTGCAGGCTACATGTATATATGAACTGCAGCACTGGAGCAACAGGGGGCGAGGGGTGTTTTTTTTTTTACCCAGGCCTGTTTAAACTCACTCCGTCGGGGAGTCAAACCCTAAAACCTAAACAGTATTAGAGAGTCCTAATTATTAGGCTAGGACCCCGTTCCCCTGTCCTAGTCTTAGACAGTAATGTCACATTTTGTCAGCAGACAAACAAAAGTTCTGTGGATTTGATGCTGATATATGAATGCATACTGAACTAAGTTCTCGTGCATTTTTTCTCATGCAGATAACAGTCCTCGTTTAGGTGGACAATACCTGAGCAACCTAGGTTTTAAGTAGCTGTAGCCTTTCTTCATAATGGAAAGAAAGGAAAAATTCTATAGGCTAAGTTTATTGTTCCTTTCTTAAATATTGTATCTTGATGCATATCTACTTTTGAGTGACATATCAAACATTTCCCCGTAATCACTGTGAATATTCACCCTATCACTCTGTTATAGAAGTATGATTATTAGACATTGTTCATGTTTATCAACATTTTGCCCTTGATTGTTTCAACTCATTTTGTAGATTACTGGACTCGTTGCACATTGTACTTATAAATATACTATTTTTCCAGTCGGACCTTGGGAGATGCTCCTTCAGCAATCACTTACTATGAAGAAAGTGCCGAGTTCCTTTCAAAATTGCCCAGAAAAGATCTTGAGGTTATATCCAATTTCAAAATTGGCATGTTGGCATGAAACATATTCCTTCTGTTAATTTAGCTTTTACATTTATGCACAGTTGGTTCACACCCTATCTGTTTCACTAAATAAAATTGGAGACCTTCGCTACTATGAAGGGGACCTGCAATCTGCACGAAGCTATTATGCTCGTTCATTGGATGTTCGCAGAAATGCAGTGAAAGAACACTCAGCAGTAGCCTCCCAGGTAATTCCTCTGAGGTCAGTCATAATTAGGCATATCTCTAAATGTGATAGTCGTTTATTTTGTATTATAGAAAAACAATCGAAGGAACCTTGTGCATCCTTCTCCTTTGTCCGTACTCTAGCTGGTGATAAGTCCAATTGCTGCTGGACTTCTTTCAGGGAAAACAAAACAGAATAGAATAAAATAAAATGCCAGCTATTACTTTCTTGGAGAATATTGCTTAACCGTTATGCTTATGCATTTATAACAGACATAGACTACTACGTTGCTGTCTCTCATATTGCACAGCTATGGTCCTCATGGACTTGCACGCAATGCAGAGAAGATTGAAGAAAAAATAGCTGAGGATCCTCAAAACAACAGTCTAGTGCATTTTTATCTGCAGGAAATATGCTTTTGGAAGCAAGTATTAATAGACTATGCAAGACTTACATGTTACTAAGGATATAACTCGATAGTAAAAATATTTCTTGATGTATTCACTCGAGCCTATAACATTTCATTCATTCAAATCGATGAAAACGATATCCTTTGGCATTTTGCTGCTGATGTTTTATCAATTTGGCCTTGGTAGGATTAAAAATCTCTCCTTTTTAGCACAATCTGCTCTTCTGCAGTACTGGAATGCAATTATTGGATTCCTTCTTTGCATTTGCTCCTATATTTTTTCTATATGATATTAGATTCCTTTGCTTTCTTTCATTCAATATTAGTATCACTGTTATTCCTATAAATGTTCTTTTTCGGAATGGTTTCGTTTGACCTGTCAAGCTTCATTTGTTCAGCCAGGGTTTAACTGTTTGTTTTCGAGCTAAACTGGTGCATAGAACATATAGATGATTCAGAATGTGATTTTTTTTAAATGTGCTGTAATTTGATAACTTGACAACAATTGGATTAGGTTATTGATCTTGCAACTTCTCTTGCCAAAATTGCGGATGTTGATAGAAATCTTGGGAATGAAAGCACTGCTGTTGAGGGTTTCCAGGAAGCAATTGATTGCCTCGAGAAGTTGAAGCTGGGTTCTGAGCAGGCTAGCCTTGAGCAAAGGGTAGCTATTATTTACCTTCCTATCATGCTTCTTATATATTCTTCTGTGCTAATCTTACTCTACTGTTGCAGCGCTGCTCTGTTCTTGACTTTCTACACAACCAGTTGGCGCATAGGTGCGCATAAGTAAGGTATGCCATCATTATTCTTATGAGGCATACAGAAGGAGGTGCTATAATTGGTAACTACTGTGTACCATGACGTGAATGTTGTTGCCACATAAATTAAGTGCTCTCGGCGTCTCGCATTGTAAATACACATACTGTCGGCCACGTGAGGAGTCCCTTGATGGCTGTCAATATGGCTTAGTCCAAACATTTGGGTTGTTTCCTTAGGTTCGACCTTAAAGCGGGCGTAAAGTTGTTCTTGCTTACACGTCATACGAAAATGTAATCTCATTGTACATTGACAATAAGATGAGGAAATAGCTGCTTTCATATTTTATTGGCCTTAGATATTCTTGATCAGAAGGGAGGTACCTGCATTTGTTGAACCTGAACTATTTTCCTGACTACTTCTGTCGCTGAATGTTCCTCAAAAATGAATTGCTGAGTATAATCTGTTGGAAATCTGACTCATGTGGGCATCAAACTGAATGAGAGGACTTGGAAGATATATTATCTATAAAAAGGAAGCCAGGTGATATTTTTATAGCATAGATAGATTATCATAAAGGTTAATACTCCTAGCTAGTACTATCAAAAAGGTTATGCCTAAAACAAGCAGCAAACATAAGGAGTCCTGTTAGATGCGGACTGCTCTTTGAGTTGATCAGAAAATGCCACACAAGTGCTTTCGCTAATATATCCTTACTTTATGAAAAGATGTATATATCATACCTAATTAAAGCATTTCATTCATCATGAAAGGGAAATAACTCAAAGAGGGAACCTTTTTTTTTCCCTTTCCTCTAACCTGTCATGTAGATACACATATGCGACCGATTTCTTTAGCTAACATCTCCCCCTCTTTTCTTCCTTTTTGATGCTTTTCCCACATCTCTCTTCTTTTCCTCTTTTTTTCTCCAGGCACTTCTTTTGTGGCATTTGCTTGGCGTTTTTAATTATTTTGTTTCTAATCATGAACTCCGTCTTTTGTGTGGCTTTTGGACCATATATATCGGGAGAGGAGAGAGGGCCAATTCAAGGTGGCTTTTGACCGATGTTGTTCATCAGGGCCAGTTGTTTTTTACCACTAATTTGCCGCCGTGCTCGCATCTTCGATGTCGATCGAGCTAGTTGTTGAAATGTATGTCTTATTAATCCTCTTTCCATGATAATTGCTTCATCGAAAGAGTTTGGTACATGTGAGCAGCGGATTTGAACAATTTCGATAACTCGTTTTTGGTATGTGCATGCAATATCTGTACTTTGCTGTGCCAGCCATCGATTTGACTGCTCGCCTACAGCTCGACGCTTTTCGATCCAAAGTACGTACGTTGTGATCGAGAGAGCAGAGAAAGATCGAGATCGATGTGAGATCACGTACGCCGTTTCCGATGCACAATGTATTCTTTCCTTGCTGGATCTTGTACACGGCAGACGACATAGCCTTAGACCTGGCTTGCGCTCGCTGGCTGCTGCATGCGTCACTCCATGCATCGATCGATCAACTGTTGCATGCGTGCATGCATGCATGCTTCAGGTGGGCCTCCAACCTCGCGAAGCGATACCGATCATTGCGATGCACGAACGCGCGCGTGCATGTAGGCATGCACGACGCAGCGCGGATCGATGGAGCTAGTCTTATCACGTAGAGACCACCACACGGCACAAGTGTGCACCAATATATGAAGCAACAAACCCCATGCCACGGCTACACTCATCTTATGCTTTTATTTCCGTTTGTTGTTCAAGTTAACTTTATAGGCTTGTTTGATAGAGATTAATTATTCTCTAAAGGTGATCGGTTCTCTATGAGAAGCTAATCTCTGAAGGGAAGAAACTCTTAACAATTAGGACACAAAATCACTTCACATATATATAATCAGGAGAAGCTAGTGTTTCAGCTCCCAACCTCTTAGTTCATTTCAAAGACCCACTTCACAGAATCAGTCTAGAATCCCTTTTTTTTCCTAAAAATCAACGTTAGATGCAACATCTCTGAGAGTTACAGCTCTGTGAAGCTGTATCAAACGGACAAAAAGATGACACATTAGTAGCAGTTTCGAGGCAACTCATCGGCAATGCATCACAGAAATAAAGGTAACCAAAATGTGAATGTAAAAAAAGAACTTTGATAGTTTTGGTACACACATGTGGAGCATCTTTTCCATTTTCCATTTATACGGAGCTGATGATCAGAGATTGATGCTTGAGAGGGAGGGAATCAGGGAATATTGGTGCGTGCGTGGCTTTTTACCGCCACATGCGCTGCACACATTCCATAAACAGCAGAGAGCGCAGGACACACCAACAGCCAATTTGACGTGCCCGGCCCTACACTGCCCTCCATGTTCAAGTCACCGGACTACTAAAAGAGAGGGTCATAGGTAGCAACAAGATTCAGCCAGGCATCATCAGTTGCTCGATCGTGTCCCTACGTCTCTTGCGATCGATCGCCACTGCTACTGGTGCAAGCGAAGCAGGATGCGATCCGGCGGCTGCGCGGTGCAGCAGGCGCTGGCCGCGGAGGCGGCGGCCGTGGTGCGGCAGGCGGTGGCGCTTGCCCGCCGCCGGGGGCACGCGCAGGTGACCCCGCTCCACGTGGCCAGCGCCATGCTCTCGGCGGCCGGGCTCCTCCGCGCCGCGTGCCTCCGGTCCCACTCCCACCCGCTGCAGTGCAAGGCCCTCGAGCTCTGTTTCAACGTCGCGCTCAACCGCCTCCCCACCGCCGCCGGCCCCGCCGCCGCCATGTTCCACCACCACGCCGGGTACGGCGCCGGCGGGTATCACCCCGCGCCGCCCGTGCTCTCGAACGCGCTAGTCGCCGCGTTCAAGCGCGCGCAGGCGCACCAGCGCCGCGGCGCCGTGGAGGGACAGGCGCCGCCCTCGCCGGCGGCGCTCGCCGCCGGTAAGGTCGAGCTCGAGCAGCTCATCGTCTCCATCCTCGACGACCCCAGCGTGAGCCGCGTCATGCGCGAGGCCGGCTTCTCCAGCTCCCAGGTCAAGGCCAACGTCGAGAAGGCCGTCTCGTCTTCGCCGCCGGACCACCACTCCACCACCACCACCACGACAAGCTCCGGTCACGCGAGCACCTGGCGCGCCCCCAACGCCGCGGCCGCCAAGGCCGCCGTCGACGACGACGCCATGCGCGTGCTCGACTGCATGGCCGGCGACGGGGGCAAGCAGCGGCGGCGCGCGGCCGTGGTCGTCGTCGGCGATGGCGCGGAGGGCGTGGTGAAGGCGGTGATGGACCGGGTGAGCAAGGGCGAGCTGCACCACCGGCACGAGCGCCTTAGGAGCCTCCAGTTCGTGCCCCTGTCCGCGGCGGCGTTCCGGGGCATGGCGAGGGAGGAGGTGGACGCCAGGGCCGGCGAGCTGCGCGCGCTCGTGCGCCAGGGCTGCGCCGCAGGCAAGGGCGTCGTGCTCGTGCTCGAGGACCTCGCGTACGCCGCCGAGGCGTGGGCCGCCTCGTCGGAGAGGAGAACGACGACGACGCGCGACGACCATTGCGGCTACTGCCCCGTCGAGCACGGCGTCATGGAGGTGAGCGGCTTGGTGTCCGCCGCCGGTAGAGGCCTCGACAGGTTCTGGCTGCTAGGGTTCGGGAACAATCAGGCTTACATCAAGTGCAGAGCTGGGCAGCCGTCCCTCGAGGCTGTGTGGGAGCTGCACCCGGTCGTCGTGCCGGACGGCGGCGGCGTAGCCTTAAGCCTCAGCTGCACCAGGTGCGTAGCTTTTGACTGTGACTTGTTTTATAACAAGATTACATCTTAGTTGTGCCAGGAAGCTAATTTGCCAATGACTAACGTGCGTCGATCGGTGCTGGATGATTATTTGTTCTTCCAGTGAGGCCCAACAAGCTAGCCAAGAAAGATCAAGAACGGGTTCGACCTTCGTCAATGGTGCAGCAGCTGATCGGAGTGATCTCATTGCCCGTGCGGAGGCGGTTACGGAGAAGCCTAATCTACCGCAATGGCTTCGTGGGTACCAAGAGTCAGATCAAAATGGACAAGAGAGCTGCAGCACCAGTTTGCAGGTACATCGATCGGTGACCACCGAAAATTTTTATTTATTATCATTTCTTCCCATGGTACATATATACTGATGCATGGCTAAGTTATTCACCATCTTTATCAGATCTCTCCTCCCGATTAATAATGTCTTTATAATGTTTAGACAGTACTTGTAGTTTAGTTTTTTTACTAATGACAAGTTTCTTCTGTCCACAGCTGCGAGAATGGAACACCAATTGCAATGGATCAGCGGCACACCCCACATCCGAGCTTACCTTGAGCTTCTCCTCACCAGCTAGTACTACTTCTCCAGCTACTTCTCCAATCTTTGGCTTTGCCAACAACTACAACAGCAACTTGATGATGAGCTGCAAACCATGGCAATTCTTGCCAATGCAACCTTTGATGAACCACCGGTCTGATGACGCAACGGCCAACTCATACGATCATCACACATTGCATGCAAACCATAGCCCGGAATCCTACTCAGTGTCCAATTCATCCGAAGGTGGAGCAGTGTTGCAGCCTAAATTCACAGAACTCACAGCAGAAAATCTCAAAATTCTCTGCAACTCACTCGAGAATTGTGTCCCACATCACAAGGATGTGGTTGCTGATATTGCAAGCGCCGTCCTCAAGTGCCGGTCTGGCATGACAAGGAGGACGACTAAATGGCACAAAGAGAAGCCAAATATGGCAACATGGTTGTTGTTCCATGGAAGTGATAATGCTGGCAAGAAAGCAGTGGCTCAGGAGCTGGCAAGGCTTGTATTCGGTTCTTGCGCCGACTTTACCTCCATCTCACTAGCCAGTTACACCCCGGTGCACTCCAAGTCCAGCTGCGGGGAGACTGTCCTTAAGAGGCAAAGATCACTAGACAATGGACATGGCTATGCTCAAAGGTTGTATGAAACAATACTTGAGAGCCCACATCGGGTGATAATGATCGATGGTGTCGATCAGTTGGAATATGACTCAGAGGTTAGTATCAGGAACGCAATAAAAAATGGAAGAGTTATGAGTTGCAATGGTGATGAGATCAGTTTGGAGGATGCCATCGTAATACTGAGTTGTGAAGCACTCGATTCGAGGTCCAGCTGTTCTTCACCCCAACTCAAGCAAAGGGCCATCGATAATGAAGGCGATGAAGGGAATGGCATGCACATAGAGAAGGGAACAGAGCCTTCTTGTTTTATGTTTGATTTGAATGCATGTGTGCAGGATGGAGAAGGGGAGGAAATGGGTGCTTCTGACAATATTGTGAGGATCCTGGATGTTGTGGACGGTGTGTTCTTGTTTCAATTAAGGGAGAATTTGTGATACAGTATACCTTGCTTCATTTGATCAAAGAATTAGTTTAGAGGTATTAGTTATTTACTATTAATATTTTCATGTGTGTTTTACTTCACCTTTGGTTTTAGCTAGTCTTGATCTGACGATAACTTTTGTGTAATATACTAATTATGTGATGAATTGAAGAAACATGTTAGTGGAAATTATGGAGGACAAGAGCTGCAGGCGCGCAATCGCATGCTAACAATAGATGGTTAGATACGACGCCCCGTTTTACTTCGACTAATTACCGTACACATTGATTTTATTCATGCATTGTAACTGGACTACGTTTTTGTCGAGATTATCTATCTACTGGATCAGTTAGGTCATTAGTGGAGACATTGATTTAGTTAAGTCATTAGTGCGTGGCACACTTATTAGAGCAGTTCGTGTTAATTACATATTGACCTAACGGGAGTAGTTTAATGTTGTTGCGGTGTGTGGAAACAGGCATTGCAATCACCAGCCGTATATGCTGAACGTTCTGCTCCCCACAAGGTGGAAACTGAACTTTATGTTTTCCATGATACTACTATTATGGAATGATACACTCATACTGGAGCTAGCCACCTTTCTAGAGAGAACAAATTAAACCCAAACACCTTTGAATGCTTGCTAGTAGCCTTGTAGGACAGAAGTGCTTGCCACGACACCCCCTCGCTTGTACTACCATCTCAACAATAAATCAAACAAGTACTAGAAACCATTAGTGTACAAATGATTAGTGCTCCTGGCTGCCCAATGTGATGATTACATGATATATTTTGATGTTTTTAGTGCTATCATGGAGACCAAATTAGGCAGAGATGTTGCACGATGCATCATCACTTATTCACTCCTTTATAACAAAGTTAAGATAAACGTATGTTGACGTCTTTCTTCTGCAAACAAATTATACACGAACAATGAGTCCTCATCGATCAGAAAAGCGTTTGCCGACAATATAGTCTACATGACGAGAGTGTAATAATTGTCTAATACTATACATTAAAGTACCAAGGTATTTATTCCTGGCTTTGGTCTATATGATGCCAAAATAATCTTTCCAACTGTACTACGTTATTCAGTTTCACAAATCACAACCGTATATTGGATATATAGAGAGTTTTATGGTCTGGATATAATGCCGTAAACGAGCCTAATGTAAGAAAGCTAGCTAGACAAACACAGGGAACATTTACTCATGCTCTATCCCGCGCTCATGCATGTCCATACCAAGCCACATAGGTATACATAGGAACCATGCAACGTACCATTACGTATTAGTATGAGTAAAGACTTTGGGTATGTAGAAAGGTGAAGACACTTTAGAAGGCAAGGGGAGCAATCTTTACTACAGAGGCGATCAAAAGGTATCTGCTTTTAGTGCATGGTGATGCCATTTGAGAAAAAGAAAGGTGGTCCTCCTTTCCGTGCTTTAGATTTCCAAATCCACATTCCCATCTTAAACTAAAGTAGTGGGTGTGAAAAGCTATAGCTTAACATGAGGGAAAAAGAAAGGTTAACAAGGTAGAGTGAGATAAGTATCCTTTGGTCATTAGACTCTAAAGCATCGTACTTTAGAATCTTGGAAAAATAATATATCTCCTGGCATCCCTCAACGTCACACTAAAATAGACGGAGCATGTGTAAGAAGGGAATTTGTCGTGTGCGACTTTTCTTAGATAAAAATTGACGACATGTGTTGAAATCTGGGAGATTGCAGCACAACTGCATGTGTGTGTTGCCCCTCCCGTCTTTATCACATGCTTATCTACTCTTTCCACAAGCACTATAACTTAGATTAGTACGTATGTTTATCCCATAACGCTTGGGTGTATTATCCTCCCGTTTCAACTTTTTATTCATTTTAAATGGGGAGAGTGCCATACAGCTTTCTATCGACAGCCTCACTAATTCTTCATCGATGTATAAGTCTGGACTTCTGAGCCTTGCACCCTGCATAGTGACGATCTCGCTCTATATATACATATATGCGGCTATCTCTTTTACATGTGCAAAATTTGCTTCGGTCAAGTAAGTAAAGAAAGTAACACAAATCTAGCATGGATGCATGCATTTATACAACCAGAAAGTATTTTGTGAACATAGGGCCAAATGCACTTACTTGAACTCAATATCAAGTTCTGTTCGATCCATCATAGTATGATATATATACTCTTTCCGTTTTGAAATCAATTTTATTGGTAGGACAACGACTCCACTTCATTTGAGGACGTTGGGAGTGTGTTGTACATATCGGTGTCAAGAATATCTGGGCAATGTTAATCTCTGTGTGTGAACGTTTAGTCCAAAAGGCAAGCACATACCCCTTCCTCTGTCGACGACGAAACGTACGACACGATCGGCCTTTCACGTGGATACAGATAATAGTATATTGTTTTAGCTTCAGGATATGTGCATGTCATAGGAATTAGTGGGCACGTACGATGACAAATCCAAGGTGCCATACTGCCGTATCTTATGGTACCAGTCCCAAGAAAATGCCATATACCTATCAGGCCAGCAGGACACAGATTTCTCATATAATAATATGCATATTCAGCAAGTCATGCATCTAGTAGGTGGGCTATAAGTTAATGTCAAAATAAGGTTATGTCCTACAAATTATATTGTTAGATGAACGGCAGCCAAATTTCAGTTGTGCAAGTTAGATTGAATGAGCCATCGGCTATCAAATGCCTAAGTGTATTGAAATAAATTTCTTATGTTTCATCCTGACGTACGTGAGTATGAAAATCTAGAGTTTATATTAAATATTCAACAATAGAGCGAAAATGTTAAGCCATACTCAACATTACTACATAATGCAGATTGTTCTAAGTAAAAACATCTTTGGGATGTAGTCCTAAATATATGTTTTTTTGATACTTCATGCAGATGGGTTTTATTTGAATCATCCGTATGTGACGAGCCATACATATCCACTTCGTCTTTGTAGAAGTATAAGCTAGCTTTAAGGAACGCTCACCATTCATGACGTAATTTATAAAAATAAAGAATGTAGCCTACCTAGTTATGCTTCTTTGATCATTCAGCATTAACTCTCTTTAGGAAGATGCATCGTTTTTACTGTATAATTTGAACTTTTCTACATACGGTTACACACCGATCAGCTACGCTCATCAGTCCTCCAGCTAACTAGCAGGTCCTGATTGGCTTTAAATAAAAAACTGCTTAATTAGCTTATGAATGTGTGTCTTATCCTTTCCCCTAGGTAAGCTAGTGACTTTCATGTGTTGTCACGATGGTAGCCTCGAGCTTTGCCCAATCCATTGATAAAGTGAGACGTCACAAAAGTGTATGTATCTTTAATGTGCCACCAATCGCGAAAAGCGACACAAATTTGTGCTCCTAAAAACATGATTATTATAAAGTGGCTAGATGGGTGTATATTAAGTCCAGCAACCTCAGATTTTACAAGGACAACTAACAATTTCGTTTTGCGTAGTTTATCTATCGTTGGACTAGAAATTAAATCATGTTGACTTGACAAGCTTTTCTCCCAAGCTAAAGATTCAATTACTTGCATGGCTTAATTCGTTTCCAACAACCTATATGTATCAAATGCATAGATCAATCCGAGCTGCTAGCCGTAGTAAATCAAGTAACATTTTGGACTTTGACGCTACAATCTCGAAAACACAGTCCTGCACAGGGGAATCGTATCATCGATCAGTGATTTGTGATCTCATTTTGCCTAAACTCTATGTTGATATATTATTAGAGATGATGATCTTGCTAGTTATCTAAATAATCAGGTTTAGATTCTCCAAGAGCCTTTCCTATACTCCATCCGTTTTACATTAATTGTTATTCTAGTTTTGTCTGATGTTAAATATTTATCTTTGAACATCAATTTTTACAAATTTGTATAGTTTAGCAACATTCAAGTTATATTCTGAGATGGATAAAGTATGTTGCTAAAATTTTACAAATTCCTATAAATTAATGAACAAAGATACATTCCTTTGATGAATTAATGACTAATTCGATAAGGAGGAAGTATATGTTACTAGTCAGTTTTTTTTTTTTTTGCGAATCAATAATCAATAATGTTACTGGTGCATAATAAATGACCAGTTAACGACTTAGCTAGAGCCACCAAAGGTGACTGCAGAAGGGCCTAACTATCAATATATATAATCTGAATATTTTACGGTTAGGATCAGGACAATTTGGTGATGATGGTGGCTGTATCAACTTTCATGGCACTTACCTTTCCAAAGTGCTGCAACTTACAAACTCAAGACAAGTATGCTTTGGCAAAGATAGGTCACCTTTACCATGTGTTAACCTTAGCAGGAAACTTCAAACATGCATACATCATATTACATGGAGCTGGCAGTATACAATTCCTCTTAGCCCATCTGTATCCATTAGCTTGTCTTTTTAGACTTCATTGGTGCTTCTTAAAGCATTTCAGTGCGGTGTGGTCATCAACTTGACGATAGAAACCAACACCAAGAGCCTGTGCGGTTCCAAGTAGCAAGCTACACAAATTCGCTTTTATTATTCTCTATTTGTTCTATTCGTTAATGGAAAGCTAGATCGTCATTCATTAGACATCTAATCTCATCACCGTTCCCAAGTGCTTCTACAAGGTAAGTGAATATTTCGTAACCCAGAAATAAGTTAAATACCTTGTCCATAGGCACAGACCTTGTTAATGAAAAAAAGAGACTAGCATGAGCGAATTAATAAAGAAAGATAATGAGCACCTTAAAACTGTTAAATCTGTCAAGAAAATTAAAGCAAGTGTTGCTAATGTATTTATAATTATACTGTCTGCACCAAAGCCGGCCGTGACCATGCACTAGCCGTAAAAGATGATTTGGTCATATGTTTTCATTCTTTTTTTTTTTTGGTCCAAAACCGGCCGCGACCATGCACCAGCCGTAAAGAAGTAGGTCTGGCAATGAGTGTGCGATTCATCATCTTTTCACGAGACCTAGTTTGATATATATAGTGCTTGGGGTTCCCGTAGAATGGTACCAACCTACATTACATGCACCTGAGGCATCTACACAATCAGTCTACTACTCACATTTTCTTCAACTATTATGGCCGTAAGCCGCATTTGCGAGGTGAGACTTATTATATTATTTTAAAATATTTTATATTATTATAGAAGTTTAACATAGTTTATTATTTTTTATACTATATGATATTTATAAAATGGTAGAAATAGATTGAAGAATTTCTCACCATCCCTCAATTCGAGTGTGAGATGAGTCATCTTTTATTTTGGATTGTGTCTTAGCTAACCCATTGTATTTGAATTATAATCTAATTGGAGATTGATCTAATTATAGGATCCATTCAATCTAATAGTATAGCATGTGGTGTTCACCTATACAACTTCTAGGTTATAATTATGACAACTGGCTAGCACGGATTCAACATTGAAATAGTGAGCAGGTAAGTATGGTGTAAGTGTGTTAGAATAACAAATGAATCGCGAGTACAATATAAAATAATAATAGGATATGAACTCATGGTACTTAAGTTATAAATATTACCTTGTCACTGTAGAATACATTTGAGTATATTTTGAGACCTTAAATGGCATGATACCTCTCATAGGATGCACGAATACCCATAATTATTGTTATTATTTTTTATTTTGGAAATTTTTATCAAGAAATCCACGTAGATCCCAAAGTGACCTGATTTTTTTTTAGAAGTGAGATCGATTAAAACGCGCCATGCTAAAAAACCAACATATGTCATGGTAAGAAAAAAACGTTTCGTGCTAAAAATAAGAGAATGTGCCATTAGCTAGACATATGATGGTGCATTTTTATAACGGTGTACTTAGAAATAGGAATTAACTATATTTTGGATATTTTTATTATTCCAAAATTTAGTTAGTTTTGACTCATAGTGATATTTTGCGTAAAATATTTATTTATTTTTATATTCCAAATTTAGTGAAAGGCATCTTTTGGTTATTTTTATTATTCTGAATTTAGCTTTTTTTGACTCATAATGGTATGGTGGTAATTTAGAAATAGACGTGAAGGGTTTTCTTGGCTATTCTTTATTATTCCGAGTTTAGCTATTTTTTTGACTCATAATGGCTTGCTGGGTAATTTAGAAATAAGAGGGAAAGGTGTTTTGGATATTTTTATAATTCCAAATTTAGCTATTTTGTAAATACTTATAGGGGTTTTGTGACTAATTTTCTCATAATGGCAGTGGTAGATAATTCATTCTTTTTATTTTCTCGAATTAACGTGAGAATTTCTAAACCTTGAGAGTGAACGTGGTGGCTTCGTTTCGTGGTCAATTATATATATAATAGATGTGCTACTAAACTGAAGCAAACACATCGCGCATTTTTGTTACCGCAAAAGCTACCCACATTTGTTCTCGTCAGCACCTCTGTACAAGTGGACATATCAGGGGCTATATGGGGCAGCTTTCTAATTCGATTTTGAGAGTTCTCGCTTCTGGGCATGCACCCTCAATAAAGCAGGTTTGTATAAAAAAAAAAATTACAATGAAGCAGATGCTATATGATCAAGTAAACAGAGTTTTCCATGTATAAAAAAAAAACTCTAGAGCTCCATTTTGGCACGATCTCAGGAGATAAAGTTTCTCGTAATAAGCATGTTAGAGCAGAAATGATAACAAAGAAGTTGCTATAAAATTCCTAGTGTTCTATATAGGCGCCCGCCAAAGTACTGCTTAGAATGGAGACAGAGTTTCCACATCGACAGGCTTTGTGGCCAAAAGGGTGGGATCTATATAGCTCCAGCGGTTTGCATGCACGCGATGCAGCCCCTTTTGCTTTTGTTTGCTCATTAGTGAAGCCAACTTATGCAAGCAACTAGGAGGTCAGCTCTTGGATCTCTCGACGATGAGAATGTTGAGATTTTGAATGACATGGGAAAAGGGCTAATAGCTATGACACAGCAGGATCAGCATATAAATCCTTTTTCCTCGACAAACCACGCATGCCATGCATGCGCCAGACAAACGGTGAAAAGCCACACTTTACACGGGCTGAGAACCGGTTCATTACGAAGCACAAGAACTTCGGCCCATTTAGATATTCACCTCTAGAATAAATTTACACATGGGCTGCCAACTTATTGCATTGTGAGGGCGACCGCAGCCCATGTGGGCTTCAGCGGTCATTTAACAAAGAGTCCGCTTGTGAAAGAGGTCTTAGCCTAATGGTTAAGACATCCGAGTAAGAGCATCTCTAAAAGAGTCCCAAAACCTTTTTTTAAATCAAAATAATGGGATTCAATCAAAAAAATCATCTCCAACAGCACCCCAAAACTACTCCCAACTTTTTTATACCCCCTAAACTCCCCTCATTTGTAGCTACAAACAGGGGAAGAATTGGGATCCCTATTCCTTTTTCTTTCACTAGAATTAATGATTTTGTGGCCCCAAATGCTGACGTGGCCCAATCAAAAGTGTTTTGATCCACTTTTAGGGAGGAACTGTTGGAGGAGGGAAGAAAAATTGTCCCGTATAATTGTTTGATTGCTCCCAAAAACAAGTTTATGAGGCTAATTTTTTAGCAATCTCTTGAAGATGCTCTAACACCTCTCAGGTCCTGGGTTCAACTCCCCGTGGGAGCGAATTTCTAAGGATTTAACGGCATTTGTGCTTTCAGTGGTAGACGACGCTCCCGTCGACAGCGAGGCGTCAGCGATGACTTCGTATCTCTAGATTTGCCGGCTCAGTCTTCGAAGATGCTCATAGAGGTAGGGTTTGCGTACGTGTGTTCATAGGAGTGAGTGTGCGTGCGTTGTGAGTGTCTGAGTTGTACTGTGTAATCTTATAAAAAAAAACAAAGAGTCCGCTCAAAGCCAATTGCAATGTTTTTGGGAGAGATGCACATATGAAATGCCAAGCTCTTCCACTAAACATAATACTAGGTTAAACTAAGAAAAATAAAATGAAAAAAGTAAAAGCTATAACCAAACACTGTTCTAAACATGGAAAAAATGAGGAGACACCCCATCAGAGGTGGTGCAAAATATATTTGTTCGTTCAAAAGGACCCTAAAATATTTCCCAGCAACATGTTTACTCCTGCATGCTAAGCCAAACTCGAGGCGAACAGGCAGGCAACCAGGAAACACGGCACCATCAGTATTTCAGACAAAATAAGGTGAAACTGTACCCAAAACTGCGCTAGTTCATCGCTTCGTCTCATTCGCGCCACATCTGTTGATGTTCTACCAACCACGGGACTGTCCGTTCCCGCCACGGCCACCTCCATTTCTGCCGCCACCACTACCTCCTCTGCCCCATTGCTCAACAGGCCGCCAGACCGCCTGCTGCGTCTGGAACGTGCCGCCGTACTGCCCTCTTCCTGCCCAAGCGCCGCCTCCAGTCGGCCGGCAACTGTAGGCGCCGCCACTGTTAAAATTTCCTCCTCGTCTTTGTGCTGTGTTGGGACCATGGATCCCTCTCCCACGGCTGCTGCTGATGCTACTCCACTGCGGTGTCTCGGCGGTTGTGATGGCATTCCCTCTACCGCGGCCGAAGCTGTTGATCCTTGGCAGCTGCACCTCCGTGGCGGCGGTGGTTACAGGCGGTCGATAGCCCGGGTAGGTGTGCCACAAAGGCTTCCTTGAAATGTCATCTTTAGTTAAAGTCTGCAAGATGCATGACTTTATAAGTGATCGTGGTAATTATGAGGGGAAATGGGCATTTTAAATGGGCCAAAACAAATTGAAATGAGCATATTATTAGTATACGAGAGTCGCAAATTCACCTTTTCTGGTATATTGACGTTATCAAGTAGTTTTGGAATGGGCTTCGCCGTCTCAGGGTTGAAGAACAGGAATGATCTGAAACAGTTCAAATTATTATGTAACCGAAGAAGTGATACTTTTTTCTCTCAGGAACGTTCCAAATGAATATAATTGGTTCAAGAGAAGACATACATAGTCTGATCACTTCTAATGTCCTCTAGATCTTTTACGGGCGAATGGAAAAGGCCACTGCTCATATTATCATCTTCAGCAGGAGACAACCATCCTCTAAGCTCACTGTTCAGAGTAGAATTCAGCATTATTTTCATAATTAATATTTCTCAAACCAGACTTTTCGTCAGTGTAGAATCAGCTCCTAGATGTACCTGGTAGAAGGATCTATCTGATGCTTTCTTGACGAACAGTCGGATGTTTGCATAGATGCTACATGGCTTGCAAGAGTATTTGAGTTCTGCAGGAAGATCTTCTCTTGTCGGGCAGTGTTCCTACTCATCTCATGCATCTGACACAGACAAGGTAAAATCCTAATAAGCATCATACTTCAGTGGAACTTTATGACACAAATTTCTTTTTACCGCGAGATTGTTCTCCACTGTCTTGGTGGCCGAAAGCAGCAGCTTTTCATCAATGAATGGCAGCATTGCAATACCCTGAGAATTTGTTTCAGGGGAAACTAGCATGAGCGAGAGTGAGGAGATGCTGCTGCAGCAAGAATATTTGTGCAGCTAATCTTTGATTCTCTATATATATACCTATGGGTATAGAAACCTAGTTCGAAAATATTCATTCAAGATCTTTCGAAAAAAAATAGTCATTCAAATATACTAAAGGTTGACTTACTTGCCACAAGAAACGTTTCCCATGGGTATCAATCTGCAGATCTGGAGAGAAAAATAGATTCTTTTACTTCAATAATCTGGTATATTCTGATTATGGGGTTAACATTAAAATAATGAATATACCTGATGGGTAGAATTTTTGTATTGAAGATCCTTCACTTTCCATCAAGTCTCTATAACAATTAGGTAGTGCACATGAGCTGCAAAAGGAAACCAAAACTTAAAATACTGCAATACAATATGTGGTTAGTTATTTAACTAAGACGGGTTAATGTTGCCTTTCTGGTGGAAGAACTGCCATGAGCTGATCGAATGGTCTCAGTGGCTTGTCCTTGGTGAAAGATATCTTGAACTGAGATAGGCCTTTGAGATCAGATGCGAAAGGAGCATAATGGAAGGGGTAGTACCTGCAGAAACAAGAACAGACATGCTAATGAAAAGCATGACACAGAGCGGAAATATTTTCGGTCTTACCTATCCACAAGAATTTGCAGTTAAAAATATATTTATTTGGCAATATTTAAAAAACTCAGAGGACCACTCATCATAATATTTCAGAATAATGAAAGCACACTCCTAGCTAACTAACAACACAAATACATGGACAAAACAATTCAGTTCATATAAATATTTTCTACATACCAGCTCCATGATGGAACATCTGCAAAATAGTACTGCAGCACCCAACAAAGTCCCTCCAGATACTTCTGAACCTAAAATAAATTTAAAAGTAAGAAAAACCTCCTTATCACACCTCATGGCCTCATGTGAATTCTATTCTAATAAGAAATAAACAAGAAAAGAGTAACCATATTGTTCTTCAGCTTCCCAACTTCATCATAATTTTCAATACCAAACTTTTCACGGTAGAACCGAGATTTCCACCCTGCGAATCCCAGTCTTATCTGTGCAAAAGAATGTCAATACTGATACACAAGCGAAAAATCTTTTGAATTAGGCATGACTAACCTTGTCATGATTAGACGCTCCAGTTTTTACAAGGTCTTGCTTTTTACGAAGAGCATCCTTCAAGTTTTGCCTCAGCTCCAGGGTATTTGCAGTGATCTAATCAGGAGTTATAAATTTTGAGAAAACAGAAATAAATTAATATCAAGGTATTTCCAAAAAAAAGGCAGGTAAACAATTGTGTATTTCCAGTGCTCGTATAATACACTATCAAATACAAGTGAACTCTTCCGTACATCTGACTTGTTGGAGCTGCAGGCTGAAATGCTACATTGTGTTTCAAAAGACTTGACCGATAAGTCTGGACCATCAGTATTTGCTTCCTGTATAGAAAGAAAGAGATAAAAACAATTGAACCTATCAATATTTTATTTTATACAAAATTTTGCAATTGTAGCCAATCCTCACTGGATCATCAAAAAATTTCTCATTCCATTCTTTCTCTGCAGCCTGACGCAGTATCTTGCGCTGATAGCTCTGCATGTAAACAGCAAGTTACAAGGAACCAGCACACATTCAGATAAGGCTTAAGTTTATAACAAGACGCTCGATTATAAAAAGAACAACTCTGCTTGAAAAAGAAAAACATACCTCCCGTAGCTCATATCGTTTTACAAAGATTTTCTCTTCACACAAGGACAGTTCATGAAAAAACTTTTCCAACCTTGAGACCTTAATATATGCAGCATGTTTTTCTTTCACCTGATTCAATATAAAAAAGAAGTGAAACAAAGCATAGCTAATTGTAATCATTGGTGAAACTAATAATGAGATCCTGCAGATACTTTTTCTGTGTTCACAATATAGCCCCCCATTTTGTTGAAGCTTGTTTTGTACACCTCGATGAGAAGGTCAACTGCATCCTGTGTCCCATGAAGGATTGACCAGAGAAACAATTTAGTTTTTCGCAATTGTGAACAAGTGAAAGAACATGACTCTAATACGTTCCGCCAAACTATTGAAACTATGAAGGCATACACTACATAGATAGATGCACACCTCACGTATCTCAAGCGATGGAATGTGTGGAATGAAATCATTTCCTGTCAAGAAACAAATAAATATGAAGTCATCCACAAGCTTCTCGATATCTGTTTTGAATATAGGGTTCAATATCTTCAGGTCAAGCTCCAAGTACTCCCTCAGGACCCATATGTTCAAGAACTGCAAGAAGATGGTGTTATGCACAAAATTAAAATAGAAAACCTTTGTTACTAAAATATAATCTCAAGGAACGAACCTGATACGACTTCTTGGGAATCTTGCTCCTAGTCCTTTCTTCTGTTGCCCGGGGGAACCAGCCTCTATACTTTCTTGAGGACTCTTCAGTTTTGAAGAACTCTTTAGCTAAAGGGATACAATTTTCTGGCTGAATTTCAAATACCACATCCTGGCCAAGTTAAAACACAAAGTATTCTTAATTCTATAGTTGAAAATTGTTGCCACAGCATTTTACTTAAGGCTGGAGATAGCACTGAGGACATGCATGAACATACCTCCCTCAAAATTGAAAAGTGTGGTTCATGAGATGCCAAAGCAAGCATTATTAAATCTGCATCCTGCAATAAACATAAGTGTCAGTCAAAATAGTGACTCGAAAAGGTAACTAAAATCAAAATGTTGCAGAGAATTTTCATATTATTCGGACTATGAATATGCATATATTCGTACAAATGAGTGACGTACCAGTCCATACAAGCAATGCCGTGTGTTTGGGTCATAATTCTCGCAGCTGCGTTGTGCACGGATGAATGACATGATTTTGTGCTCGCCTTCTCCAGGTACATTGGAGTCGGACAGTATAACCTTCAGAATGAGCAAATTATGATAGTTTAAAAAATCAGCTAGGGATGTCATCAACAAAAGTTACTCCATAATAAGATAAAAGAACCATTTTTAAAAGATATCAAATTGAGTGCGCTTGAGTTACTCCATAACTAGTTAACCACTTTAACATTAAAAAAAAAATCAACAACGAGCAGAACTTGTCACACACTACATAATTGCATCCCTACAGGTGAGAAATGATATCAAATTGAGTGCGCTGTGAGTCGAACCTTGATGCCTTTCCATGCAGGGTCACTATTCAACCGGGCACGGATATAATACTCGAGCGCTTTCGAGAGCTCCTCCATGAACTCGGTCCCTGGTGTAATGACATTGGGATCCGAAACCTCATTCGTCTCCTTTGGTAGCACTTCCTTCCCTTCTGCCTTGAACCTTTCTCTCAAAAGCTTCTCTTCCACTGCCTGCAAAATCAGAGCATGAACATATATGCCATTGCTCCTGTGAGGCATTGCAACGTGCAGGCAAATTCAGAAGAAATGGCCTCAGAAAAGGGTGAGCGAGGAAGTTCACCGCATCTTTGGCGTCCTTGGCAGCCTTGAAGCGCCTGGACCTCTGCTGGTTCATTTTGGCGCGAGGAGCGACACCATCTGCAGTTCAAACAGGGAAGTCAACAGATCAGCTGACTGCTGAGCAACAGACATGTGCCGATCGATGCTAGTTTTAACTTTTAAGATGCCAAGTAAAAAAAGAAAGAAAGAAAGAAAGAAAGGGATTAAGCCTGAATCGACCAAAAAAGCCAAGAAAAATTAGCAGAGAGCATAGAGTAATTACCTACTGCCAGGTAGAGCAGCTTGGTTGGCCTGACGATGCGGAAGAGGCGGTCCATGTACTCGAACATGGCCTGGAACACCTCGTCGAACGTCGTCGGCGGACACACCTAGGTGGTGGATCTCCACGCGTAAGTGATGAAATAGTTACAAGGATATATATGATGTGAGAAATGGTCACTACTGTCTACTGTACGATTAAAGTTACATGGTCCTCCGGGTGGAAGCAGGGGTGGATGATGCCGTTCATGTCGAGGTAAAAGTTGTGGTAGACGCCATTGCTGGGGCCCTGCCCGGAGGCGTCGCCGTCTTCTTCTCTCGCGGGGACGACGATGTTTGGGTACTTCCCCACGAGCCACTTGTAGAACGACGGCACACCCATGGCGGCGGCGCGCCGGCAAACAGCTTCCCTTGCTCGTCGCCGATCGATCGCCGGCTCTCACTGGCGCTTTCTTCTCAGCTGTATCTTGCGTCTGGTGTTCGATCAAAAGAATGGAGCTGACGCCTTGTTTGCTAGCTAGTGCTACTAGTAGGGCGATGCGGAGGCGACGGGGAGCGGCTCGTCGGTCGCCGTGCGGGGTGCACGGGGAGACGGAACGGCCGGCCGTGACATGACATGTCGTGGGCCCATGACACGGTGCCCAGCGATGCGTCCACGTGTGCAGGCATGCACGGGCCGACGCCTCGACGGGCAACGAGACGTCCACGAGAGCGTCCCAATAGCTGCACCTAGCTTGCTTGTTGCAGAGCTTGCATGCACGGGGAACCCAAATTGCCGAGTGCAATGATGACAGCTAGTAGTACTGTTGCAATATAAAGGGATCGTCAGTATCGGGTTTGCAAGGGAAATATCTCGGCGCTCTGACAGGATTCCGATTAGACTCGACCAACGCTGCCATGTTTCGACGAGTTTGACTGGGTACTGACCAGTTGCCATCGTAGAGCGTTTCAAAAACTACCTCTTAAGCTAGCTTTTAAAAGTACTATGTCAAAAAATTTGTCGTTTTAAAATTATTCTAAATTAATTTTTTTAAATTTTGATTTGAAATATCTTTTTATGCATTAAGTTAAGAAATGTGAAAATGATATGAGTAGATTCGTAATGACATATGATTTCATAAAAGTACGCTTTAGCTATATTTTATAAATATTTTATAGAAAAAGTATTAGTCAAAGTTATGTTTTAGAGACTGTGTCAATGTCCTAAACGATAAATTTTTTGACACTGAAGGGAGTATTTATTAAAGAAAAAAAAAGAAAGAGAACAGCTAGCTCTTACTCAAGAACTAGTATATAAGTATAAAAGCATCTTTAAAGACTAACTCTAAACTAGCTCTTAGAATTATTTATTGAAGAAAAAATAAGAGAGAGCAGCTAGCTCTTCCCCAAAAGCTAGTCTCCAAACATAATGAGAGACTTAAACATAGGACCCACTCCTCATCAATCCTCTCTAAGAGATGGCAACTAGCTCTAAGCTATCTCCACCTTTGAGGAAGCTCTAATGAGAGACTTAAACATACTCTCTCCGTTCAAAAATATAGTGCATATCTAGTTTTGTCCTAAGACAAATTTTTTGAATTTTGACCAATAATATCTAGAAAACAAAGGTTGACAATATGAAAATAGTTTTACTAGATTCATCATGAAATGAACTTCCATAATATATAACTATCTTACTTTGAAATAATATATATTTTTAGATATTATTGGTTAAAGTTCAAAAAATTTGATTTAAGACAAAATTAGATGTACATTATTATATTTCTAGACGAAGGGAATAAGATCAACCCCTCATCAATCCTCACTAAGAGATGTCAACTAGCTTTAAGCTATCTCCATCTTTGGGAAGCTCTTAGCAGCCGACTGGACACAGTTCAACCGAACCGATTTAATTAAAGAGATGTACTGTAGGGATTTTAGCTCACAAAATCAACTCTAGCAAGGCTAGCTTCTATATGAGCTAGGTTTGCATTTTCGGAAAAACCAGAAAAACCGATCCCGAAAAAACCGGTCCGGTAAACCGGGAAAACCGCGCGGTTTACCGGTTTCCTCGAAAACACTGTGTTAATTTTTCCGAAAAACCGGACGGTTTTGCCTACCGGACCGGACCGGTTTTCCCGGTTTTCGCGAAAACCGGCCGTTTCAGCGGTTTTGCGAACCCTGAGTACCTCTTCAAATTTTCCTTCAAAGCTTCCACATCGGCTTGCTAGAGGGTTGTTAATTACCTAGGGTTCCACTCAAACCGTCGTCAAGCGTGCGAATGAATTCCCTTCGTCTTCCTCCTCCCAGCCGTGCACTCCTTTCTCCCGGCGGCTGCCGTCGCCCCTCCCCTTCCCCGTCCGGCGATGAACCGAGCCTGCCACCGCCGCGTATCGCTGGCTTTCGGCCGGATCCGTCTATTGCGGGTGCACGGGGAGACGGAACGGCCGGCCGGTGCGGCCGTGATATGACACGCCGTGGATCTATGACACGGTTCAGGCATGAGTCCACGTGTGCAGGCATGCACGGAGGTGGCTGTACCTGCTTGCTCGTTGCAGAGCTTTGCATGTACGGGGAAGTGGGGAACCCAAGCAAGTGCAATGATGGCGGCTACAGATTTTCTCACTCGGAAGCTAGAGATTGTCTCGGTATACCTTGTCTCGGTATACCAGATGTGATCCCGATCGGGGTTTCCACGGGAAGTATCTCCAGCCTAATTACTCTCTCCGTCTCACTATATTTGCTACTTTAGATGTGAGCACGAAGATTAAGAAAAAGTGAAAAAAAATAGGTATACAAAAAATAGAGAGAAATAGAAATAGAGATATATTTAAAAAAATAATGATGCATTAGGAAATGAGAATACCAATTATTTTGAAAAAACTAAAAAAAAACTAGAATCTTAATTATTCTATGACAAAAGGAGTGTCGCATCAATGATCAAAAAGTCTGCACCTGGTGCTAATTTCATTTAGTAGCTAAAATAAATATTTTAAATCATCTTGCCACGTAGTTTTTACTCCTCTCGTTTAGAGGAGTTTTTTCACGTAAATCATCATGTCTCTTGTACATGTTGTGATTGTGATTCCGCAGTTAGTTTTTTGATGCACTAGAAATTCAGACTGTATATACAATGATAAGGAGGATTTTTCTTATGTTTCATTGATGTTAGATTTGATATGACATCTCTGAACCCCGTAAAAGAAAATCCATATGCTGCGAGGATTTTTGTGTTGCCTTGAGAGTTTCCCTTGGTAAACGATGATCACTTTGGTTCCCACCACCCGTCCATAGATCCATCATTAGAGTTGCATATCAGGTTCCATGATTTTGTTTTTTGATCGGTCAAGTTCCATAATTTCAATTTCTTTGTCACTTGCGACCATGAGCCTAAGAATTAGAAGATTGATGGTTAGAAGTTATTTGAATGACCATAACAACATAATAGAGCGGCGAACAAACAGAGCATGGTTTGAAATTTTGAATTATCTATCGTTTATCCGAGGATGTTCATAAATCGATACAGTTCCGTAATATGGCTGTCAACACAGAAATGAGATGATTGGGCCGATTAGTTTGAGACGAGTTAATATCTTCAGTATCTGAATAGTGATGCACTACTAAGCTGACCTAAGACGAGAATATTTCCAAGGTTTGGTGCCTTTACTGGCACATCAACAAAATATTATTGCTTAGGGACGCCATGATAAATTAGAACTACAACACAGAGTAGTTTTTTACCTCGTAAAGTCCTTGGTGCCGGTGAATACCATCTCTCTAATGGGATGTCTTGTAAATCGAACCATTTTTTCAAGCCTACAAAATTATGAGACGACGCCATTAGTTATATCTTTTTACGTACAATAAAGAAGAAGAATTCTGAAATTCAATAGTATCCAAGTGGTACCTGCTAGAGCGCAGGAGCAGGGAAAAGAGGAGGGGGGGGGGGGGGGGGGGGGGGGGGGGAGAAACTAAGGCTCTGTTTGGATTCTCTAGCCGGCTAAAATTAGCCGACTAATTTTAGAAGGTACTTTTTTGGATCCTTGACTAATGTCTTTGGATTTTAGACTTTTCTTCCCTTTTTAATTAATATGTTTCTTGCCTTTATATATTTAGTCGATTTTAGTAGCTTTGAGGTGACTAGGGGCTAAAAGTTTAGAAAGGGGTGGGTTAAAAGTTTAAGAGATTTTAGGAGGTTATGTTGGATCCTAACTGCCGCACACCACACACGGTTTCCATGGTGCGTGCCTCCTCCGGAGCCCGGTCGCGGCCTGTCTGAGCTCTCCCCCGACCTGCCTGCACCTCGGTCTGGCCGCCGCACCTGCAGCCGCTCGTGTGAGCTCGCTGGCCGCGACCGCGCGAGCTCGCTGGCCGCGACCGCGCGCGCGCTTGCCGCCGCCTCACCCGAGCCGCCGAGACCGCAGCGCAGCTCGCTCCGCGCAGTCCGGCCGAGCCGCCGCGCCGCAGCGCAGCTCGCCTCGCGCCGTCCGGCCGAGATCGTCCGTGTGCAGCCCGCATGAGCTTGCGTTGACGGCGAGCTGCTCGCCATGGCAGATCTCGGAGCCGCCGCTGAGCTAGATGAACAAGCGGATCTCAGAGCCGTGCCCGGCGGCGGAGGGGCGCGAGCTCCGCGCTGGCGGCGCGGCTCAAGCTGCCCCTGGCGGCGGCGGGCGGGCGGCGGAGAGGCGAGCTGCCCCCGGCGACGGAGGGGCTCAAGCTCCGCGCGGCGGCGGCGGGCGGGGCGAGCCGCGCCCAGCGGCGGAGGGGCCAGCTGCCCCTGGCGGCGGAGGGGTGCGAGCGCTGACGGCGGCGACCGGCGCAGTGGGGGCGAGCAGGAGCGGCGGTGGTCCGTGGATGAGATTCGGTGGGAGAGGAGGGGAGGGGAGGGGAGGAGGAGAAAAAAAATCTAATACGTGAGACTCACTTATCCTCTCAATCCCTTATATTGTGGGACAAACCCAACTCCCTCCAATCCCTTATATTATGAGACAGAGGGAGTAAAAGTTTAGGAGATAGATCTAAACGGGGCCTAAATACCTTAGGTTATGGATATACACAATATACGTAAACTTGCATGCAAAAGATTTGCCTGCTATCCGCACTTTTCGCATGACATCGTGCCGACATCTGTCCCTTCCCCACTACGCACCGCTGGCGGTTGCCTGCGTTGCTTGTGCACCGCGTGGTCTCGTGGAAAAATACGACATTTCATCGTTGTTATGGAAGAAAATAGGGGATTTTGTTAGTTTTTGCCGACCTATATGTTCTTACATGTAGCATACTGCTCCACATAACCACATTGAACTATATCGCCGTGGGGAGCAATATCTTCAAATGTTAATAGGTTTGACCAGATGCTATGAAATATCCATATTTACGATAACTTTCAACAATAGATGCTTAGGAATATTAATTACGACGAATGATGGTCGTATAATTTACCTATAGGACTTGGCATCCCACAGAAAAATAGTCATGTTCTTCGAGGTGCTGATAGCATAGCCACTACTGGAAGCGATGGGTCGCAAGCCAGATGAGATATGTTCGTGTCGTCCAGGATAAGTTTGTGGACAGGTTTCCTTGTATGCGAATCCCATATCTGATCAAGGAACAAAAACAGGATGAACATTACTACTTTGTTAGGCCAAGTTATTGTTCCCTACGCTACTATAAATTATTATATTAGTGCTTAATACTCATTCCTACACAGATGGATAACATATACGTATATATGTATGCCATCCTCTTGTTGCATCCCTTTTACATGTCGAGAGGCCTCGAATTTCTTTCATTTGCTTAATGAAAAATATTCTCTGTTCTGTAAAAATACTCCATCATCCTTGGACAAGCTAGACGATACTTATTTTGGGACTAGGAGTACTTACTAATGCACTTTCACCTTCTTCTCTCATCCTTGGACAAGTAACCCTGAGGTGGCGATGTCATCAGCGTAAAGGTAAGAAGCTCTGACCGTCCCGTTCAACCTGGTGATAGGATCCGACGAATGAATTCCCCAGACCTGTGAATTCCATGAAGAGAAAATCTTATGACCACATATATCATTGATCCCCAGATGAACTCCACACAAAATTAGGATTTAGGGATACGAAGAGGCAACACAAACCTGTACTACTCCCGGATATCGAAACAGAAGCAAAAGTGTTGGGGTCCCTTGGGTTCCACGTGATAGAAGATGTGTCGAAGTAGCACCGGAATTTTTGAGTGCACATCCAGCCCTGACTCCAGTCCAAAAGCTTGATGCTGGAGTCCTTAAAAGACGACGTCAGCAAGAACGGGCCGCTTGGGTGAACAGCCAACGAGTAGACAGAGAAATCATGAGCTTCGAATTCCTTTTTTTTTTTGATAATTCATGGCTTTATTAACTTCAACGACAAGTTACAGCCAAAGGGGTGATGTTTCCCCATGATACAAGTTTTAATGCCTCAATAACAGGGCATTGATCTAGGTGAGCCAAATGACTACAGGAGAATTGACACTGCTGTTGAACTGAAGATGCGGCAGCCTGTGTAGCTGTGTTGTGCGCTGCTGTATTATCAGATCTTGGAATCTTTGCGAGAGTGTATTGAACGCCTGTGTTGTTGTTGATGAAGTCGTAGAGAAGTGGTCGTAGAATCCAGTGCGCAGGATTTGTTCTGAAGTCAGCCTTGGTGATTGTGTCCACCATGATTTGGCTGTCTGATGCATATCTGATGGTTGGGCTACGGAGTGCTTTGACAGCTATGGAAGCCGTCAATAGCGCCATCGCTTCTGCTTGCAGGGGGCTCGTCGCCTGGGCGGTGAGCGCCGCAATCTGAATCGCCGGCGCAATGGGACCTGAGTTGCTGCAGATGAGGACACCTATGCCTGATTTGACATTGGGGCCCCCTGGTCGCTGTGTGTACGCCGCGTCGGTGAAGGCAGTCGGCGTCAGAGCGTCGTCATGGCCTCCATGGTGCACCTGTTCTTCCGTCGATGATACGTACGTTGAGCTGAGGTGAGGCGTTTCCTCATTGTGTCCCTGTACGTCTTTAATTTCCGCCGCCGTCGCCATGTGTACCTGCAAAACATTCCATTTTCTTCTGTTGAAGCGATGATCGTTTCTTGCTCTCCAGATGTGCCACAAGGTGAGGATGGCCTGATGCAGGGCATCCTCGTCAGCAGTACGCAGCAGTGCCGTGAGCTGTGACTGAACACCTTGGGGGCCTTGAGGCAGTGCATGCGCTCGAATGGGCATCATTCCTGTGTACCAAACTGCACGAGCAAAAGAACATTGGAAGAAAATGTGTGCATCAGTTTCCAGCATGCCACACCTCTTGCAGTTTTTGTCAATTTTTGTTGACAGGTTCCCAGCTCTTTCTCCGGTTGCTAGTGCTTGTCTCAGCAGTCTCCATCCAAAGGCCTTGTATTTGGGTTGCATCTTCTTGTGTTTCCATATCCTGTCTATTAGGGAAATTACCTCTTGCGGCAGTGCTCTGCTTCCTAGCTGTGGAAGTGGTTGTTGTCTCTGTAGTGCCAGGTGCTTGTAGGCCTCCTTTGAGGTGCATATTCCTTTGGGCGCCGGCTTCCAGATGAGCAAGTCCTGTTCGTCTGAGTGAGTGAGAGGTACCTGCATTATGGCATGGAGAGCATTTGTGCCAAAGCAATCCAATACTTTTTGTTGATCCCAAGTTTTGGTTCCTTCAAGCCACAAATCAGCAACTATGTTTGGCAGGCACGATTGTGGGTTTGGATAAATGAGAAGGTCATGAAGTTGGTTCCAGATGGGACACCAAGGGGCGTTCCAGATGTTTGTGTTACCTCTGCTGATTTGGTAGATGCAATTTTCCTGAAACTCTGGTATGACAGCTTGAATAGAGGACCAGAAGACTGATTTTGGCAGGTGTTTCGGTGCTGTCCAGAAGGAGTTGTTGGGGTAATATTTTGCTTTGAGGATTTGGGTGAGAAGAGTGTCTGGTTCGCTAGCAATGCGCCAAGCTGAGTTGAGCAGCAAGCTTCTGTTAACCAGAGAAAGGTTTCGGATTCCCAAACCTCCCCTTTTTTTTGGCTGACATATGTCTTCCCAAGCTCGAAAATGAAAAGGAGTGGTGGTGTTATCCTCCTGAACACCAGCCCACCAGAATCGACGAACAATGGCATTAAGCTTGGCCAGGAATTTTTTCGTGAAGAGGACATTAGCCATAAAATAGATCGGAATGGATGCAAAGACTGAATTGATATAAGCCAGCCTGCCTGCATGGTTGAGCTTGTTGGCCTTGATGGTTGTGAGTTTTGCTCTGAATTTTTGCAAGATAAAAGCATAGGCCTGGGTTCTAGCTGATTGGGCTAGAATGAGGGGGTGGCCTAGGTGGACAGTGCTAGAGTCAATGGGCTGAACGGGGAAGATTGTATGGATTTGCGTTTTAAGAGTATCAACAACTTTACGGCTGAAGAGAATGGAAGATTTTGCCCAGTTTGGGGTCTGCCCCGAAATTTGACAGAAGGAGTCAGTGATCATCTTAGTGACAGTTGCTTCCTGGATGTCAGCTTTTCCACATATAATTAGGTCATCTGCAAATAGAAGAGAGTGGATCGGAGGACAGTTGGGTCCCAGAGATATACCTGTCAGTGTGTTCTCCTGTAGAGCTTGTTGTAGACGAATTGATAGTTCATTTATAGCGAGGACAAAAAGGTAAGGTGAGAGGGGACAACCTTATCGGATTCCTCGTTGCGATCGAAAGCGACCATGTGCCTGCCCATTTATTAGAACGGAGAAAGTAGGAGCAGAGATGCATGCATGCACGAGGTCGATGAAACGACCATGAAAGCCCTGACGTCGGAGAGCATGAAGAATGAAGTTCCATTCAATTCTATCAAAAGCCTTAGCTAGGTCTATTTTAATCATGAAACCCTTCTGATTCCAGGAACTTAAACGGAAAGAGTGAACTATTTCCTGGGCTAAGATAATATTAGTAGTGATGCGTCTGCCAGAAATAAAAGCATTTTGAGAAGCATGCACATAATCAGGAAGGTGAATTTTGATGCGTTGAGCTAGCGATTTGGCTACAATTTTGTAAATAACATTGCAAAGGCTTATGGGTCTGAAATCTTGAGGGACAGTCGGATGTGATTTCTTGGGAATAAGAACGATGCAAGTCTCTTTGAGAGCCGGGTGTAGCTGACCTGATTCGTAGAAGTTTTGCACCAAGCTGACGACATCATCCTTTATCCATGGCCATGCTGCCCTGTAGAAGGCCACATTCAGTCCATCTGGTCCCGGTGAGGCGTCTTTCTTCATTTCCTTGATGAGGCCTATGAGTTCCTGTTCATCTGGTGTGGAGTTTGTGTACTCGTCTTGTATGGTCACCATGTGTGGGATGTTGTTGTTTTGACCTGCAGGGGTTAGCTGAGTAGCAAAAAGGTTCTGAAAGTAGGCGATAAAAATATCCGCTATGTCTGAAGGTGTAGCCACTGCATTACCATGTTCGTCTTGGATGAGATTGATTCTGTTTTTCCTTGCCCGTTTGATGATGGATTGATGGAAGAAATCTGTGTTTCTGTCACCTGCGGTGGCCCATAGCTTCTTAACTCTTTGCCTATGGTATTCTGCATTCTTGGTGAGGAGATCGTGATGGTTTTGGTGCAGGGTGGCTTGGAGGCTAAAGTCCTGTTGCTGCGGAGGAAGATTTTGTTGTTGTAGGAGTTTTTGTTCTATGGTTTCTAGCTGGATGTGAAGAGGTTTTTTCTTTTTTCGCCAAGTTTTGAGGTCTGCTGCGAGCATTTTGGTTTTGCTATGGAAGGGTTTTGAGGCATTGGACTGCCAGCTTTGGATTGCCGTCGGGGAGAAATCATCTTCTAGTAGCCACCAGTTTTCGAAACGGAACGGTTTTCTTGATTTTGTAGTCTGTGAATCTAAGATTGCTAGAATTGGAGCATGATCACTGTAAAGCATCGGTAAATGAAAGACCGCCGTTCGAGGAAATGCTGTGCACCATTCTGCATTAGCCAAACATCATTCGAGCCTTTGAAAGGTCGGGTTAGTTGAGAAACGTTTATTCGTCCAAGTATAAGCGGGTCCGCTGTAACCCAGATCCAACAAAGCACAATCCTTGACTAAACAACAGAAATTTCTTATACGAGCAGCATTAGCAGGTTTGGGACCAGACTTCTCACTAACATGCATAATATTATTAAGATCACCCATACAAAAGGTTGGGATGCCAGGATTATCAACAACAAAAGCATGGACTTCCTCCCAGATACTAGTAGTTTTAAGGTGGTGTGGATCCCCATACATGCAGACTAGATTATACTGCTGATTATTAGGCTTGTAGACACCTCGAGCTAAGATAAGATGGTGGCTAGAGTGAACAATGGTCAGACTAATTTCATCTTTCCACATTAACCAAAGACCTCCTGATTGACCAGTTGCTGAAACAACATGACTATCACTAACAGAGAAGCGATTCATAAGCTGAGAATTAGTGATTTTGGTAGACCTAGTCTCAGAAACAAAAATTACCTGAGCTTTTGTCGATGCTATGAGGCGGGCCAGATATGTTGCTGTCGGACTGCTGAGGCTCCGGCCCGAGCCTTGGCAGTTCCAGCTGAGGTGACTCATTTGTCACCCGACGCCCTTGAGGCTGGCGCCCTAGCCTGCTTTGAAGAACTGAGAGCTGACGACAGATGTTGGTCGCCAGGTTGGTCATGACAGGAATCCGATTGGAGAAGGCCACACTGCTGTCGGCAGTGAGGGAGCGGGAGACAGAGACCGCCTTTCTGAGCAGCCAGATGCCTCACAACCGCATCGGCTTGAAATTGTTGCTTCCAGTTGCCGTTGTCGAGAGGAGCAGGGAGTGCTTTGGCAGTACAGCTGAGGTGAGGGACCAAGGCAGCGGCCTTAGCTGTGCTTAGGTAGCTGAGCCCCCTGGTTCTCTGCATATCCGAGCTAACTAGATGCAGGGGACCTGCTCTCTTCCATTTTCCTGGATCCGCAGCAGCTAAGACGAGACAAATTTGTTGAGCTAGTTCAGGTTGCGCTGTTGTGGGGGATGCTTCGAGGTCTTCTCTGGTTTGCATGTTTTGAGCTCGATTTGAGGGGTCAGCACCTGGGTCAAGGTGAGGAGGAGCTGGATCCGATGGTTGAGGCTGGGGTTGGATTGATGGGATTTGTGGTGGAGGCAGGGGTAGCAGCTGATGCGGTGGATTTTCTTTGATGTTCTCCATGGTGTTAGATCTGGTGGCGGGGTGAAGTGAGATGGGGAAATCGTTGAGGTGAGTGGATGCATAAACTAAATCAATGGGCGATGCCATGTGTTGTTGGGAAAAATCCTCAAAGCACCGGAGGTTGGATTTGTGGATCGAGATTAATCGGTGGATTGGGGAACGAACAGGAAGAACAGGGGCTGGGAAGAGGGGAAGCGGCATTTCGCATGCTACAGTATCGCTCTCATTGGAACCCTTTTGTTTGTATTTTTAGCTTCGAATTCCTTGACCATGCGCTTTGTAGTATAAGAGTAGACAAGGACAATCCTGGTAGGATCCCCGCCGGTTGCAATCCATTTCTCTTTAGCGATGAATCTATTATATATATAATTGACCAACAAAGAAGCCTCCACGTTCGCTCTCAAGACCTAAAAATTACCGCGTTAATTCTAAAATGCTAGAAATTCCCACGTTAATCCGAGAAAATAAGAACCACCCACCACTGCCATTATGAAACAATTAGTCAGAAAACCCCTAAAAATATTTATAAAATAGCTAAATTTGAAATAATAAAAATAGCTAAAAATACCCCTCACACCTATTTCTAAATTACCCACCATGCCATTTTGAGTTAAAAAATAGCTAAATTCGGAATAATAAAACAACAAAAAATATCCTTCACACTTATTTCTAACTTACCCTCCATGCCCTTACAAGTCCAAAAAAAACTAAATTTGAATTATAAAAATAGCTAAAAATATCTTTAATTCTTATTTTTAATTTACCAACCATACCATTATGAGCAAATAGCTAAATTTTGGAATAATTAAATTATCTAATAAACACTTAGTCCTGATTTCTAAATACACCGTTATAAAAATACACCGTGATGTATGTCTAGCTAGAATGGCACATTATTTTATTTTTAGCATGACACATATGCTTCGAAAGATTTATTTGTAGCACGACATATACTTTTTTTCTACCATGAGATATGTTAGTTGTTTAGCATGCCACGTTTGTACCAACCTCACTTTTAAAATAAAATCAAATATATTGTTAGATAAATGATAACTCATCTCTCACTCAAATTGAGGGACGGTGAGAAATTCTACAATCTATTTTCTACAATTTTATAAATATAGATTATAAAATAGGTAATAACAATAAACTATGTTAAACTTCTACAATAATATAAAAATATTTTAAATAGTATAGTATGTCTAGCCGCGCAATTGCATGTGCAGCCACCACTGCCATTATGAAAATTTTAGTCTAAAATACCCTCCATATGTTCAGCGAAATTTTAGTCTAAATTACCACTATTATTCCGTAGGACAAAATTATATTCAGCGACAGGCTATGACAGACCAGGTCTGGAAAACTTAGATACAAACGTAAAATAATTAGGCCTACTCGAGCTTCCATATGTCAGCGATGCATTTTATTTGGCTTCTGGAACATCACGACAAGAGTCCAGCCAATCTTAATTAACCACGTCCTGACTAGCGACGTAAACATGCAGGTCATCAATTGACAGGGATGAATCAATCTGGAGTTGCAGTGGAACGCCTTGAATCTTGACACCGAACACGAGAGGAGAAAATTTCTGCCGTGCAGCCGTGGCTTAGCGGTGGACTGAACAGCCTTGCAAGCGCTCACAAGTCTGCTATGAAAGCAGGCGCAATTGTTAGGGGAGACGAGCATCGGGAGTGCGGCACCAAGGATGGGTTCATCTGCATCACCTGATAGCTGCGGGCATGGTGTTTTATCTGCGATGATGAAGACAGTGAATTGATGATCGGATCAAATCGGGGGGTTGGTCCCTTCTCCGTTTGTTCTTTCTTATTTGTGTACTGCTAATGATGATAGCCCTACCTCCCTCATTGATCAAAACTGTAGAGCTTCTCCATGGACTTGATTAAATTACATAAAAGAAGTGCTCTTGATATCATGTCATATATAGACGGGGATAATTTTGCCATGGGCTATCGGCCATGGAGCATCAAAAGCATTAAATTCATTCAACAAGGAATAAAACGGCCTACAAGGAAAGGATAGAAAGATTTTGGTTCACTACTAATGAAATTTTGGTTTTTATATGACCAAATACTTGGCATCAATTCTCAGCAAGTTCTTTGCTTGCCCTCATGAAGAAAACAGATATGATGATAGCCAGCAAAAGGATCGCAAGTAAACCAGGACAAGGTCTCTTTGGCTGTGAATCAAATGCAAATAAGATGACAGTGGCAAGTGATTCTCGATGAAATCCAAGGTCAGATGCTAGAATATCGCATATGATGTGAACTAGGGTTCCCGATCTTCCGAAAGGTTCTGATAACTCTCGATTTGGTGGAAACTTGACACACGTCGATCCGGCTTCAGAACAACACGTTCTAAACCCCGCAATCGCAGCACCACGTCTCCTCAGGTTATCGACCGGCGGTGCACGGTCGACCTCGCCAAGAAGGCTTATCCTTGCCTGCGAACACAGTAGATTGCAACCAAAATTGCTGAAAACTGAATTAAGCTCACAAGTTGGGGTCTCACAAACCGATGAACGGCGAAACTGTTCTTGACAGAATAATCTAAGCAAAACCCAACCCTAACTTGGGCGGCGGCTACTGTAGATATAGACCTTAGGGGCGTGCAAGACCCCCTGGACGCGCCCCTAATGGGCTCCAACACGATACAAAGCCCAAAGGCCAAATTACGGTGGCGCAGCACCGGAACAGATTCTGGACGTCAACTTGTTTCGACGATTCCCGATGACTCCGGACGAATTTTGACATGAGACCGGCGCCATTGGAAAGGTTATCAAATTATCTTTCCAAGCATATGAAGAACGTCCAAAACCGAGCCCGTTTTATGCAGACTGCTCCTGGACTCCGAAACCGATCCGAAGTCGACTTGAATTGGGCCTCCAACTTGGTTTGAACGCCCTTGCTGTCCATCCATGCCTCCAAGCTCCTCTCCAATCATCTCCTGGTCCTCTCCATGGTTCCTAATCACAATATAATCATTAGGTAGCAATCTATCCTCAAATTCATATAAATGAGTGCTTAGGAACGAGCTCACCTCTAGATTCAACTGTCGTGCGCGAGCTCGAGTGATTGGACCTTGTATATCCAGCGGAGGTGTGACATGTATATCCGAAAGAGCGATGTCCTCATCATCCTCCCCCTCTTGAATTGGAGTCGTCCTCGACTCAAGCTCATCTTCTTCTCCCAAATAAGGTGTCAAATCTGAAATATTGAAAGTAGGACTAACCCCGAACTCGGGAGGCAACTCAAGTTTATATGCATTATCATTAATCTTTTCAAGTACTTTGAAAGGACCATCAGCTCTAGGCATTAACTTAGACTTTCTCAAATCTGGAAATCTATCCTTTCTCAAATGCAACCATACTAAATCACCCGGTTCAAACTTAACTTCTCGCCTACCTTTACTACCAGCAATTCTATATTTTTCAGTCATCTTTTCAATGTTAAACTTAGTTGTCTCATGCATTTTCAAGATAAAATCAGCACGCTCTTTAGCATCATTATGTATCCTCTCACTAGTAGGCAAAGGTAGAATATCAATTGGAGCACGGGGATTGAAACCATACGCTACCTAAAAAGGACTTACCTTGGTGGTAGAATGTGTGGCCCGATTATATGCAAACTCCACATGAGGCAAACATTCTTCCCACATCTTCAAATTTTTCTTCAAAACAGCCCGCAACATGGTCCCCAAAGTGCGGTTCACCACCTCTGTTTGTCCATCAGTTTGTGGATGACAAGTGGTAGAAAATAACAATTTTGTACCCAACTTGTTCCACAAAGTACGCCAAAAATGACTCAAGAACTTAGCATCACGATCTGAAACAATAGTAGAAGGCATACCATGCAAACGAACAATCTCTTTGAAAAAGAGGTCAGCAATATGAATAGCATCATCAGTCTTATGACATGGTATAAAATGCGCCATCTTGGAAAATCGATCCACTACAACAAAAATGCTGTCCCTCCCCCTCTTAGTCCTAGGCAATCCCAAAACAAAATCCATAGAAATATCTGCCCAAGGAATAGAAGGAACAGGAAGAGGCATATATAAACCATGTGGATTCAAACGAGACTTAGCCCTTGACATGTGGTGCAGCGAGCCACAAAACGCTCCACATCTTTCCTCAACTTTGGCCAAAAGAAGTGAGAGGCCAAAACATCCGCTGTCTTTTTGGCACCAAAATGCCCCATCAATCCTCCTCCATGCGCTTCCTGCAACAACAATAGACGAACGGAACCAACTGGAATGCATAGGCGGTTAGCTCTAAACAAATGTAAGGATCGTGTGACCGAGAGGGGGGGGTGAATCGGTGCACTCTAGAATCTATTTCCAAACACTTACACCCAAATAACTCCTAGCGAGTAGTTCTAGTAGCAAGGTAAAGCACACTAAGGAGTATCCTTAACCTATATAGCTAGTGCATATAGATAACACAATCACACCACACTAGCAACCTAGCACAAGATAGATAGATAGCGGAAGACTTAAGCTAGGCAAGGCAAGGAACAAGATAACTAGAGACAAGGCAACCAAGATACTAGGCACACTAAGTAGAGTCCTTAGAGCTACTAGATAGGCTATGACAAGTAAGCACACGAGCAAGGCAATCAAGCAAACCTAGTGAAGCTAGTAGGTACCGAGGTAAACACACAAGCAAGATAAGAGCACAACTCAAGTACTACAAGCAATCATCTGAAGTGCGATAAGTAAATGCGAGTAGTAAAGGAGAAGGGATAGAGAATGCTCATGATGTTTTCCCGTGGTCTCGGAAGGATGGCGCCTTCCCCTACTCCACGTTGGGTCACTCCCGCCGGAGTCTCGACCCCGTCTCTCCGCTCGATGGCGATCCCTCCTAGAGCACACTTCACCCTCCGAGTGAAGTCGCGGGCACGTCCCGCCGGGCTCGATCCCGGGTACTTTTCCGGAGGTAAGGCTCCGCACTTGATGCGTGCCAAAGGGCGCTCCACTAGTGATGCTTCTTTCGCACGGGAAGCTCCAAGACCGTGTACAAACTTGTGTCGACTTCCACAATCTCCTTGGACAGCTCAACACCGACGCCTAACCGGTCTAGGCCTTGCCATAGACCAAGAGTAACAGCCCTAGATGACTCTCTCAAGCCCACACTAGCCTAGAGATCAAAGGATGCAACTTGCTACTCTCTCAAGCACTAGGATCACTCCAAATCCCTCTCAAGTGCTTCACACTTCTTCCTCTTGGCTTCTTGGCAGCACCTCCTCTCTTTCCTGGGTCCAAGAGCACCTCAAAGAGGTAAACAACCGACTATATATAGGCCTCCAACCTCAAACTAGCCGTTGTCCAAAAGTACCCAGTCTGCGTAAGGACCGTACAATAGGACCGTATTGTCCGGTCTCCATCTGACCGTATTGTCCGGTCTCTACCAGACTGGCGTCCGGGGAGTGCTGTTCATCATCTCAAACCAGACCGTATTGTACGGTCCCTAGGACCGTATTGTCCGGTCTCCACTTCTTCTTCAGCCAACAGAAACTTCTCCTTCTCTATTGCTCTTCTCCTGTAAGACCGTATTGTACGGTCTCCATGACCGTACCATCCTGTCAATTGTCCGGTCTTCATTCTTCAACTTCCAGAAACTTCAGCTTCTCTGTCTGGAACACTCCAATAGAGACCGTACACGGTCCCTAGGACCGTACTGTCCGGTCAACTGTCCGGTCTCTATTTCTCCAACTTCCAGAAACTTAAGCTCTTCTGTCTGGAACTCCTCTGTAGACCGTATTGTACGGTCTCCATGACCGTACTGTCCGGTCTCTTCTGCCTTCACAGCTTCGATCTTCTTCTTGATCTTCTTCTTCAACACTTGATCTTCTTGGTTCCTTCAACTCTCTTCTGCCACCCTAGCCCCTGAGAGACTCACCATGCATCCAATGATCTCTATAACTAGTGTGTACTAAGAGAACCACCTCGAACCCTCTTGATAGTCCGGTTTTTCCTATGGACTCAAGCTAACATCTAACCAAGCAACACCCGCTTGGATCTAGCATGTCCTTAGCCTTGATCCATGTCTTCTCCGCGACTCCATCAAGTCCGTTCTTGTGTAGATGAAGGCAACCAATCATCCTTGTCAATAAGTTCATGGTGTGTTGGCGTTCACCACCAACGGACGGAGCTTTCTTCATATGTGACCTATAAGATCTCACAAAGAGTGTTAGTCACATTCATGGTTCTCATCCTATCACCAAAACATTCATACCTTGGGGTTTCCCTAGCTCTAATGGTCATGAAGCTTACAATCTCCCCCTTTTTGGTGATGGATGACAACCATGATAAAAATGATCGAGAGGATAAAGAATGTAATGACAAAAGCCAAGATAAAAGCGCAACTCGATCAAGACACTAAAACAACAAGTATATGATAGAGAGATAGTTACCTTGTTGATTAGGTCGAGGCAAGTCATAGCTCAAAAGAAGTCACAAGTTAGAGCAAAAACTCATATCACAAGTGAAAGAAAGCACATGGAGCTATGACAAGCAAAGGTTGCAAGGGGTTTACCTTCATACTTACTTTGTAGAATTCCGCTCCCCCTTGACAAATGCACCAATCTCAAGATTGTGTGAAGATCGATCATCTTGATCACTTGATCTTCATTCGCGCAAACTCCCCCTTGAGACGGCATTGCTTCTTCTTCATCACCTCAAGATTGTGTGAAGGTCGATCATCTTGATCACTTGACCTTCTCTTGCACAAACTCCCCCTTGAGGTGATATCTCATTCTCTTCCATGATATCTTGCAACTCTTCCACTTCTCATACTCGATCATTTAGCTTCAAAGCTTTTCTCCCCCTTTGGCATCTATCACTCAAAAAGAGTCTACCAAGGAAGAAAAGTTAGTGTAAAAGTATGAGACGAGTGGGAAAATGAGTTACTTGATTTGGCGTGAAGCTCCCCTTGATCCGTGATTCTCCATCTCCTCATCAGGTATCCCTACACACATTCTCATACGAATATTGTCTTGAAGATCATAGGGGTTAGTTGATGATGATGGAAATGTATGAACCCTTAGACTTTGAGCCGCGCAAGTGGATTTAACCTTGGAGCTCAAAAATCATGGTTCAATGGGCATGAAGCTCATATAGCATTGCTATAAATTCATCATAGGAGGTCATATACTCATATTGTGAATAAGCAACTCCCCCTAGATGGGTGCTCGGCGCCGAGACACTTATGCAAGGATGCAAGATGCAAATGCAATGATAAGTGTACAATGCATGATGCTATAAGGGTAAAACAAGAGAAAGCTAAGAGCGAAGTTACCAACAACAAGTTTGAGCCCTCCATGAGCTTGATCACAACGAGCCATTCTTCAAAGCCTCGGGAGCCAAGTGCCACCAATCCCAAGCTTAACCCATGCTCATTGCTATCTCAAGAAGGTTAGTCGTCGGTCCTACAAAACAAGAAGAACACACAAAAACAACAACACAAACAAAAACAAGCAAAGTATATATACATATATACATATGTAAGCTCAAGGATATCAAGTGAAGTCGGAGAGGTCGAGAACATTGAGTTCTCCCCGGAGCTTACAAAAGGTCTTCTTGTCAAGTGGCTTGGTGAAGATGTCCGCCAATTGTTCATGAGTCCGAACACCAATCAATTCAATATCCTTCTTGGCCACATGATCTCGAATGAAGTGATGCTTGACTTCAATATGCTTGGCATGGCCGTGATCACCCTTGTTGAGAGCCATATTGATAGCACTTTCGCTATCACAATAGAGAGGTACTTGCCCATAAGATAATCCATAGTCCAATAGGGTTTGCTTCATGTATAGGAGTTGAGCACAACAAGCACCGGCCGCCAAGTATTCCGCCTCCGCCGTAGAGATAGCCACACAATTTTGTTTCTTGGAACTCCATGAGATGAGTGATTGTCCAAGAAATTGGCATCCACCGGAAGTACTCTTTCTACTCACTTTGCATCCGGCGAAGTCCGAGTCCGCATAGCCAACAAGTCCAAAGTCCGAGCCTTTTGGATACCATAGGCCCATTGTAGGAGTGCTCTTGATGTACCTAAGAATTCTTTTCACGGCACTCATATGGGACTCCTTGGGGTTAGCTTGATAACAAGCACAAAGACACACACTAAACATGATATCCGGTCTAGATGCGGTAAGGTAAAGAAGTGAACCAATCATAGAACGATAGAATTTAGGATCCACCGGTATACCTTTTACATCCACATCAAGAGGGACACTTGTAGCCATAGGTGTGTCGTAGGACTTGGAGTCTTCCATGCCGAATCTCTTAAGAAGATCCCGAGTGTACTTCTCTTGGTAGATGAACGTGCCCTCCTTCATTTGCTTGACTTGAAAACCGAGGAAGACATGAAGTTCACCTATCATGGACATCTCAAACTCTTTCTTCATAAGAGCACGGAACTCATCATTATAGATTTCGTTAGTGGAGCCATAGATGATATCATCAACATAGATTTGACAAACAAAGAGATCATCACCAATATGCTTAGTAAAGAGAGTGTTGTCGATACTACCGATCTTGTAGCCCTTGGTGATGAGATGATCTCGAAGTCGTTCATACCATGCTCTTGGTGCTTGTTTGAGTCCGTAGAGAGCCTTCTTAAGCTTGTACACATGGTCCGGATGCTCGGGGTCCTCGAAGCCGGGAGGTTGCTCTACATAAACTTCTTCATTGATTAGTCCATTGAGAAATGCACTTTTCACATCCATTTGGTGAAGTTTAAAATCAAAATGAGAAGCATAAGCAAGAAGTGTTCTTATAGCCTCAAGACGAGCGACGGGGGCGAAAGTCTCGTCGAAATCGACGCCTTCAACTTGAGAGTAGCCCTTCGCCACAAGTCTTGCCTTGTTCCTCACGATTGCTCCCTTCTCATCTTGCTTGTTCTTGAAGACCCACTTAGCGCCAATGACATTGGATCGCTTGGGCCGCTTCACCAACTTCCAAACATCATTCCTCTTGAAGTTGTTGAGTTCCTCTTGCATGGATAGCACCCACTTGTGGTCTTTCAAGGCTTCCTCGATCGTCTTCGGCTCTAGGGTAGAGACAAAAGAGAAGTTCTCAACAATGTTAGCTTCATCAACATAATTAGGTTTATATTGACTTCTCCTAGTCTTTAACCCTTGAGAAGGACTCCCAATGATGAGATCACGTGAATGATCCCTAGCAATGGGTTTGTGCTTCCTTGAAGGTTCTTGTCGAGGAGGAGGAGGGGCCGGCGAAGTGTCTTGCGCGTCTCTTGCGGCTTGCTCCCTTGAGATGTGAGTGTCTTGTTGTCGGAGAGGTGAACCCGAGCCATCATCTTGAGTTGAAGTAGATTGTGCTTGTTCTTGATTGCTCGGTGAAGCTTGGCTCGTAGATGCATGAGGTAGACTTGATGGCGCTTGTTGCGGTTCATTTGGAGTAGCTTGACTCGAAGATGCTTGTTGCGGTTCGCTTGGAGTAGCTTGACTCGAAGATGCTTGTTGCGGATCACTTGAAGGTGCTTGATGTTGTTCACTTGAGGGAGAGCTTGGATTTACTTGAGATGTGCTTGTAGAAGGTCCGCTTGATGAAGTTGTTGGAGGAGGTGTCGGAGGTCCGTCTTCACGAGGAATAACTTCACCGATGGGCATGTTCTCCAAAGCTTCCCACGGGTTCATCACCTACAATATGAGAAGAAGGAGGGTCTTCTTGAGACCCGTGAGACTCATTAAATTGCACATCATAGGTTTCTTCAACAAAGCCGGTAGAGGTGTTGTAAACCCGATAAGCCTTAGCCGAGCCCGAGTAACCGACAAGAATGCCCACATCGGTCCTCTTCTCGAACTTGCCAAGTCTTTCCCTCTTATTGTAGATATAGCACTTGCAACCAAACACTCGGAAGTAGGCAACATTCGGTCTTCTCCCAACAATCACTTCATATGGAGTCTTGTTTAGCAACTTGTGAGGATAGATCCGGTTACAGGTGTAGCATGCGGTGTTGATAGCTTCCGCCCAAAACTTCTCCGGAGTGTTGTACTCATCAAGCATAGCACGAGCAAGAGTGATAAGTGTCTTGTTCTTCCTCTCAACAACACCATTTTGTTGAGGAGTGTATGTAGCCGAGAACTCATGCTTTATGCCAATCTCATCACAATAGTCTTCAATGATAGAGTTCTTAAACTCCGTCCCATTATCACTCCGAATCTTCTTGATGTGATGCCCATACTCATTTTGCACTCTTCTAGCAAACTTCTTGAATATCCCAATTGCTTGTGCCTTGTTCTCAAGAAAGAATACCCAAGTATATCTTGAGTAGTCGTCCACTACCACCAAGCAATAGAGATTCCCACCAATGCTCACATAAGTTGTAGGCCCGAAGAGATCAATGTGTAGGAGCTCAAGAGGTCTTGAAGTTGACAAGAAATTCTTGGATGGATGAGGTGAAGCCACTTGCTTTCCGGCTTGGCATGCACTACATAGCTTGTCCTTCTCACAGGTGACATCCTTGACTCCTCTCACTAGCTTGTTCTTCATCACATGCTTAAGTTGACCCATACCAATGTGAGCAAGCCTTCGATGCCATAACCAACCTAGAGCGGACTTAGTGAAGAGACAAGTGCTAGGGGCAACAATGTTAGTCTCAAAATCAACAACATATAGATTATTATGACGAAAGCCCTTGATAGTGAGACCCATAGCATCATTATGAAGAACCACCCCATTAGCATCAAAGTTACAAGAAAAGCCAAGATCACATATTTGAGCAACGGATAGAAGATTGAAGTTTAGAGACTCAACAAGCAATACATTAGAGATAGAGAGGTCATTTGAGATAGCCACCTTACCAAGACCTCTCACCTTGTGCTTGGAGTTGTCCCCAAATGTGACCTTGTCATGATCTTCATTTTCTTCCAAGTTGGTGAAGATGGATGAAGTACCGGTCATGTGTTGAGTGCACCCACTATCCAACACCCAATGTTTGCCACCAATCTTGTAGTTCACCTTGGAAGTAGCCATCAAGCAAAGAGGAGTGTTAGTATCATGAGAATCAATTGACATATCATTTACCTCTTGCTTGCTCTTGATGTAGGCCATAGGAACTCCATTGAGAAAGTCCAAGTCCAAAGCATCCAAGGCGTCAATCATTGCCTTGGTGACTCCATTGTGTCTCCACATGGTTCGATCAACACCCATGTGTGTGACATGAGTTCCAAGTTGAAGACCTTGAAACCTTCCCACATCTCCACTAGCATTGAAGTACTCAAGAATGTTGTAGATTTGATTCTCATGGGATAGTGCCATCAAGATCATGTCCTTGAGAGTCATACCACTAATATCATCATTGAGATCATTTAGAATGTGGACCTTCCTATTGTATGGTATCATAGAGATCACCGTGTGAATAGCATGCTCATCACTAATCTTGTCTTCTCCTTCAAAAGAGTTCACTCTAGCCACCAACACAAGAAGTCTCTTCCAACAATCAAGCCAAGACTCTCCATCTTCCCTATAGAACACATCATACATGTCGAAGAGGTGATAGTGAGGCCGATCGGCAAGATCCGGCTCATACAAGATGTAGTATTCTTCAAAGAGGGATGGCAAGACTTCTCTCTTCATGTGATATTCCTTGATAGGCTCCGGCTCATCATCACTAGCACTTGAATAGTCATCATCACAATAGAAGACGGGAACTCTATCATCTTCTTCTTCTTCCTCATCATCACTTGGGGTCTTGAATGTGTTAGAGAGCAAAGAGCGAGCCCTTCTTCTTGTGACGATCTCAATGACTTGCTCAATTGAATATGACTCAAGCTCAAAGCTCTCAAACTCAATGTGATCACCATACTTGTCCTTCGGGAGAGCATCAAGAAACCTTCTAAGACCTTGACCCTTAGTGACTATCCAAAGCTTGTTCTCATTTATCCTCTTGATGAGAGAATCCATCCGAAGAGCAAACTCAACAAGATCTTCATTCGGCTCCATAGAGATGTGGTCCAACTCATCACATAGCTTCATATATCCATCCTCTTGATCCCGAGAAGAAGAACCTTCACCAACACGAGATGATGATTGAGCTTGAGGTAGAGGTTGAGCTTCAATGTGTTGATCTTCACTTGCATGAGAGATATCCTTGCCCTTCTTGATATCCTCCTCAAGAGAGGAGAGAATAGCAACCACCTCATCATAGGGCATGTTCACAAACTCATCCACTCGAGCAAAAGCAAGAATACCAAAACGCGAGAGTGGTAGAGATAGGATAAGCTTCTTCACAACATGCTTGTGCATAATAGATGGATAGCCTCGTGACATGAGTTTCCTAGCAAGAACATACAAGCGAGATGCGAAGTTAGTGATATCCTCATTATCATTCAAAACAAGCTCATCATACTCATCACGCACACCATAGTAGGAAATGTCATTAAGCACACAATCATAAGGCTCAATCAAGGTAGAGGCGATGGAAGTGTTAGAAACGTCATCATGAGTGGACTCCATTTTCCCACACGCAATCCCGGTCACGACTCAAGGCGGTAAAGCCCTAATAATGAGCACTTGGCTCTGATACCACTTGTAAGGATCGTGTGACCGAGAGGGGGGGGGTGAATCGGTGCACTCTAGAATCTATTTCCAAACACTTACACCCAAATAACTCCTAGCGAGTAGTTCTAGTAGCAAGGTAAAGCACACTAAGGAGTATCCTTAACCTATATAGCTAGTGCATATAGATAACACAATCACACCACACTAGCAACCTAGCACAAGATAGATAGATAGCGGAAGACTTAAGCTAGGCAAGGCAAGGAACAAGATAACTAGAGACAAGGCAACCAAGATACTAGGCACACTAAGTAGAGTCCTTAGAGCTACTAGATAGGCTATACAAGTAAGCACACGAGCAAGGCAATCAAGCAAACCTAGTGAAGCTAGTAGGTACCAAGGTAAACACACAAGCAAGATAAGAGCACAACTCAAGTACTACAAGCAATCATATGAAGTGCGATAAGTAAATGCGAGTAGTAAAGGAGAAGGGATAGAGAATGCTCATGATGTTTTCCCGTGGTCTCGGAAGGATGGCGCCTTCCCCTACTCCACGTTGGGTCACTCCCGCCGGAGTCTCGACCCCGTCCCTCCGCTCGATGGCGATCCCTCCTAGAGCACACTTCACCCTCCGAGTGAAGTCGCGGGCACGTCCCGCCGGGCTCGATCCCGGGTACTCTTCCGGAGGTAAGGCTCCGCACTTGATGCGTGCCAAAGGGCGCTCCACTAGTGATGCTTCTTTCGCACGGGAAGCTCCAAGACCGTGTACAAACTTGTGTCGACTTCCACAATCTCCTTGGACAGCTCAACACCGACGCCTAACCGGTCTAGGCCTTGCCATAGACCAAGAGTAACAGTCCTAGATGACTCTCTCAAGCCCACACTAGCCTAGAGATCAAAGGATGCAACTTGCTACTCTCTCAAGCACTAGGATCACTCCAAATCCCTCTCAAGTGCTTCACACTTCTTCCTCTTGGCTTCTTGGCAGCACCTCCCCTCTTTCCTGGGTCCAAGAGCACCTCAAAGAGGTAAACAACCGACTATATATAGGCCTCCAACCTCAAACTAGCCGTTGTCCAAAAGTACCCAGTCTGCGTAAGGACCGTACAATAGGACCGTATTGTCCGGTCTCCATCTGACCGTATTGTCCGGTCTCTACCAGACTGGCGTCCGGGGAGTGCTGTTCATCATCTCAAACCAGACCGTATTGTACGGTCCCTAGGACCGTATTGTCCGGTCTCCACTTCTTCTTCAGCCAACAGAAACTTCTCCTTCTCTGTTGCTCTTCTCCTGTAAGACCGTATTGTACGGTCTCCATGACCGTACCATCCTGTCAATTGTCCGGTCTTCATTCTTCAACTTCCAGAAACTTCAGCTTCTCTGTCTGGAACACTCCAATAGAGACCGTACTGTCCGGTCCCTAGGACCGTACTGTCCGGTCAACTGTCCGGTCTCTATTTCTCCAACTTCCAGAAACTTAAGCTCTTCTGTCTGGAACTCCTCTGTAGACCGTATTGTACGGTCTCCATGACCGTACTGTCCGGTCTCTTCTGCCTTCACAGCTTCGATCTTCTTCTTGATCTTCTTCTTCAACACTTGATCTTCTTGGTTCCTTCAACTCTCTTCTGCCACCCTAGCCCCTGAGAGACTCACCATGCATCCAATGATCTCTATAACTAGTGTGTACTAAGAGAACCACCTCGAACCCTCTTGATAGTCCGGTTTTTCCTATGGACTCAAGCTAACATCTAACCAAGCAACACCCGCGTGGATCTAGCATGTCCTTAGCCTTGATCCATGTCTTCTCCGCGACTCCATCAAGTCCGTTCTTGTGTAGATGAAGGCAACCAATCATCCTTGTCAATAAGTTCATGGTGTGTTGGCGTTCACCACCAACGGACGGAGCTTTCTTTATATGTGACCTATAAGATCTCACAAAGAGTGTTAGTCACATTCATAGTTCTCATCCTATCACCAAAACATTCATACCTTGGGGTTTCCCTAGCTCCAATGGTCATGAAGCTTACAACAAAAAACCATCATTCAGCACAAATTTGTTCCATGCCCGTCCTTCTTTACAATTCAGCAACACCTCTCTAAAATCAGGATCAAACGCATATTGTTCTTTAATTGATTCAAGCCCAAAAATCCGACAATCAAGTTGAGACAGCAAAGTATATCTTCTAGACAAAGCATCAGCAATCACATTATCCTTCCCTTTTTTATGTTTAACAATATAAGGAAAAGTCTCAATAAATTCAACCCATTTAGCATGTCTACGGTTCAGATTATTTTGAGAACGAAGATACTTAAGTGCCTCATGATCAGAATGAATAACAAATTCTTTAGGCCACAAATAATGACGCCACGTCTGTAAAGAACGTACAAGTGCATACAATTCTTTATCATACGTGGAGTAATTCAGAACAGGACCAGTTATTTTCTCACTAAAGTATGCAACGGGTCTACCATCTTGCATCAAAACACCACCAATGCCAACTCCACTAGCATCACATTCTAGTTCAAAAGTCTTATCAAAGTTTGGAAGTTGCAGCAACGGTGCGTGTGTAAGCTTGTCCTTCAAAGTGCCGAAGGACTCCTCTTGTGCCTTTCCCCAATAGAACACCATACCCTTCTTCGTCAACTCATGCAGCGGTGCAGCAATGGTACTAAAATCCTTGACGAAGCGGCGGTAAAAACCTGCAAGACCGAGAAAACTCCGCACCTGTGTGATAGAATGAGGAACCGGCCAGCTAGCAATTGCTTCAATCTTCGACTCATCCACCTCAATGCCCTGTGGAGTAACAACATAGCCAAGAAAAGAGACACGATCCGTGCAAAAGGTGCACTTATCAAGGTTACCAAACAAACGTGCAGCTCGTAAAGCATTAAAAACAGCACGTAAATGATCCATACGTTCATCCAAAGACTTGCTGTAAATCAAGATATCATCAAAATAAACCACCACAAACCGACCAATAAAAGCTCTTAAAACTTCATTCATTAAACGCATGAAAGTGCTGGGTGCATTAGTCAAACCAAAAGGCATTACTAACCACTCATACAAACCGAATTTAGTTTAAAAGCAGTTTTCCATTCATCTCCAAGTTTCATTCTAATTTGATGGTAACCACTACGCAAATCAATCTTTGTGAAAATTATAGAACCACACAACTCATCAAGCATATCGTCTAACCGAGGAATAGGATGACGATAACGAATAGTAATATTATTGATGGCTCTACAATCAACACACATACGTCAAGTACCATCTTTCTTAGGAACCAAAAGTACAGGAACAGCACAAGGGCTAAGACTTTCACGTACATACCCACGGTCCAAAAGTTCTTGTACTTGTCGCTGAATTTCCTTAGTCTCCTCCGGATTGGTCCTGTAAGCAGCGCGGTTGGCTAATGTTGCACCCGGAATCAAATCAATTTGATGCTCGATCCCTCTCATAGGTGGCAGTCCCGGGGGTATCTCTGCTGGAAAAATGTCCTCATACTCCTGCAAAAGGTTAGTAACAGCAGGGGGCAACGAGCTAGCAATATCATCAATTGAAAATAAAGCCCCCTTACAAATCAAAGCATAGCAAACAGCATCATCGGAAATTTCAGCAAGGTCACTTTTTGTTGCAAGCATAACAGCACCCTTCAATTAATCCCCTCGTCCTTAGAAGTAGGTGTAGACTTATCACTTTTAGGTGGAAAAAGAGAATTAGCAACTTGCTGATTTTCAGATTTAGCATTATTCAAACTAGCAGTTCGTTCTCTATCAGCCTCTACAATTTCAGCAGGGATTAAAGGAACCAAAGTAATTTTCTGCCCCTTATGCACAAAAGAATACCTATTGCTTCTACCATGGTGCGTAGCATCATTATCATATTCCCAAGGTCTACCCAACAACAGATGACAAGCGTGCATAGGTACCACATCACAGTCCACAGAATCAACATAAGTACCAATAGAAAATGAAACTCTGCAAGTGTGTGTTACCTTAGCTTTTCCAGAATCATTCAACCACTGAATATAGTATGGATTTGGGTGTGGGCGAGTTGTCAAGCCAAGCTTCTTGACAAAATCAGAACTCACCAAATTATTGCAGCTACCTCCATCAATAATGACACGTGCGCGACCGTCCTTGATGACGAAGAAAATCTGGAACAAGTTATGTCGTTGTAGCTTGCCCGGTTGATGTACTTGTGTGCTGAGCACCCTCTGCACAATGTGGACGCCGTAGGACATCGTGTCTTCCCTGCCAAAAATCTGACCGTCTTCTTCCACGTCGTCATCATCATCTTCAATGTCGGAGGTGCTAATGTATCCTCCATCATCTGTAGCAATATATGCCCGCTGACTTGGGCAATCCTTTTGCATGTGACCAAGCCCATGGCAGCGATGGCACTGAATGCTAGAAGAGCGTCCCGTCGATGCAGAAGTAGCACCCTTAGCAGGTGCCGGAACCACACTCTTGCCCGCATCTGAAGGGCGTGCAGGGGGCTGTGTTGTTGCTGCTGCTGCTGCAGCAGCAGCGCTGGAGGCTGCTGGAGACGTCCGGAAAGGGGTGGACTTGGACAGCCCCGAAGGTGGCACCCTGCGTGGCGTGTATGTAGCGGTCTTGTTTCTGTTCTGTTGTTCACGTCCCTGCAATTCCTTCTCTGCAAGCATAGCAAACTGGAACAACTTGTTGACAGTGTCAAATTCTTTATAATCAAGAATATCCTGAATCTCACGCCTCAGACCAGAATAAAAACGAACAAGAGCGGCCTCATTTCCTCTACTATCATGCAGCGTTGCAAACCCTTTGAAGCTCCCCATAATAATCCTGTACCGATTTATCCCCTTGTTCTAGGCGCTGCAATTTTTTTTGCAAATCTCTATAATACGAAGGAGGGACAAAACGATCTCGCATAGTTTCCTTAAGTCTATCCCAAGTTCTAGGAATTTCATCACCAAATAGAGAATTCCACCAAACAATAGCAAAGTCCTTAAACTCACTAGTAGCTTGCCGAACTCTATGCTGCTCAGGAACAAGATGGGCACTAAATTTTTGCTCTACTGTCATCTCCCAATCAAGATATCCCTCAGCATCATATGCACCCGAAAACGATGGAATCGTAAACTTAATTTTAGCATAGGGATCGTCAGGAGGTCGATTACCATGCTGTCGGTGATGATGACCCATACCACGAGTGTTATTTTCTAGGCGACGTCGATCCTTGTTCTCTTGGGTCTTTGCTGCATCAACGTCTCCCTTGTCATCATACACGGTGTCATCCTGTATGCCCATGTCGATTTCCATCTCAGTAACTTTGCCAGTTAACGTAGTAACCAAGGAGGTTACAGCGGTAACCGTGTCTTGATTGGTTTGAACCGTGTCTAGGAGTGCGGATATCCTCCTGTCCAACCGCTCTGTCTGGTTGCCGACAGATTCATCAACCGACTTCTGGATTGTCGCCTTCATGTTCTCAGCAAACTTGTCAAGAGCAACCTGTAGCTGCTTCTGAAGCTGCTTCTGACTGACACATTCGTTGAAGTCTTTGGGAGTATCATCGTCGTCTCCTGCCATGATAGACACAAAAACAGAACAACAGTGAAGGTTATCCCTATCAAATACTACAGCAGTGGTGCCTCTCAACACAGCAAAAGGAAGCCTCTAGCCAAGCTCTTACAAAGTTCTCAGTAGCAAAGCAAAGGATACCTGGAAGGCATGCTCCGCGATTGCAAGGGTCAAAAACTATGCTGTCCAGAAGAAGGTATCTGTAGCTTGGAAGGCAATATATGTGAGTGGAACACAATTCAAAAACAGATAGTAATGCTGAATAAATGTCCAGAGCACTGGTCCTAGTTGCTGGTCTACTCGTATCAAATTCCAGAAGTGAACAACAAGGAGCAGAGAACAAGAAACAGCAAAGGTTTCAGCCAAAAAAACCCGGTGTCCCAAATTGCCCCCTGTTTTGTCTTTTAGCACTAGTAGGAATCAAAATTGCATTGATTTTTTTTTTTCTTTTTTTTTTTTGATATTTTTTTCTCAACCAGGGGCACAAGAAAAGGAACACCACAAAGTATCAGCGCAAACGACGGAAAGGTGCGGCCTACAGAAAATCAGACAGCTTTCTGAAAATCCTGAAATTAACTTGAATGATTTTTTTTCTTTATCTTCCCCATTTTTTTTCGGAAGTTTGAGAAACCCAAATGGCCTACGGCGATTTGTTTTGGGCCTTTTGGAGTCAGGAAGCTGCTGTAAAAATTTCAGATTTTTCGGAGCACCGAGCGAAAAGTTATGGCTGTTTTACTGAAGGTACCTCAAATCAGGGGTAGAAAAGGCAAACTGGAATCGGTGAGGGGAAAAGAAATTCGGATGGTTGTAGCGGTGTTTGGGTGGATTGGGTGAGATTGATATGAATCAAAACACTGAAATATGGTACGAACAAAGAACCAAAATCAGAATGTGGTGGGTGGATGGATGTATAGGACGAGCAGAAGCGGAAAACGGCGGCTAGGGTTTCAACAAAAGAGTGCAGCGGATGGAAGAAAAATCACAAACTGAAATCAAACACGAACTAAAACCAGCAACAAAAACACGACTAGGACACAAACTCAACACTACGGACTCTGAAATCAAATTATGCGAAGGCTAAACGTGGTTCTGGGATAAGGAAAACTAACAACTAAATTTTTTTTTTGTTGGTTTTTCGTGGACTCTAGGATGAAGGCAAAATCAAACTGAACGAAAGGGCGAACCTGACGGAAAACCTGTCTCTGAATACCACTTGATGTGAACTAGGGTTCCCGATCTTCCGAAAGGTTCTGATAACTCTCGATTTGGTGGAAACTTGATACACGTCGATCCGGCTTCAGAACAACACGTTCTAAACCCCGCAATCGCAGCACCACGTCTCCTCAGGTTATCGACCGGCGGTGCACGGTCGACCTCGCCAAGAAGGCTTATCCTTGCCTGCGAATCGAAGAACACAAGCAAGAACACAGTAGATTGCAACCAAAATTGCTGAAAACTGAATTAAGCTCACAAGTTGGGGTCTCACAAACCGATGAACGGCGAAACTGTTCTTGACAGAATAATCTAAGCAAAACCCAACCCTAACTTGGGCGGCGGCTACTGTAGATATAGACCTTAGGGGCGTGCAAGACCCCCTGGACGCGCCCCTAAGGGCTCCAACACGATACAAAGCCCAAAGGCCAAATTACGGTGGCGCAGCACCGGAACAGATTCTGGACGTCAACTTGTTTCGACGATTCCCGATGACTCCGGACGAATTTTGACATGAGACCGGCGCCATTGGAAAGGTTATCAAATTATCTTTCCAAGCATATGAAGAACGTCCAAAACCGAGCCCGTATGCGACCTGGGCGACCGTTTTAGTGCAGACTGCTCCTGGACTCCGAAACCGATCCAAAGTCGACTTGAATTGGGCCTCCAACTTGGTTTGAACGCCCTTGCTGTCCATCCATGCCTCCAAGCTCCTCTCCAATCATCTCCTGGTCCTCTCCATGGTTCCTAATCACAATATAATCATTAGGTAGCAATCTATCCTCAAATTCATATAAATGAGTGCTTAGGAACGAGCTCACCTCTAGATTCAACTGTCGTGCGCGAGCTCGAGTGATTGGACCTTGTATAACCAGCGGAGGTGTGACATGTATATCCGAAAGAGCGATGTCCTCATCAGCATATGCATCTATGCATAACTGGAGCACAGCCAACCATGAAAGTAAGATGCTACATGATATTTTTACTATTATATTGCATTTCATTATCTGATCATTCTATTTTAGACATTTTTTCTTCAACAATAATTTAGAATATATTTGTTAAATTAGCTTAAAGTTGTGCGCTTTATTTATAAAAAGAAAATAACTTTTTTAAAAATTTATCCATCATAAAACAATACGATGACTTAGTTTTTATAACATAAAAATATTTTTAAAAATGAATTATACTGCATCTAGCCGCGCAAATGCGCGGGCCTCCTTACTAGTTTTGCGGAAGCAACAAGACACGGCCCTTTTTTTTTTGTCGGCGATCGGCAGCACCATCACCCTTTCCTGCAGAATATTAGTGAATAGCTTTAATAGACGCCCTGCACACATTGACAGTCGTAAGCTAGATTCAGATTTAGTAGAGATATACCTGCGCCCGGTAATTCCAAATGGAAATTTTACAATGCCTGTTGCCCACCAAAATCCTGTCATGCATGTGAAATAATTAAAGAGGAATTTATATATAACTAGATTTATCTATCTATAACCATAAGAAGCAAGCGTCCACACAAAAGCGTGCCATTCGGACCATCTACTCACCATGTGTCGGTGGGGTGCGCATCTATGCAGCTGGTACGATCCAGAAACTCTGACGTTCCTAGTATAATCTGATACAACCAAAATCAGATAGCACAACATATATTTCCTACGATATTGCACACATGCATAGCTCAAAGTATGCTCACTCACCTTGCGGATCACCGGCTGGTAGCTTGCCGGATCACAGATGACAGCCGTCAGCATTGCCCGGTGCACCTTGCCCCCCAACTTCTCGACTCCCTTCAAAAGGCCGGTGTTGAAGTTCAGTTTTGCACCAACGAATAGCCTCAGTTTCTCGATATGCTCCTCCGTCGATCCATAGACGATCATCACCACCTCAAACTCGCCTGTTGCTAGTGCTGCCAGTTGCTCTCGCTCCCTCATACTCATAACTACAACCTCCGTGGAATGTGTTCTAGAGTCTTGAAAAGGGACAAGTATCGGAGCTCCTCCCACAAAGCTGGAAAATGAATGCTTGAGCGTGTAATCCAGACGCCAACGTACTGATCTGTCCTATTGGTCAGGGTCACTGGGCATTCGATGGGCTTGTTTGCTTCCCAGGGAAAGTGAAGCTCCAGCGGGTGGACGTCCAGAATCTTGCTCTTCTCAGAGAAACCGAGCGAGCGTATCTGCAGGCAACGGCTATTTATCAGCCTAGGAATTTTTTTTTTTTTTTTTTTTTGCGAAGGAAAAGGGGCTTAATTGAAGAAGGAACAGTACATCGCAGGACATTTACAGAAAACACCCTGGATACACTAGAAATTAAGCACAAGCCCCTAAACCTGGAAAGAGCAAGAACTCTCCCGCCGCCGGCGACACTCGCCGGAACCTGCCTGCCCTCTCCTTCCTTTTCTTCGCGAACTCCAGCCACTGGACTTGACTCATGAAGCAGCACTTCGACCTCCACCGAAGCAACCCCACCCTTGCCAAAGCTGAAATCTTTCCGGCCACCGCCGAGCGAAGAGGAAGAGAGAAGGAATTACCCGGCATGGAGGACGTCACCGTCGAAGAGCACCGACGCCCGGAGAGACTCCTGTACAGGCCACAGATCCACCACCGACGCCGGAGCACCACGTCGATGAGACGAGGACGAACCTGAGCCACAAAATCCAGCGCCGCCGTCAACGCCGTCGCCTCGTCGACGTCGGCTGGAAAGGAAGCCACCCCCCTCGCTGGAACACGAAGAGGAGGCACCCTCGAGCAACCCGCGCCGGAGAAGAAAGGGAAACCAACAGAGCCGAAGCAGATCCACCGCGACCCCATCATCTCTTTTCTACCGGCCGGCACCCAAAGGGAAAAGACCCGTCGCCGAGCTGCCGGCACCGGCCAAAACTACCCTAACCCTAATCTAACCTAACCCTAACGAGAGAGGGAGGGTGGAAAAGGGAGGGAAAAGTGGCCGGACGGCGATTCCCAGCTCTACCCCACTCTCCGAGCAACACGGCCACCGGAGAGGAGGGAGAGCCGACGAATCGCCGCGGAGATGGACCTCGCCTCGGATTCGCCCTCTCGCTACTGTAGCTGGGAGGACGGTTCGAGAGAGGGATGAAGGGGCGCATGTGTGCTACTACCTTGAACTATCAGCCTAGGAATTTACTAGTGCGTTGCTATGGGAGTGATCATGTAATTTCTTTGGTCTAGGTATCTAAATGATTCCCACAAATATAATGTTTTGACTTTGTTCTGGAGACCAAAATTACGGTAAAAAGGCCAAGGATTCATCTAAAAAAATCCCAAGGGTTTATCATCTCTTGAAGTATTCCAAGTTACCAAAAAAAAGCACTTAATAGTTATCTATTTTAGCCAAATTTTATTTCACAATCCTTGGTGTAATTTCTAACTCTTATCTCAACTATGATGTTCCACACATGTCAAACTGTAACTATCCAAATTTTGGTGAACTTTAAAAATAAAAAAATGTTCAAGGCTAAGGAAGAGTGATTGGTGTTAAGCGGTGGGAAAAAGACCGAAAAGGAAAGAGAAAAAAGGCACGAATGCTGGGATTCCAACCCAGGAATGATGGGAAGACGTGAAATGGTCTGCCACTAGCGAGACCGCCAATTTGTGACTACATATAACAAAGTAATCAGAACTCGGATATTTGAGTTTAACTCGATTTGAACTCAATTGAACTTCAAATCGACACGAACTCGGATGGCGTAGGACTGAAAATTGAGGCTAACGAATCAGATCAGTTTTTTAAATATTCTCAACTACCACCGTATCTCGTACGGAGTGGGGGTATTTCCAACATTTGAGCCAGGGTATTTGGAAACTGGTGGACCCGACGCACCCATCTGCGCGGCGCTTTCTGATTTGCTGCATGCAGCAGAGCACGGGCTCTCAAGAGCCTTCCTAACTTTCTCCTCCGGCTCCGACGCTCGACTTACCGCGGGAGCCACTTGCTAGTTGCGACCTTCGAGCCGCCCGGCTGAAGCTCGTTCAGCTCGCTTGCTGCCGCGCCTCCCTACGCCACGCACTGCAGCGACACTGCGGGCCGGTCGACTCACTGCCCCGGTCCACGGCCGTAGAGATCTGCACAAAAGGCAGCTGGGGTGGGGGATTCGGCATAATAAAAACTAGTAAAAAAATACCCTTCCCACATATTTCTAAATTACCCATCACGCTATTATTGTCAAAAAATACCTAAATTCGAAATAATAAAAAATAACTAAAAATACCATACACATCTATTTCTAAATTACCCACCACGCTATTGTGAGTCAAAAAATAGCTAAATTTAGAATAACAAAAAGGGATTATTGCATTTCTACCCTGGTTTGCCTCTCAATTGTGATTTTACCCCTCTTTTTTTAACTTTGCGATTTTACCCCTAGCTTTTGAAATTAAAGCGTGACTTTGCCCCCGTTGGGGTAAATCGCTATATTTTTCTTGTGATCTTCCCCCTGATAGGGGTAAACTTTTTCTTCGTTTTGAAATTCCAGGGGTAAAATCACAAACTAAATTCCAGAGGTAAAATCACAACTGGAAGGCAAAGCAGGGGTAAAATGCAATAGCCCCTAACAAAAAATAGCCAAAAATACCGCTCACACTTATTTTAAAATTACACACCATGCCATTATGAGTAAAAATAAATTTGGAATAATAAAAAATAGCCAAAATACCCTTAATTCTTTTTTCGAATTTACCCACCATACAATAATGACTCCAAAAAGCTAAATTTAGAATAATAAAAATAATAAAAAATACACCTAATTCCTATTTCTAGATTACTCACTTTTCTAAATTAAATTAATGAATAAATATATTTTAATATTCCAAACACTAATAAATAAAAGTAAATATAATTTTCTTTAAATTATTGAGGAAAAGCACATGAAAAATATAAACAATAATAATTCAAATTCATATCCTTATCTAAAACTCGACATGCAATGCAACTCTCATTAGGTCCAAAGTTTTCCTTGGACCAGATATAATTTAGTGGAAACATGAGTAACAATGCATTGTTGTCTAAACGTGTAATGCCTTAATGGTTAAAGAAGAACAATATTTTATCTTCAATAAATAAATAGGTAAGAAACATGCATACGCGGGTCTATCAACCTTTTTCGACCATGTATGTTTGTCAGCCAGCTATCACAATTGATGATCTTTACATGCTACTTATAAAAATTGGTTATTTAAATATGGCATTTAGGTAAATGATGACTCATTACACACTCAAATTGACAGACTCGGTGAGAAATTTGTCCAATCAATTTTAGCTATGTTAGAAATGTATTACTATAAAAATAAAAAATTATATTTAAACTCCTGCGATCATATGAAAATAATTTAATTTAAATAGTTTAACAAATCTATACTAGTACTATAATAAGTTACACAAGAGTCGTGGAACAGTACACAGATATTAAACTGTTTGAAATAAATAAATCCTACAGTGCAAACATAGGACACATCATCTTGATCGAAGGATCCTACAATTTCTTCTTAGTTCCGCTGCCACTTGCCGCTGGCAAATTAATTGGAACGAACAATCAATGCATCCAACCAGAAGCCTGCGTAATTAGATATTCCAAAGTCAGAGATGAAAAATTAGAAAAAGTATTATAACAAATTAATACAGCAGGATAGATACAGGGAAATATAACACAAGAAAGTTGCATGCTTGCGTTGAACATGATATTTCCAGTTTGTCAAAGCCCTGTTAATAATAATGCGCTTCCGTTGCACTAAGACGAGAATATTACGGTGGTTCTCTTTCTACTAGTGGCGTACTTCAGCATGAACTATACATATATATACGAATGCCAATTCGGAAAAAAAAAACATATATACGATTGCCGAAGTTAAAGTTTCAAGGTTTAGTGCCTTTACCTGCACTGTTGCATATCGACTATGTACGCGTAAGGTGTGCATAATTAGCGTTTTGTAGTAAATATAAATTACTACGGTAATACAAGGAAACATTACCTTTTGTTAAGGCCTCTGTCCGTACCATATATTGAACCGTACAGTGATATAGAACCATAGTGTCAAACCTATATAACCAGGAGATAACCATTAATTAGTAATATCATTCAGAAAAGTGGACACTCTACTCTCCACATTACTAACCACTTATACAGTCATATATCATATTGAAAATGCATACCAGAGATCATGGAACTAGACAAATATATCACGAATGAACTTACCAACAAGCGCTTTGGCTCCTCGTCCACCTTTTTTTATCATCTCCTCCATTGCCTTGACTCTGAAGGCAGAGGATTTGGAGGGTGATCCCTTGGTGGTTGGACGCTGCAGGGTATGAGATGTTAACCATGATGAATGGAACGCCGTGGACTTGCATTGCGCTTGCAATAACTCGGCAAAATCATGGTCGAGGGCCAACACCGCTGACTGCGGGGCACTGCGCCAGTCTTCTGAATCTTTGACCTCCTCCCATGAACTCTGAAGCCTTTCCATCATGTCCTCATCTCCCATTTCCAAAACGCACGCCAACAGCTTGAAGCGGAGAAGCTCTGCCGCCACTTCAGGGCAGACAGCCCCATCCGATGGGGTAGTCGCTAACTTTGGTCGCAGAACTTCAGTCCTCTACCTGGATTGTAGGCACCTTGTTGATCTTTGGTTTCCTGTAACTCCCGCTGACGGCCATAAGCCGGCCGTGCTTGCCCTTAGGAACATTCAGGTACACCATGATGTTCCTCTGCTCACCGGCATAGAGATCTGTCGCATGAATGGTAATGAACCGTTGGTCTGAGCTTATACTCGTTCGGTGCAACTTAGAAAGACGCTTGATATAGTGACGCCTTCGAGAGTCTGCAGGTTGACCCTTACGTCAATGGCGGTGACAGACATGAGACCGCCAAGGGACTGTGCAAATGCATACTTGAGCTTCTCTAGGTCCTGAGTGATATAAGAGTAGAGGCCCGAGCTCTTCCAGGCGATGAAACCCAAAACATGGGGATCATGGTCAGCACCCAAACCAAACGTTTCCACTGGGAATTCACTCCAGACGTTCCGTCTGACGATTGTTTCCTCTTCATCGGTTTCCTCTTCATTGTCGGAGGTCTTGAATGATTCGTCTTTATCATCGCTGAGGAAGAAGATGCGTCCTACACGGTTGAATATTTCTTCATTTCGACGCTGACGTAGGATCTGTACATACATTTTGGCACACGTACGTATGATGAGTTAATTTCGGGGAAGTGGACATATGCGTACATAAATAATTCCCAAATATCCTAACTCCTCCTTGTTCCTAGTGCACTTGAATGCATGCTGAAATTCGTATAGTTAAATTAATTTTAAACCAAATAGGAGTATGTTCGACATCGTACCATAACCGCCTCGTTTATAGCCAGGGTCATATTGGTGTCCCCTCCAGGCACCAGCATGCAGACCTCACATCTCGCTTTCTCGCGATTCACATCGGTCATAAAGCTGAGCTCCGTGAGGCGTTTCGTCTCGTTGTTGAATGACACAACCGACAGCCGGTCCTCCGGGTCGAGGTTGTCGATGACGAACATCATAGCCTCCTTCATGCTGTCCATCCTATTTTCGATTATCACGCTTTGACTGATGCCGAGCACGGCTACAAGGTCCAATCCTCTGCGCGAGCTCTTTGTACATCTCTGAGGCGCCGTCAGTCGCACCAGTACAGGGAATTCCTTGTCCTTTTTAGTCGACGGAATCGACTTGATTCTGGGCATTATTTCCAGCTTCACCTTGTTGTCGCCACTAATTGATTCGGACTAGAGTATGCACAGGGGAGAAAATAATATCACATCCACACGTCACTTGAAAAATAAATAGTAAGATCACGAAAGTGCTGTGCCAGTATGGTTATCGATCAAGTTTAAAAATTCTGTCAATACTCTGATAGTTCCTCTTAGTTTTCTTTTGGTTAGTTGCCTGTAAGAAATTATGTAAAACCACTGGTACCAACCTGGTGCACATGCACCATGGTTAAAGTTAAATTCAGGAGTAATTGGTCAATAATCATCATTAGTGCACCCCTTAAATTGTGGGTTAACCACCTTAAAACAGACTAGTACACTCATACAGTACATGGCGAATAAAAACATGGCACTGTGGAGTTATTCAGTTGCACTAACGAGGAAAATAGAATCACTTGACCCCTCTCACATTGTGAATGTTAGTGCGTCTGCATCGAGTAAAAACAGAGCCGTACTGACACTGTTTTGTTAACAGCTATGCTATTTATTAAACTCTGTGTAAAAAAAAAAAGAGCACCCAGAGCAATTGATCATTCTAAAAAATTGCACGGCTACCTCCTTTGTGTGCATGTGCATGTGCATGTGATTGACGTTAGGACACTACGGAACAAAAAAAAAAAGTGAAAATGTTGCATGCAAACAAGGTATGAGGATATAAGTGCCATCACTACTTACATTTCGTGCCGATGAAGTAAGGAGGTCCGTTTTCAAGAGGTCTGTTTTGATAAAACCATATTGATGTTCCATCTCTGAAAGCCTGGCAATTATGCGCCGCATATCTGGTCTTTTTGCTGGATTAAAGTCGGTGCATTCTATCCCTATCTCAGCGCATACCTGTATAGGTTCCAACCGTATGTCTTCCAGCGAAGTTTCAAACCTAGCGCTCCAAGTATCTAAGAAATGGAAATCATGAGATATGGTTTAATGAAGAAGAAATGGACAACCGAAAAATGTAAACAACAAACATAAAGTTAATAGGAATACGTGAGTTGCATTTCCCACTATTCAATAAAATAGAGAAAGGTACATCGATCTTTTAATACCTACTAACAAGTTGTGTGACTATTTTCAGATTTCGTGTCTTGATGCTCAGAGGAGTTCTGTTATTTGCAACTCCTCACTTAGATCTACTTCCTAGCATGATAATCTACCCTTCAAGTTCAAGATGATATATATAAATTCGAATACTCTCTCTGTTTCAAAATAATAGCAGTCTGGGTTTAATCATAATTCCAATCATAAATTGCCTAGCAGTCTACATCTTGTAGCAGGATTACAGATGTAAAGTGCACGTCCGATTACGAGGCCCTATGATTTTTTAATATCGAGCAATCGTATCCTGGAACTGACTGTTCTTACATTCTCAATATCAGGATATCCCTTCTGTCCTGTCAATATCTCTATTATTATAATACCAAGACTATATATGTCTGACTTGAAAGTGATCAGTCCACTATAGAATTCTGGTGCCATATATCCCCTGCATGAAAAAAAATTGTGATCAGAGCAAGTTACGCAAAAACATTACTGCAGCACAATGCTACCCCACAAAAAAAATGCTTTCAAGGTGTTTAGCTTACTGTGATCCAAACACATTTGAAGTCATAGCACGGGTTTGCTTTTCATCAAAGCATTTTGAGAGACCAAAATCAGCATGTTGTGATCCAGGAGTATATTTGCAGGTTTGAGATCTAAATGGACAATTTTCTGCTGGTGAAGATAATGCAAACCCTCACAAATTCCCCTAATTATCTGATAGCGTGTCATCCATTCCAGTTTGGTTGTATGACTGAATATTGCCAGAAAAGTTTCAGAAAACCACCCTTGCGGCAGCCAAAGATCATGCCAGAAAGAGGTGATTCTGCCGTTACCAAGGAGCACTGATGTGAGATCATGATAAGCTGAGACATGATGTGTGAGACCGTCCCAATGTTCCCCAGCCACCTCACCTTCCAAGGAAACAATGTCAGCATTTTCTTGTACCCAAGTGGCCCATGCAGATTCACCAGGCGAATGCAGGCGGTGAACGAGCTTCAGTAGCAGACACCGATTCTGAATATTGAGATCCCTAACTCCCAGACCGCCACGGTCCTTTAGTTTTGTAACATTTATCCGGGACACCAAGCAATCACAACCGCTGCATTTGTCTTCGCCGGACCACAGGAAGGCTCGGCGTCGAGCGTCAAAAATGTTCAGAACACACGGCAGCACCTGGATCACCATCATAATGTACGTGATAATACTGTCCAGGACTGCATTAACCAGGATGGAGGAGCCTGGTGGTTGAGAAGCGCGGCCTTCCACCCGGCAATATAACGATCGGCAGAAGCAATGAGGGGCGCGAATGCTGACAGTCTCAGTTTTTCATTGGATAGAGGTAAGCCAAGGTAGGTTTGAGGGAAACCTTCACGCCGGCTGTTAAGAATCTAGACAGTTTTCTAATTAATTTAATTCATAAATTTCCCAACAAGGTGATGGCGATGAACAAACTGAACAGAAAGTCAGGAACGTACCTAGCGGAAGATCCTGCGCCGGAGGCGCTGGAAGATCCATTCCCAAGAACCATTGTTCTTAAGTATGTTCGATGTAGTCGATCTTAGTCGATGCAGGACGATGTTCGCAGTGCAGAACCGTCCGGGAAGTAGTCGATCGGAAGGGAGCAGTCGCGTTGTCGCTCCTTAAAAACCTGATCGCCCGCACACCCGACAGATGTCTCTTACGGAACGGGATTTCGGAAGCCTGCTCTCTCAGATTCTGTGCGCGCAGAAGTCCGGGACGGAGAAGTCTTCGAAGGCAACAGCGAGCGGAAGTATGGAAAATCGAGAGCGAGTAAGCGAGCGTTTCAGGCGTATGGAAGGCGCTATATATAGAGACGGAACAGACGCGACGCCTTCGAACGAACAGACGCGACCCTTCGTACGAACGAACAGGCGCGACGTCTTCGTAACGAAAAGGCGTCGGTTCATCTGAGATGCGCCGTTTCGATATATCAAAACTTCCATAACGGACGGACGGACGGATGGCCGCGACGCGACGCCCCCGCCACGCCTCGCCACGGCTCGGCTCGGCTCGGCTCGGCGGCGGCGGCGGCGCGCGCGCGCGTGTGTTTCGCCACTAGCCTCTCTCAACTTCTCTAGGGGATCAACCGGAAATCCACCTAATGAGTCGAGTCAATTAATGATAGGAATCCCATGTGGGACTAAACCATTATTGCATTAATTATGAGCCTAGACTAAATAGAATTATTGCTCTATTATGGGCTTAAAGGCCCATAAATCTCAACAATCCCCACCAAGTCTAGAGCTCATAAAGAATGCACTCAAATCATCTTCCTCTCGTTTGATATACCAGTGTTTCGACGGAGACTGTTAAGTTGAACTTCCATCTAGAACAGAGGTTACACCTTATTTACAACTGAGCAATGGACTACGCCTTGAATTGTTAGTTTTGTGCGCAAGAGGTTTTGCCTAAGTCCTTTACCGATACTAGGTTGCCAAAAAACATCCCCTCTGTTTGAAGCATATAAGTCACACTTCTGACCCATTCATGAGTATCTAGAGATCCCCACCATCTCATAGACTGTGACTAGCAGTCGAACTCATATAGGTGTGTTCCTTAAAGATATCCTGTAGGACGATATCTTTGCTTCTCATAAGCCACTAGGAACACATTAAGGTTAATAAACCAGCCTGCCTTACAGTTCTCTAGGAAAGAAGTACATCTGAGATAGACCAGTCAAGGGTCTTTCCTCTCAAGCTGTCACTAGCTTGTTTCACCATTCTACTTCACGGGATCTCCGATCGCATAGAACAGGTTACCACTATGACAGCCTATCAAGCGGGTCTCAGGCCCATCTCACTCGATGCACTGTTTATCACATTACGTGACAGTCCCTTGGTAAATTGATCTGCCAGATTTTTAGACGTATGAACATAGTCCAACAAAATAACTCCGGAGTTTCTCAATTTTCTGACAGATTTTATTCGCCTTTTTACATGCCTTGTCGACTTCATGTTATCCTTTGAACTGTTCACTTTGACTATTACAGTCTGATTGTCACAGTTCATGGAGATAGACGGTATTGGCTTTTCAACCACCGGTAAATCCATAAGAAAATCACGAAGCCACTCGGCCTCAATTCCAGCAGTATCCAATGCTGTAAATTCTGCCTCCATAGTAGACCTTGTTAAAATAGTCTGCTTGCAGGACTTCTAAGAGACAGCACACCTCCAAGTAGAAACACATATCTACTAGTGACATACATCTCATCAACATCAGATATCCAGTTTGCATCACAATATCCTTCTAGTACTTTAGGGTACCCAGAATAGTGAATGCAACATAGTATCTTTGAGATAGCGCATTACGCTCTCAAGAGCTCGCCAGTGATCATCTCCCGGTTTTGACACAAACCGGCTCAATTTGCTCACAGCAAACGAGGTATCAGGCCTTGTAGCACTAGCCAGGTACATAAGCGAACCAATGATTTGGGAATATCTCAATTGATCCTTTGCTATTCTTTGGTTCTTCCTTAATAGCAAGCTAGGATCATAAAGCGTGGGAGCAGATTGATAATCGCTATACCCAAAACGACTCAAGATCTTTTCCACGTAGTGAGATTGTAAGAGAGTAATCCCACCATTGCCTTCTCTTTGTAGTTTGATGTTAAGAATAACATCTGCTACTCCCAAATCCTTCATCTCAAAGTTTTGGACAGAAAAACCTTTGACCTCCTTAATCACATAAAGGTTAGTCCCAAAGATCAGTATGTCATCAACATATAGACACAGGATGACACCCTCGCCCCCACCATACCGATAGTATACACATTTGTCGGCTTCGTTCACAACAAAACCAGCCGATCTAAGTTCTTTCGAACTTCTCGTACTATTACCTAGGAGCTTTTCTGAGGCCATACAGGGATTTTATCAATTTACACACTAGGCTCTTTTGACCTTCTATCACAAACCTATCAGGCTGATCCATATAGATCTCCTCTAACTCTCCATAAAGGAAAGCTGTCTTAACGTCCATCTGAAGGACGAGAAGACCATGTGAGGCTGCCAGGGAAAGTAATACTCGAATCGTGGTCATACGAGCAACAAGTGAGTAGGTGTCGAAATAATCTTCACCCTCTTTTTGTGAATATCCCTTCACCACAAGCCTTGCTTTGTACCTCCCAATCAACATCAGGCCTAATCTTTTTCTTGAACACCCATTTGCATCCTATGGGTTTGCAACCGTAAAGACGCTCGACCAGCTCCCAAGTACCATTAGACATGATTGAATCCATTTCACACTTTATTGCTTCCTTCTAAAGGTCAGCATCGGGAGATGAAAGTGCCTCTTCAATGGTTCTGGGAGTGTCATCCACGAGGTACACAATAAAGTCATTTCTAAAAGACTTTGCAGTCCTCTGTCTCTTACCCTTACGGGTGACTAGATTGTCATCCTCCTCAGGAATGTGCACAGTAGGTTCCTCATTTTGTGTTATCGGAATGAAATGCTCATGGGGTAATGTAGAATCATGACTAGATGTGCTAGGTGTATTTTTAGAAGGAAATTCACTCTCAAAGAATGAAGCATCTCCAAAATTGTACCGACCAACATGTCAGGTATTCCAGATTTTACTACTAAAGACCTATAACCCACGCTGTTCATAGCATAACCAAAGAAGATACAATCAACAGTTTTAGGTCCAAGTTGCGCTTCTTATCGATTGGCACATTCACCATGGCCAAACAACCCTAGGTACGCAAATATGAGAGATTTAATCTTTTCTTATGCCATTCCTCGAATGGTGTGATTTCTTTATCCTTTGTGGGAACTCTATACAGGACATGACATGCTGTCAAAATCGCCTCACCCCACCATTCTTTAGAAAGACCCGCTGTCTCTAACATGGCGTTAACCAAATCAGTTAGAGTTCGGTTCTTTCTCTCAGCAATCCCATCGGATTGAGGTGAGTAAGACGGTGTCCTCTCATGAATAATACCATGTTTCACGCAGAATTCAGAAAAATCATTAGAAAAGTACTCTCCACCACGGTCAAACCTTAAACGTTTAATCTTCCTCTCTGGTTGGTTTTTCTACTTCAGCTTTATAGATTTTAAAGCAATGCAAAGCTTCATCTTTGGATTTTAGCAGATACACATAGCAATATCTAGTACAATCATCTATGAGAGTCATGAAGTATCTTTTATCACCTCTAGTCGATTCGCCATTCATCTCGCATAGATCGAAATGAACTAGTTCTAATGCCTCTAAGTTCCTCGCCTCCGCAGCCTTGTGAGGCTTGCAAGGTTGCTTAGAGTGCCCGCAAGCATGGCACTTAGAACTTTTTACCATATCAAATTTCGGGATTAAATTCAGTTTTGATAACCGCGTCATACAACCAAAGTTGGTGTGACAAAGTCGTGAATGTCAAACATTCGACTCATTCGAAATAAGAATATTATTCACAACCTTATTACAACAATTGTCAAGTAAAGAAAAGCGGAACAAGCCTCCGCAATCATAGTCTTTTCCAACAAATGTTCCATACTTAGAAAGTATACATTTATTAGACTCGAGAACTATTTTATAACCATCTCGACACAATTGAGAGCCACTAACAAGATTCCTTTTGATTGAGGGGACATGCTGCACGTGCTTCAATAGCACCGTTTTTCCCGAGTAAACTTCAGAATGACCATACCAACACCAAGAACACGAGCATGTGACCCATTTCCCATCAACAAGTCTTCTGTCACTTCAGCCTGATAAGAAGAAAACAAAGAGATATCAGCACACACATGTACATCAGTCCCAGTATCAATCCACCACTCAGGTGTTTGACAGACAGAAAGGACAATGGGTGTAGAATTACCGTACCTAGGAGTCCCTCCAGTCTCGTTAATGACCACGTTTGCAGATTTCTTCTCCTGCTTAACTTTGCGATCTGGGCACACACTTGCCAATGCTCAGTGCTTCCGCAAACAAAGCAGCCACCTTCTTTGTTCTTTTTCTTCTAAAAGTGGTTTCTTTGCTTAGGCTTCTCAGCCCCCTTCTTCTTTTTCTTTGATGAAGTAACCTTTCGTACCATATTGGCACTAGAAGGTTCTCCTACGCTCTTTCCACGTGTGTCTTTTGCTTTCGCCCTTTCCTCAACATCAAGAGTCCCAATGAGTTCAAACACGCTAAACTCCTGTCTCTTGTGTTTCAGTTTGGTAACAAAATCCCTCCAAGTAGGTGGCAACTTAGCGATAATACCGCCAGCCAAAAACTTGTCAGGCAATACACATGGAAACGGTTCGAGTTCTTTTGCCAAAGCCTGAATCTCATGAGCTTGTTCAACTACAGAACGGTTCTCAACCATCTTGTAGTCAAAAAGCTGCTCCATGATATACAGTTCACTACCGGCATCAGAAACACCAAACTTAGCGTCCAGAGCATCCCATAGTTCTTTCGCAGAGGTGCACGTGATATATGAATCCTTATACTTATCAGCAAGAGCGCTAATCACGGCGTCTCTGAACAGATTATCAGCCATATTGAACCGTTCCTCCTCCTCTGGAGTGAACTGTTCTGGCTTACAGTTCGCGGCGTGATAGCAGTTCATTGCTGTAAGCCACAGGACCATCTGAGCACGCCATCTCTTATAGGAAGGCCTATCAAAAGCGTTTGGTTTCAGTGCAGCAGCAAAACCGCTAACAGAAAATTGCCTAATATCAGGTTTTTGGATTGTTAAGAATCTAGGCAGTTTTCTAATTAATTTAATCCATAAATTTCCCAACAAGGTGATGGCGATGAACAAACTGAACAGAAAGTCAGGAACGTACCCAGCGGAAGATCCTGCGCCGGAGGCGCTAGAAGATCCATTCCAAAGAACCATTGTTCTTGAGTATGTTCGATGTAGTCGATCTTAGTCGATGCAGGACGATGTTCGCAGTGCAGAACCGTCCGGGAAGTAGTCGATCGGAAGGGAGCAGTCGCGTTGTCGCTCCCCAAAAACCTGATCGCCCGCACACCCGGCAGATGTCTCTTGCGGAACGGGGTTTCGGAGGCCTGCTCTCCCAGATTCTGTGCGCGCAGAAGTCCGGGACAGAGAAGTCTTCGAAGGCAACAGCGAGCGGAAGTATGGAAAATCGAGAGCGAGTAAGCGAGCGCTTCAGGCGTATGGAAGGCGCTATATATAGAGACGGAACAGGCGCGACGTCTCGGTAACGAAAAGGCGTCGGTTCATCTGAGATGCGCCGTTTCGATATATCAAAACTTCCATAACGGACGGACGGACGGTCGCGACGCGCCCGCCTCGCCACGGCTCGGCTCGCGGCGGCGCACGCGCGCGTGTGGTTCGCCACTAGCCTCTCACAACTTCTCTAAGGGATCAACTGGAAATCCACCTAATAAATCGAGTCAATTAATGATAGGAATCCCATATGGGACTAAACCATTATTACATTAATTATGGGCCTACACTAAATAAAATTATTGCTCTATTATGGGCTTAAAGGCCCATAAATCTCAACACCGGCAACCAAGGATGGAGATGAGCGTTGGCATATCTTCCTCAGGAACGTGCATAGGTACCAAAGTGCTCTTGGTATAGTTGATGTGGAGCCCCGTTGCCAAGGAGAAAGCATCCAGCAGCTCTTTCAGTCTCGTCATGGCCATTAATAGGCATCCAGAATGGATCAGGGCTTCCTACCAAGAAAGTTAAAAAGAATCAATATTGGTTTTTGCAGAAGTGAGGGCTGTTTCTTGCAGAGTTCTATACGTCGTAGGCTCGTAGCCTCATGCCACCGCCCTCCAACGTCCGCACACTCGGGGTCGGCCTCGCAGCATATGGAGGATGGATACTGGATACCAGTGGCGGAGCCAGACACAAAACACAGAAGGGGCCGGTCGGGAAAATCCATAAAGGGACGTCGAAAAGTACATACAACTGAGTACAGGGCGCTAGATTAGTATGCTAGACGCTACTATAATTTCTTTGTTTCTCTTGTTCTTGCATATGATTTTCAGGCTTGATTTTCAATTGGCACCAGGCCTCCTTATCCTCGATCAGTTTGAGGAGCGATGGTTCAGTAACTACAGTTCCTTCTATTATCCATTCGATCGGGTGCATCGATGCTTGCAAGAGAAACTAACGCGCCTGCTGTGTCGCCGATGCCTACAAGCCCAATCGGTAGTGCTTGCTGCCTTGTTGAGCCACAATTATAGGCTGGCTACTTGGATGCTTCAAGTTATAGGCTTTCGGCTCCAAATAACAGGCTGAGATGATCTTCAAAAAAATTCCTAGGCCAATGGGGGGCCATGGCCCAGGCTGGCCCTGCTGTGGCTCCGCCAGTGCTGGATACGTTCTCTGATGAGGAAGCTTGACAAGAGAAGTTCTCTGCAACAAGCACTGCAACGTGTGGACCTGGGAAAACATGCAAAGATACGTGCTGTAACACCGGAACATGGAGTACACAACTTTATATTAACACATATTTCATCATCAAATCTTCCTGATGGGTAAGATCTCGTTTTCTCTGCGTAGAAGAAGGCTTAGCTTCAAGAAACATGACAGAAACAAAGAAAGCCACAAATAGGAGTATGTGGTTATACTCCCAAGGGACCCAAAGTTTTCTAATTAATTCACGTTGGAAAATGCTGAAACATTATTTTGAGTCGGAAACCACCATACTAAAGCAAAATGCAATGTTCAAACTGAGACAATAAAATCAAAGGAACACTTGTGCAAATGCAATTTTTTTTTTTGAAAAACGATATTGTTCCACCTAAGAACTAATTGTTCCAGAAGTACAGTTTGTTCCAGCAATGCAGTTCTGTTATTCCAACTGTATGTTTTCATTGTTCCGAAAATGTGACAGATATAAGAAATCTCAATCACCTAAGAACTAGCAAATCTCTATTTCTAGAAGTCCAGACTGAATCGTTCCCCTAAAAAACGCAAGGTTAAAACATTTCTAGTTCCCGAGGAAAAATCCTAAACAAAAACATTTGAAGTCACGAAGCAAATCTCTATCAGCTAAGAACTAGCAAATCTCTATTTCAGAAGTCCAGACTGAATCGTTCCCCTAAAAAACGCAAGGTTAAAACATTTCTAGTTCCCGAGGAAAATTCCTAAACAAAAACATTTGAAGTCACGAAGCGCCATAAAAAAGCAAAGCGCAAGGTTAATACTGACACAAAAGGAAACGCTTCGCCCCTCATTCTTAGGTTTATATGAACAATTAACATGCAAGGATCTTGAACTACGCTGCAACACAAAAATATATGTGGCTGCCAGGATGAACGAACCCTTCTAAACCACCTCTATATCCCTAACTACCACTGTTTATTCTCCCCTGTTTCGCTATGGACACATGCACGCGCCACTCGCAAGGAAGCAGCCTACCTCACCGGAGCAGAGCAACAGTGCAAAACAGAGCACGGCGGCGGCTGCACCTCCACGTAGCTATAAGGACCTTCGATGTATTGATTTTCCCACATGGAGACGGCAGCACATGCCCTTGGACTATTCTAAGGTGGTGTTCGGTTCACTTTAGAGGGGTATAAAGGGGTCGCATCAAAGATGCCGGCCGCATTTATGTGTACTAAACAAAGTCAAATTACAAAACTAAGTTCAGAACCCCCATCTATTTCGCGAGACGAACGTAATGAGGGTAATTAAGCGGCGATTAGACGATGGTTACTGTAGCATCACTGTGTCAAAACATTGATTAATTAGGCTCATTAGATTCGTCTCGAAAAACAGCGCTCATCTGCAGAAAGGTTTTGTAATTAAATTTTATTTAATACTCCTAAATAGTAAGATTCTTTTTACTTTAGAGGGCTATAAACTTTAGAGGGGTTTTAGAGGGGGATCCGAACGCGCCCTTAGAAAGTTATTTTAGGTTCTTCAAGCTAAAGAGAGAGAAGACCAACCAATCACCTACTTGTACAAACCGAGATCCCTAGTCCACTCTGCACCGAACCTGTTCGGGTAGTTCGCACCAAACTTGCCGTGGAACGTAATTCTAAAATCTCCAACAACTTTGAACTCACGTACCAATTATGTGGCCAGACTCCCAACGGACCAAAAAATTTTTTAAGCTCCCGTTGGAAAATGCAAAAAAGGTATTTTGTGTCGCAAACCACCATGCTAAAGCAAAATGCAACGTTCAAACTGAGACAATAAAATGAAAAACATTTTGACCTTAATTATTAGGTTTATGGACAATTAACGTGGAAGAACAAAGATGCACCGCAAAAATATAGAAATATACATGGCTCTCAAGATTAGTTATCGCACTTTACACCCCTCCATACAACTACTTGTTACATTTTTACACCGCCATCTTTTGTGTTACGCACACACGCAGGACGGCAAGAAAGCAACCTATCTCACCGGAGCAGAGCAAAACAGAGCACGGCTCGAGCTTAATTCTTGGGTTATTAACAATTGAACATGGAAGGATCTGAACAACGCTGCAACACAAAATATATATGGCTCCCAGGATGAATTAACCATTCTAAATTACCTGTCCATTTTACCAGTATACCCTCACTACCACCCTTTATTACAGCTTCGCACACCCTCTCCCCTGTTTCGCTATGCACAAAGCAGAGGCAGCCTACCTCACCGGAGCAGAGCAAAAGTCCAAAACAGAGCACGGCGCTGCTAAACTACACCTCGAAGTGGTAATTTCTATGCCTTTAGAGCGGATATGAAGGATTCTTTTAACCTTCAAATACTAAGTAATAGATGTCTGTAGGAAAATGAAAAAAAATATATTTGAAGTGAAAAAGCACCATACTCAATCAAAATGCAATGTTTCAGACTGACACAAAAGTAACACTGTGCCCTTAATTCTTAAGTTTATGAACAATTAAACATGGAAGGATCTGAGCAACGCCGCAATACAGAAATCTAAACCAATAAAGAACCAGTTGGGAGAAAAATAGTTTTGACCTGCCAGAATTTACCCCACCTGCGTATCAACCGTCGATCTAAATCAACTCCACCTAATCTACCATCAGATACTGCATTGGGCCCTTCGGAAAACTCTCGCCGTCACGCAGCGTGATGCTGAGCGTCATTTGACATTCAAAAAACCTGACACTACGACGGTTTTTTCTCACCGCACGGGATTTTCTACCCGCCCGCAAAACCCACCTCCCCGATTGCCGGTCGTCTTGATTGCCTTCCTTCCGTTTTTACCGAACGTTTGAATTCAATTCCTTCCCCAGCATCCAGTTTCTGAAAAACAAGTTCTCCGCAGGGCTCTGTTCCACGACCATGATCTGATCCCGCTTCGCATGATTCCCTCTGGTGCAATCGCAGGTGATCATCTTGATGATCGTATGGAATTGACGCATTGACGCAGATGTTTAATGCTTCGATGATGATACTGACATGGCGGCGTCCAGTGATCTAGGTTTCGTCGGGGTTGATCTTGGCGGCGTGAATCACTGAAGCAAAGCAGAAGCAGCCCGGCATACGGCAGAAGCTACCCGATTAGTTCTGTATTTGGCGCACAACGTTTCGATCGAGGAGAAGCCGCCCCACGAACACGCAGGTGTCTTGGCGATCGAATTTCGACTTTCCAGATTGATCTTGTCTTATGTCTTGGCCGCGTCTAGGGCGATCGAGGGTTTTGGCGGCGGCGTCCAGGGGTACTGGCTTGGCGAAGTCCACTTTGATCCTCGTCCTGGCGAAGTCCAGGGTACCATGCAGTTTGATACTCGTCTTGCGGTGTCCAGGGTACCGTCCAGTTTGATCTTCGTTCTTGTTCAAATCACGGTGAGAAACCCGTCCTCTTCTTTTTTTTTTTTAGAATGCGCAAAGCACGTATTTCAGAAGAATTAATCCTCTTTAAGACCGAAATTCTAAGCAGGCGAGATCCTTTTGAGATAACCCTGTTTCAATCCCTCACTGTGTTTTTTTTACTGATTTCCACACGAGAGATGGCACCAATGGATTCCGGGAGCGGCGGTCGCGGCAGACGGATCTGTGCACGGCGTCTCCTCGCGCACGTGGTAGCGTCGGCGAGCTGCTGCTGCTCGCAGCGAGCGGGCGCGTCAGCATGGGCGAGGGCAAGTCCGCGGATGGCCGTGACTTCGTGCGACGGCGTTGTCGTGGTGGCCGTGTGAGCGGAGGCTAGGCGAGTCCTTGGCCGATCCGCTCCTTCATGAAGCAAGATGGGGACGATCCTGCCTTGCCTTCTTGCGATCTGTTTTTATTTGAGCTCTTTTTGCTGTCACCTGTGAAGAAGCTCGTGCTTGTAACCCCATGATGGACAGGTCGTCCTTGAAGAGCCGATCGATGAGGGTATGGAGAGGTGCATGGAGCTCGCCCATACACATCTGCGCAGACAAGAATTCTGTCGCATCCTCCAGGTGAAAAATCTATCTTTTGCTAATCAGTGCTACATTTTGCTTGCCTCCCATGACATCAATCCTGTACAATATAATAATATTAGCATGCATAGTTAATTTAGCAGTTGCAATGTATCATTGGTGGTACTGAAAAAAAAGAAGATGGCAAATAGAAATCATTTTACTTACTACTCTTTTTGTCATTCTGATGTACCAGTAACTGAACTGGGCTAGCATAATGCTACAAGCTGAAAGAAAGATAAAAAATATTTAAATGTGTAGCTATCTTCTTGTAAGAGATTAATTTATCATATCCTCTGCTTTGTTTACTGTGAGAATGCTTTTTATGCTCAATACGTTGCAGCGCTGAATTCTTGCTTGAGAGCAACAATGTGTTCATTTTTCAGTGAAACAGATATTTAACCTAATTAATTGTTAAGGGAAATTTACATCGACTTAGAAGACGACTATATATCATCATCTCCGCACAGAATGAAATTTCCAATATATAGTTCTTCTTTCTCAGAAGCTGCCACTTGCTAGCAGTACCATTTGATACATGGTCTCTCTGAACGAACATACATGGGTCCAATGTTCTGCTCTGCAAGCTCAACAATTGAACCTGTTGTTGTGCCTACCTGTTATTGAAATCTTCTTATAGGTACTCTAATGCGCTTCTCATTTCATTCTTTTTTTTTTCACTGAATGTGCCACATAAGTAATTAGAATTTTATTCGCCGATGCCATACTCTTATCTCTTTTGCCAATTTTCTTTTATGTGCTGAACTCAGGTGACAAAATATTTTTATGAACCCAGGTGACGAAAATTCACTTTGTTTTCTCACTACGTTTGGTTTAAAAATTTGCTCGATGCTTCTGGTGTCAACTAAACCCTCTCCATAGTTTGGTTAACCTTCCTTCATCACATATTTCTGGTTGGACCTTATTTTTTTTTTTTGACGGGCAAATGGCAGGTGCACTGCCTTTTCATTATAGGAGGAGAAAAAGTTCAGAATACAAAGAAGTTGCAGGCAGCTTCTGCTGACCCCAAGAGTTCTAGATAGAAAGCAAACTGAAATCAGAGCTGCTCTGTAGAGAAAAACAGAGCAGAGATTACCGGGACTAAACATTACGCTATAGCCGTTTGATCGTTTCCTACAACTTCTTCTACTGGTTGGACCTTATGCTGTGGTATACAATTTTCTTTGAGATATGAGGTAATTTTCTCCTCTGGTTTTATTTGCATGACCGTTTCCCTTGATAGCCTGCATCTAATTAGTTGTTCCGAGACAAATACAGATTTATTGAGAATAGAAACCTCAAGTATCTACTGGTTGTTCCCCATTTTAATCCAATTCGTAGAATAACAAATGGAACGACATGGATTTTGATTCATAAACATTTTGCTGAAGATATATATTCAGGTTGTGTGAGAAACTGAATAATGAACGAGACGAGCAATAATGAATGAAAGGTAAACAAAGTATTGCTTAGAATTAGTTTCAAAAGTTTCTGTGGTAGAAGGTTTTCTGCTTGAACTTGCATCATTGCAAATATTTGATTAGCAGTATTCTTCTTCCATGTGTAGTACTCATAGTTCATGTGAGAGGGACTCATATTTTACCAACACAATGAGGGCTTCAGAACATGTAAGAGTGGACTGGATACGTGGTGTGTCGAATATCCAGTACTTTTTAACCTCATGTCATACGTTTTCATTTGTTTCAAATTACAGGTACTTAGTTTTCCTTGTAAATTTAGATGTTTTGACTACCACCACATATAGTCACGTTATCTTCCATCCACAAGGAGCAGAAGCTAACGAATTGCATGGTACCATGCCTTTCAGGGTGTCGAATATGTCTATAGACTATACAACATAATGGATTAACTCATAACTTTGTCCGTAGGCTAAGAGAACTCTTGCTCCTATTCCAGCGTCTAGCGCGTTAGGATGCACGTGTGTATATGGCCCATGCATAGAAAGTTGTCTAGAAGGCACATGAACGGGCGAATCCAGTGGAGCTTTTATTGTTCTACATCTTGCTTGATCAATCCAATATTGGTTTAGTAAATACTCAACAATTTCCTCTCGGTGCCCTAATCACATTAACGCAAAATGTAGTTTGATTGTAGGGTGCAATGCATTATGCATCATGGTGTTATTATGTACAGATGATATACGTTTGGATGGTGATCGTTGGCACGAGTTCATTATGCCCATTATGTTCCTGCATGATAATATATTCCAACTTGGTTATTATTTTGAAATCTATGCTTCGAAGAGAATGTAGTCAAGTACATCATAATACTGTTCGGCAAAGTGATGATATTTTTTAGACACGTGCGTGGCGCACGTGCATTGGTACTAGTATATATGAGTCTCAGGATGAATTAACCACTCTAAATACCTGTCTCTTTTACCTATATACCCTCGTTATTGCAGTTTCGCACACCCTCTCCCCTGTTTCGCTATGCACAAGCAGAGGCAGCCTACCTCACAGGAGCTGAGCAAAAGGGCAAAACAGAGCTCGGCGCTGCAACACTACACCTCGACATGGCAGTAGGTGGCCGTCTGAAACTTCAGCCCACTGGCGCCTTGGACGCCGTTGCCGCCGCTGGTGATAAAGAAGGCCGGGCAAGTGACGAAGATGTGGTAGTGGCCGGAGGTCCAGCTGCCGACCTTCCAGCGGACGCGGCCGTCGATCTTGACCTCCATGATCAGGTACCCATTGGCGACGTCCTTGGCGAGCGCGTCGGCGAGGTAGGGCGCGAACGGCACGTTGGGGCCGGACAGCACCGGCGACCAGACGTCGACGTCGCCGTGGCCCTGGTACACCGGCGGCAGCGACGCGCCCAGCGTCACCTGCTGGTACTTGTACGACGCGTAGACGTCGAGGCGGTCGTAGTAGACGCCGACGCGGCCGTTGGGGTTGCGGGACGCGATGGTCACCTGCAGCGCCGTCGAGAGGACGCCGGAGACGTTGGCGAGGTCGAGCTGCCGGATCGTGGCGTCCTGCAGGTAGAAGCGCGGGTGCGTGGGGCGGAGCACGAGGTAGACTATGAGCGCGATGATGCCGACGATGATGGCCAGGCCGAAGAGGAGGCACAGCAGCCGCCGGCACGTGTCCTTGATGTCGTCGTCCCCGTGGTTGCCGCAATCCTTGCCCTTGCCCATGGTGGAGGGTGCGTTCCTGGAGCTGGCTCAGTGGCTGCTTGGGTTTGGGTTTCTTTGCTTGCTTGCTGAGTTGGTTCTCTCTGGGTGGGTTGTTGGAAGCTTGGAGTTGGAGGCGGCTTATGAGCTGGGTGCGTTGTCCTTGAGGAATTTAGTAGGAGGAGGAGTAGATTTTATTATTGGTCATTGATTTTTAAATGATCATGTTGAAATCATGGACAGACTGAAAGCTCCGTGTCGACGGTTTTGCCTTTGCCCCGGAATGTGTCTGGTTTGGCTGAGGTGAAATTTAGTGATGGAGAGCCCTTTTCTTTTCTTTTCTTTTTTTTCTTTTTCCTTTCCTTTCGTGTTATTTTGTGGCCGGTAGTTCCGGGTGCTAAGATTTTAGCTCGCAGGGGGGGATGCATTAGTAGTTCCGGATGCATCAGTTATCGCATTAGTAAAGAGTACATCATGTACTGTCCACATGGGTTTGACCTTGGAATGCTAACGGTACAATCTTCCAAGTACTTATACCATGATTGAGATGAATCTTTTCAAATATACGGAGTACCTCGGTTTGGTTAGTGTGAGTATCACTGATTGAAGACGGAGAGTTGTCACAACGTGGAAAGATTACACAATCCATTCCTTGGGGAAAATACCTAATGTTTCTCTTATAGAAAAACTGGAGTCCGAGAAACATAATATAATACATGATGGTGATGATGCCATGAGCTAGTACTTTGTCCTAGCAACAGCAAATTAAATAGCAATACATCATCGATACCGGGTCATATCGTAGGTCAGCTCACATGCCACATGGGAACATGGCTGAGCCGGAAGTACGCTATGGAGCGTAGCGGGGATGCAATGAATTCATGAACCAAATTTTTATATACTAGCGAAAGGAAAATAAAATAAAAGGGCGTGATGAGATGTGCATCCTTGCGTTCGGTACAAGACTGGGCCATGGAAGAGCAGCAGGGAGAAACGTGTGACGCGGCTTCTCCTCCTGGAACGTGGCGTACCTGCGTCCCCACGCTCCTCCGGGCCCACCTAAGACATGGCGGCCCCACGTGCCAGATGGACACCGTGTTCGTGTAACGGCACGCAGCCGCCTGGTGCCCAGTCGACACGGAACGAGCACTGATCATGGGACAGCGAGGAGAAACTGCATCAATCAGTGGTCGCTAATCATAGGAGTATCGCGTCGGTGATCGTCAGCCAAAACCGTAAAACGTCGCTGTAAAGGGCAATCGAGTCCATTCCTCAGTCCCGTCCCTCTTACCGGCACAGCAACACTCGGAAGCTTCGCTCGTGGCGCCGGACCCGGTGATTCGTCGTAGCTGCTGTGTCTCCGGCAAGCCTTTGGTTTATCTTTGTTCTCGGTCTACCTAGAATCTGATTCCGCTTCGCCTAACGCCGCGCTTTGTTGCCCACTTTGTACTAGTTATATGACTGCATGGCCAGCGACTTCAGAACCTGCGCGACAGCATCGGTAACACTGTTTAGTTTGCGAACGAACTCGCGTCACGGATTCCTCGACTAGATGAGCATCAACACGGCGAACCAGTCCAGCAGATGAGCGAGCGAATCCGGCGACCAGCTGGGGTCAAGACTCGATAGGTAGTAAAGATGATCAAAGTCGATCGAATTTGTTAGGAATAAATGGGAAAAGAAAAAAGAGAAAGTGAAGGTGACGAGTGAGAGACGGGGACGGGGAGACCGCGACCTTGCTGTTGCAATGCGCTGCAGAGAAAGCTGAAAACGACTTCTCCTTTCCTTGCGGCCCCGTCGGTCTCCGGCTCCGGCTAGAACGATCAGAGCGAAAACGACGTCGAATTGAACTGATCCAAACAGCTTGTCTCCTTCCTCCGCCCCGTGCCCTTCCAAGCCCACGCTGCCCTGCCATATCCACATGACATGCGGCCGTCTCGCTGAACAAGGTACCAGCGCACAACACGGCGTAGAACAATTTCCCAGGGTCTCTACTGGTTTCCAGGGTAGCAGTATAACAAAACAAAGTGATCCTAACTAGTTTCAGGATGCATGATGCAGTGGTCGAGTACCATATAAAGCCCAAATTCCATGGTTCAGTACGTTATTTTTCAAATTTAAAGTTTCAGAAAAGCAAAACAGGATATATATCATTCAAAAAAAGATACACGGAAGTGCCCTCCTTATGGCCCATTCAGGAGATAAGGTCATCCACCCCAGGACATCCCCGGGCCATTCCTCACCAACCCCTGCAAATCTAATACCATCCCCTTCCTCATTCCTTCACAATAGACACAATCCAACACACCAGAAACCTCTAAGCTAATGTTAAAGACCCCTCAAGGTACCCACACCATCTCCAGTCCCCTTCGCAATAGACCTTCTACCAACCATGAAAAAGCCATACCGCAATTTGGCTTTCAGCCACCGGACACCGGAGTTTGGTTACTCACCACCTTGGCCACATTTCCCATATCCTGTCACTCGTAAGCGTGACCATACACAGCAAACAGGAGCCACTAGCAAAAGCATGATGATGACCTAGCATATTACTCCCTCCATGTCAAATTACTTGACGTTTTTGACTTTTCGAAATCATGTTTGACCGCTCGTCTTATTCGAAAAATTTGTGCAAACATCATTTATCTTGCTATAGTTTGTTTTATCATGAGAGATACTTTAAGCATAATTTATTTGTTTTCATATTTGCACAAAAATTTTGAATAAGACAAGAGGTCAAACGTGATCTTCAAAATAAAAACGTCAAGTAATTTGAAATAGAGGTAGTATACAACTAGCATGGTTGCAATACTACTACTCACTACAAGCATAAACAATAGATTTTTTTTTGAGATTACTCAGTTCAACTCAGACACTCACAACGCACGCACACTCACCCCTATGAACACACGTACGCAAACCCTACCCTTATAAGCATCTTCGAAGACTGAGGCGGCAAATCTAGAGATACGAAGTCCCACTGGCACCTCGCTGTCGACGGGAGCGTCGCCTACCACTGAAAGCACAAATGCCGTTAAATCCTTGAAAATTCGCTCCCACGGAGAGTCGAACCCAGGACCTGAGAGGTGTCACTCAGATGTCTTAACCACTAGGCCAAGATCCCTTTCACAACATAAACAACAGATAAATGCAGAGGGCGGACATTGGGAACATGGTGGCCCAATACTGTTCACAACAAGCATAAACAACAGATAAATGCAGAGTGCGGACATTTGGAAACATGGTGGCCCAGACTTGCAACATTTGTTGTACAGGCCCAGTTTTTTAAGGCACGTGGAGAAACATAAGCAAGGCTACCATATGAATTATCAACATGCCTGGACCACAAACCCATAGTGTATGAATAAGGAATATCGGCTGGCTTAGCAGAAATTATTGAAAGTTGTTATGTAATGCCAAAAATATAGCTTACAGAATTTCCATCGATCATGCAACAATGTGAAATTAGGTCCCGGTTTTCATGCCAAAACAATGAGAAACAACCAGATTTTACAAAAGAAAACATATGTCATGTAGTAGAAAACAAAGGCCCACAATAATCACATGAAGATGACAAACTAAGATCAATGTTTCCATGTGTCTAAACGACACTTGTATTCCTATGTTGGATGTAGCACTTGCATCTAACAAACTTTAGCTCATCACTTGTTCCATGAAGCTAACAATAATGGTATCCCTTTGGTTGACGAACTTCTATAAAGTTCTAGCAATATACAAGAAATTATCTCATTTTCACAATGATGCACAAGGGCCAAAAAAAAAAAAAAAATTCCTCTTACTTGTAGTTGTGGTTACCTACCGCCAGATCAAATTCCGGTGATGCAAGCAGGTTCAGATAAATAGAACACTTTAGGGTTGAGGGACAAAGTCAGGCAGCTTGTTTTCTTTGAGGCCCCATATAGCAATTAGCAAGCATGAAAGCCACCACTCACTATTAACAATACCTCTTTTTTTTTTTTCCCTTGAGGCCCGAAATAGCAAGCATAAAGACTACTATGCACAATAACAGGAACTTGCTTTCCTTTAGGCCCCATATAGCAAGGATACAAACCACCATGCACAATCAACTAGAGTTTGTTTTCCTTGAGGGCCCATATAGCAAGCATAAAAACCTCCATGCAGAATCATTCTTGCCATATATTTCCGCAACCATTCATGTTGAGGCCATGACAGATACATAACTCATACTCATGTTCTCACTGAACATAAATCATTCCAGGCTTATCTCACTCAGTATTCTACGACAGCCAGGTAAAACCATAGTTACCCAACTATTACTCCTCAAATCAGTGCCGATCCACTTCTTATAGTGCCACAGTCAGCTTCTTATACCTATCGAATAAGTTCCTTCCACCCAGCGTCTGGAGTAGTCAGCAAACTGATAAAAGCAAACAATTGACTAAGCTCAGATATCACAGAGAAGGGGGTAAAAATGTGTATATACAGTAGTTTTGCACTACAACTATCAATCTAGCAGGCTAACCTGGGTATTCAGTCTACAAAACTGTAAGGCATACAGGATAGATTCATGTAGTTTAGACCTGTATGCTACAGTCTAGATACCTGATTACAACATCAACATAGTGGACAATAAAGGATAAGCTCTACAATCACCAAAAGTACCATAATTGGTACTGGCAAAACATTGAAGAAAAATAAGTGGAAAGATAATTCTCTACTAAAAAAAGAAATCAAGAAAACTACAAAAAAGGAAGGTACCTAGGGTTTCGATATAGCACCCAGACGCCCTAATAGCAGTCAACATATAGGTTACAAATAAAGTAGTACAGAACTGGCATCAATAGTTTACTCGTCTCCTATCCGATGCACATAAATAGACATGTTGATATGTTCTTCAGACCAGCGAGAACTGACTCTAGCACACAGTTAAAACATTAAGACAAGTTAAGGTATCACTGATGCAATGTGATAACCAACAAGGCTACATGCGATATGATGTGTAGAAAAATTCCTTTAGCAAAAAGATAATATTCAGACAAATGGGTCGTATGTGAAGCATTTTCCTCTGACATGATGACTTCAGAAATTGAATCGTATCTAAGGAATGAAGGTACAGGTACCAACTATCAATGTTCCAAGTGATTTTTAATTGCTAGTTCTCTGCCATGTTTTCCATGTTCCATGTAAAATGGTAACGTTCATGCAACTAGGATGAAAAGGTCATTCTTTCTTGGCCTGATTTTAGTATATAAAACCCAGTTCTGTAAATAAGAACTTATGCATTCATCTCCATGAGCCAATAGAGAGAGTTACTATAACGTATAAAATGCAACAAGTAGTATATCAGGGTCTGCCCTATTCTGCAACACTGATTCATGAATTGTTCCTTTTTTGTCTTCCAGGTTTCTGAGGAGGTGCATCATCAAACTATGGCTTGTACAGAGAATGTCTCGTGTTCATACAGTTTGTCACTAGCGAAGATTCACACATTATGACAGGATTTCAACATGAAAAGATTTCACAAAGCGAATACCTGCAGCCTTTGATCTATCGCAAGATAATTTCACTCACGAACCACCTTACACTACCATTTTTCAATGCAAAGTTCACATCAACAAAGGTTGTGCAGTTATAAAACCATGAACAAACCTACATGGCTACATGTGGAACATCAACCAAAAAAGTATCCTGATGATTTTTCCTGTTTATAAATTTTAGCCTTGTAGCTATGAATCCGTCAACTTAAACTAAATCATGCACATCTGCTACTAGGAACCTGTCTGAAACCCAAAATCAAGATCTGGGAGCCTGTGACTAAAACCATATCTTCCTGAGCAAAATCCATATTCGTCTGATCCTTAGTTTCTCCTTGTAGATTTTATGCATTATAAATAACAACAAAGTGGAGGTGATAATGTGGCAGAGAAAATTGATACTGTACAAAAGTTATCAGGCATCATTGTTATCAATTCATATGAATTGTTCCAAGAGTAATCTGACTAAGAGTTAAGGGCCACCAATAACACCAAATCAGCAAGTGTTAAGCACCAAACCACAGCCAGCCTAGCCCTCAATGCTTTCGAATACAATGCCAACCATGCACACAAAATCAGGCAAGAGCTACAAAGCCTAGTCAGAACAAACAAATAAGATGGTCCCCAACTGCATTGTATTGATATCTTGGGTTCATGTGACTATGCATGGGTAGCCGATTGTTGCAAAACAAAAATTAACTAATGAAACCATAGGTCTGCTAGGTTCTCTGTTGCTTAACAAAAGAGTTGTGAAATCAGTTTTAGTGAAACATATGTTGGACTCTTTAATATCTTGTTAGTTTCTACTTATGTATCACTCTCACACCGCACTGCCGTTACATTCCCGAAATAACATTTCATACCGCTCACAAGTAGCACGCACAACCAAGTCATGAATTAAACACAAATCCTAGCCCCTTGAAACCCAAATAAAGGCAGACACATTTTGCATAATTGGAAACATCCACACTAGAATCATGATATCCCAGCACAATGGCACCACAACTAAGACTAAGGACTAGGGCATAAAAGTAATGAAGGGACAGTGAAATCACCAGCACGAACCTTTATAACACGACATCGCACCGCCTTGCTGGCCCACTGAATGATGCCTCCGTGGAGTTCTTCCCGCGGAAAACCACCGGCACGCGATCGCACATGACCCTCATAACCCTGCGGCGCGTGCGCCAGCCCCCACGGTCGAACAATGCCACTGCAGCAAGCCTGACCTCGACCTCCAGCGTGCCCCCACTCCCGCTCTTCAGCGCGGAAGCATCATCAGACCCCACGTAGGCATCCTCAACAGCGACGCGGAAGGCGAGCGTGGTGGTGTTGCCGGGGCCCTGAGAGAAGGGGGGCAGCGAGGCCACGGCGAGCGGGGACGAGGGGGTGATGGAGACGGACGCGAGCGGGGAGAAGTATGTGACGGAGAGCTTGGAGTTGGGGTTGGCGGCGAGGAGGGCGGCGTCGAAGGAGGCGGTGAGGGAGGAGTTGGTCTGGGAGTAGGCGACGCGGGAGAGCTTGAGGGAGGTGAGGGAGAAGGCCGGCGTGCGCGGGCGGAGCAGGAGCCAGACGATGAAGGTGGCGGCGCCGAGGAGGAGGAATCCGCCGACGACGAGCGCGAGGAGGCGGCGCAGGCAGGTGGGCGGCGGGTGGGCAGGGAAGTGGTGGTGCGGCGGTGGGTACGGGTGGTGGTAGGGGTGCGGCGGCGGCGGGTGGTGCGGCGGGGGAGCGGCGTAGGGGTACGCGACGCCGAAGGCCGCGGCGGAGGCGGCGCCGTTGCCGTTGGCGGGGGGCGGAGCCGCGGCGTAGTAGGCGGCGCCGTTGGGGGTGGGGTTGGGGTTGGGGTTGGCCGGGTAGCCCATGGCGGGGGCCGGAGGCGGCGGGGACTTCGACTCGGGGTGGTCGGGCGGTTGCGAGGACGACGAGGACGGCTGCATGCTGGATGCGGCCGCGGCGACGGCGGCGGCGGTGGGAGAGCGGCGCTGCAGAGTGAGATCAGGTGGTGGCGTTGCGCGGAGATTGCTTTCGCTTGTTCGGTGAGGGGGAAAGTGGTGGTGATGGTGATCTGGGATCTAACGGAGTCCGTGGCCCGTTGAAACGGCGGTGGTGACGGCGCGTGCGATTGCGCGTCCAACAGAGCGTCTAAGGCAAAGATTCGGTGCACGCGAGCTCGCGGCGGATAAAATAAAGATTTATTTTACCTGACGAAATATTTATTTTTTTTCTTTTCAAACATTCTTTTTTTTTTGCAAGGGCTTTTCAAACATTCTTGATGCAAGGGCGACAACTTACCAGGGAGGAGCATATGTTACGACTTTCATAGCTTAGTTTTAAACTACAGAGAACAAACTAAATAGTGGTCACTTACACTAATGTTTGGATGTTGGTATTGAAGCTCATAATTAAGATATGGTATTCTCAAATCTTCAATTTTTTTTCTAGACGGTATCGGTCACATAAACGAGATGAAATTCCGAACTGTTTAAAAAAAAAAAGAGGAGGGGAGGCTCGTCGGCGATGCATGTAAGTTTGCCTCTTTTCCCATCCCTTACCCAACAACCCCTTCTCCCTCTGTGATAATCTAACTATCTCTACTAGCTCTTCACGGAGTTGGCCACCCACCAAGACCCCTACCATAGATGGGAAAGCCCTCCACATCCTCCTGATGGAGGAAGCTAAACTCGTCCAGGGCGGCGAAGCCAGGAAAGATTATCGTCGAGGTCATTGGGGTCGGTTCCATTAGCTTGACCTAATAATTGAAGTTAAGGTCTAATTTATTAGAGGATTTCATAATTTCATCGGTAGTTGGCTGACCTTGACAACAAAGTCTAGCTCTGCTCATTAATGATAGTGTTCGGGTGGGCGACCACCTCCTTGAGAGTGAGCAGAGGTAGGTTCGTATGGACGGGGGGTGGGGGGGGGGGGGGGGGGGGGGGGGGGGGGGGGGGGGGGGGTGCGCATGTGGTAGTGATTCGGTGAAGAGTGGGGCATGCTTAGTACGTTGTTTGTGACATCACAAATCCACGCTGCTAACGTGATAAGCGAGCTCTCACACAGGAAAAAACAAGATGAATCCACGAGTGAGACTATAGTTGTATTTCATCAAATTTTAATACAATCCATTTTTATTAGCAAAAAAGACTTCGGGTTTTCTAAAGTTCTTTTTTTTTTCACTGGGTGAGAGGTATCAATTTAAGACTTACTTTCCTTACTTAAAAGGCATTGGTTACACAAAATAAAATTATAGAAAAAAAAGTTATATGAGCTAGTCACATAGGTGGTAAATTCTGGACGGGCGAAATGGGTGGTTGGGTTAGGTAATCGGCTAAAACCAGGAACAACGGCACGTTACTACTGTGTTTAGAAAGAATCGATTACAGAAGTTGCAGACAGTTCCTGCGAGCCGAAGAAATGCTGCCTGATATGAAGATTTCAGTCCGGCCGTGACGCCGGAAATTGTTTAAGAGAAGGCATTTTTTTGTGTGAAGTGAAAAAAAGGAAAAAAAAAGTTCCTGCGAGCCGAAGAAATGCTGCCTGATATGAAGATTTCAGTCCGTCCGTGAAGCCCGGAAATGGGTTAAGAGAAGGCATTTTTTTCGCGTGGAGAAAAAAAAAAGAAAAAAAGTGCCAATACGGTGGCGCTACAGAAAACCTTGTCAACTCAGAGCACTTCCTTTGCCTGATCCGTCACTAGTTATCGACAAGCAAAAGGACCAAGCAATAAAATGCGGGTTTGCTGCTTTATTCTTCTTCTAGTAGGAACGCAATTCATAGAAAAATAAGGAAAGCACTACCTCTCCTTTTCATCACCACAAACATCACGATCCCAACAAGAATAATTTTATAGCGCAACTGATAGTTCTTTACCAGTGGAGTGCATTCTCGTTCTACTGCACCGGCAAGATTAATGCACAAAGTAAAGTTGCTGATTCTGAACACCACAACATAGTCTATGAACCACCATTACGAAAAGGAACAAGGTTACAAGTCGTGATGTCATGGCACACTTTTCCGGCCATTAGCTTGCCGTGTCAGTCACCCAAATGGTGAGAAGAAAATTAGGTGTGTACGTGCTTTCTGGGTTTCTTAGGTAGCGTTTTGCAGAGAAACGTTTATGTCAAGACTCAAGAGTGTAGAGTGCAAGAACTGTTAGTTGCTTCGACGGGAATTCTTGGCATATGTTGTGGTGTGGGACGTTTCCTTTTAGTTGTAACGTGGAACTAGCGTCTGGCTGTACCCGTGCTGTGTGTCCCTCTGTGCTCAACGCTTTTGTTCTGCCCATTGCTGTCCTTCAAAGAACTGGCCCAAAAGTTGGTCCACCGCCTCTGGACTGTACCGTACGTACTTCTGCGGGTTCTTGCCGCTTTCAACGAGATTACTGCAGGTCATAAGGATAATACAGTCATGAATTACTAGCAATGTGAAATATAATATGCATTAGTTTACCTGAATAGAAGGCTTTTCATATTTTAGTGAAGCAGTTGAACTATGTGTATAAGTGTATGGGGATTAAGAAGTGATTTGATGACGTACCCAAAACGTTTAATAAAAGATCGGTAGGCTGGCAACAAGACTTCGGCCACAGCAAGCCTCAAGGATTCTCTCAGTTCTTGATCAGGTACAATCCATTGCGACTGCTTTGCGTGAAGCTCTTCGAATTGCATATTGAAAGACTTGAACCTGCCAAGGCAAAAAGGCATTAAGTGTTTGAGACTCCTGATGTTTGTTATTGTACAAAACATGAAAAAAAACCAAGATGAGTGTTCACCGTTCTTTGATCGTAGCTCTTGACACTCCACTGCTGCTAAGATCACCAGTGCTGCCAGCACCTTGAACAGAAAGTGTCTGAAGAATCTAGGGTAGCAGAAACGGGTAGACACATTCGAGAGTTATTCGATATATACAATCATGTCAATAGAACATTAGATACGTCTTAACTATGCCTTGTCAGGTAAAGAAAGACTACAAAATGCCTAGGAAAACTAAATCTTCTACAGCTCAGTGATACCATAAGTTTTACTATACAAAACTAAGTTGGGTTAAACAACATGTACATATGTAAAAGAATTATTAACACTAGAGTATAAGAGGAAGTTCTATGCATTACAAGTTTTTAATCAACTAGATTAGCATTTTATAAGCCGGATTTTACGGGAATTCATGCATGGGAAGCACTATTGTACTCCCGCACTGTTATCACATTCAGATGAACTATAGTGTAGAACAAATACATAACTAGTAGTCTGATCAAGCCAAAAACATCCAATAAAGAAGACAAAATAATCTACACATCTAACATCATGAAATCAAACAGGAAAAAAATGTAGTGCCCACTAACCTTTGCCCATGCAACACGTTTATACTGATTCGCATTTTGCTGCACTATCCTGCGATGCCTCTGAATCCAGTCATCACCAAGTATATCCTTTGCTTCTGATCTGAGATAACATAAAGATATCAGGAAATGAACATGTTACCAGAATATATAGGATGCAGAACTTAAAAATAGACTGAACGTACCTGCGAACTGATCTAACCATATAGTGGATATTGTTCATAAGAAATAAGTAAGTCAATGCCGGATCCTTATACTGTTTAGATTTTCCATCCAAGTTATTCTGCAGAGCTTGCATTATTCTTGTGGTAACAACGGCAAGTTGAGATTCTGCATCACTACCAGTTTCAAATTCCTGAAACAATAGCTTCAATGTCGACTGATAACTGTTCAAGTGACAATAAAACTTGTCAGGCACTGTATTTCAGAAATGATAGCAGGAAGGCTATGAACAGATTCAGCATCGCCCGTTGAGCAAATGAACAAACCAATATAGAAGTATTGAACAACCAGTACATAAACGAAACACATTCCAGAGTCCAAAAGGTGAAATGGGCACATGCCACCCAAGTTTTTCAGAAACACAAGGTGAAACGACGGTTTCTATAACTTTGTACAGGCACGGCTTTAGGCAAAAGAACTTAGTGATCTTAATCCTATATAATCATTCATAAGTTTAGTGCTATTATGCATTTTAATCTTGTCATAGTTATGCCAACGAAATCCTTCCTACGTCCCCTAGAAACTGTGTTCTTTGTTTATCCTTTCTCCTAAACTACAATATGTTCAGAATGACAATCAAAAGCATATAAGCATATCATTAAATTAACAATTCTACATGTCCATGAATTTGACAGACCATGTTGAAAAGAGGAATACTTACTCAAATAGGAATTTAACATAATTTATCACATAACTAGTCAATGGGTGGACAGTTCCATCCTGAACAATAGTTTTTGAAGCATCTTTTTCAACTGCCTCCTCAAAATCTGTAAATGTTTCCTGTGCTGTCTGTGCCAAACGCTTTGTTAAGCCTAGCGCAGCTTCCCTCATCTCAGAGCAAGGTTTGCCTTCGAATATGATCTCAATCTGGTAAAAAAGTAGCAAAGCTGCATTAACATTTTTGTTATCATGATCCACATAGGTAAAAATCATAACATAAAACTGCCAAGGTAACTCTGCGAGCAGGAAAATAAGTAAAGTATCTGGGAAAGAACATCAATATCAATATATTAAGTCCAGGATACCTCTGATTGAAGTTCACGCATTACTTCATACATGTCTAGCAATACAAACAGCTTTTCAGGAGATCTTTTACTTCTAGCGACAGCATCTCCAAAGCTGAGAAGAGTAATAACACTATTTGCTGTTAGTTCAGCAAAACACTGGCCCTTGTTAAAGTTCACACCATCGAAAATCTGATCGCAGATTTGTTTTTCTCCTGCTAGTAGTAATTTAACCTGTTTGAAAAGCATAATAATTTTTCAGATTGAATCTGAAATGAATATACACAAAATTGGCTTCAGAAAGATTCTCACCGCAATTCGCATAAAATGTATCCAGTTCCCAATTTTAGCCTCCAAAGCTTCCCATTGCATTTTTGTACATCATCTTTACTAAGTCTTTCCACTCCTAGCTTCCGAAGGCTCAGTTCTAGTGCTGCAGCACGAGAGTCTCTAAAGGAAGAGGAGGAAACAGCTCAAATTATATAAAATTATTTGTCAAGAAGAGTTATGCAAACAGAAATTGAGATAAAGGAGGAGCAAAGCTTATAACATACGTAAAAACAATATTTCAAATTCCAAACCTACCTGTAGATTTTATAGCAGGACTGCTGATTTCCAGCCTGAACCAACTGCTGAGCTATGTCATTCATGAGAGGCAATATTCTTGGAGGGATTAGCGTTGGGGTCCTGTATATGGCAGTCTCCAAGCCTTTGGCTGGATGCTCAGAGCGGCTAGCACCATCATTTTCATTGTCGCCTTTTGTTGGCCGCAGAGACTTGGGGAGACAATCAAACAGGCGATCAGGCTCAACAGGTTTGCTGAAAAAGAAAAGGATAAAGCAATAAAAATTGAAATATCAATCAGAACAAGATACTATCAACTTCTTGTTTTTGACTAACATGGAGGCAAAAAGGTCATAAACAATGTAACAGTTCAGGAGTGGATGTCTAACAAGAATTGATGATCTAACCTATAATTACTCATCAGCTGCTTAAATTCCTCCTCAATCTTCAGCGTCGACTTAGCCAAAAGATTGTTGACATGATTCAGAACTCCTTCGCTGCTCTTGAAATTCTTATTTGAGGAAAAGAAGCGAACAATGCCTTTCAGCACATCTACTGCTTCTAGGTAACTCTCCAAATCCTCATGGGGACCCCTCAGTATCGCTGCCTCAGCCTATAAAGCCCAAAAGTAACATTTACACAAACTGAGTGAAGCTTGACAACAGAAGCCAATCAGCAGAAATTCACAGAATGTTCAGTTAGCAATCAATTCAGCATTGAAAGATGATCCAAACATATCACCCTCTTCAGCAGAAATGCTACAATAACTCTCATAAGAATTTTAACCAAACCACTCATTGACTCTTCTAAAGAACAGAATCTTAATAGCAATATCCTTGGCCCTGGAAAGCGCCCATATATGTTTCAATGGTGGCAGCGTTGAACCTGATTAACCGTGTCTGCACCAAAACAAGTTAAGCCCGCCATTGTCAAACGGCACCCGACTTGCCGTTTGACAATGTCAAAACAAATCAGCACAAGTGAATGGTTTGTCCACATTCAACCCCCTTGTGATCCAAACAATGCCACGGTCGACAAAATATATCAAATTCGCCCCTAATTTCATATAACAAATGGCTGGCATTTTGATAGGGGATCAGCGAACGTACCCGGCGGGCGAGGTCGAACTGGGAGAGGATGCTGTCGGCGGCCTTGATCGTCCGGTCGATGTTCTCGTGCGCCGTCCGGATCGCGTGCGTCCTCACCTGCAACCCCACCAAACAGAGAGAGGGGATGCCCACCCCGTTTCAAATTTCGCAGGCCGAAGCTTAGGCGGTCGAAGTTGAAATGGGGGAGAAGGCAGGCGGAGGCGGGACCTGGGTGGGGCGCATGGCGGCCTCGAGCGCGGAGAGGCGGTGGTCGAAGGAGCCGAGGATGGCGACCATGCCGTCCGTGTTCCCCTGGCTCTTCCGCAGCGAGTCCCGAAGCATCGACGCCCGCCGCGCCAGCGCGTCCATCTTCTGCGGGAGCGTCGCCACCGCCATCGCTCCTCCTCCTCCTCCTCACGGATGGCAGGCAGATCGCCCGCGAGGAGGCCTGCGGAGATCTCGACGCGGGAATGAGAATGCACGGAGGAGCAGCGCAGTTCGGCGGGTGCTGGGCGGCCGCGATCTTCCCTGAGCTTCTGGAAGAGCGGATCGCGTGGCGCTGCAAATGGGAAAGGGGTAAATTAATTCAGCGGTGGCGGTGGTCGGCGGCGACGCGTTGTGGGGGTGTCGCCGTGGAGGAAGGGGAGGCGAGGAACCGAGGAGGGAGAGAGGAAGGAAAGAATTGTTCGATTCGAACCGCTTCCGCGAGATTCGTGTGGGCGTGATGACCGTTGACCTCACGGACGGCTCGGATCGGATGCGCGTCCAGACTCTCTTTTGTTCGGACTTCGGAACTTCGGACGTTCGGTCGTGCAGGCGCAGGATGTGACGTTGCGGGCGATCCATGACGCGGGAGAGAAGAGCGGTGATCGGAGCGGTCGCAGGAGAGGATGGACAGTTAGGATGAGCTCGGTGCATGGAGTTGGTGTAGGAAGGAGCGGAGTGGGTACAGCTGCGTCGGTCGTTCGCACGAGCGGTGTGGACCGGGTCCACGCGCGTTCCATCCCGTCCGTGATTTTGGGGAATAATTCGAAAATATCATGACTGGGTTTGAATTCTGAAAAGAACAGAGTAATCCTCGGACCGTAAAACTCGTGACAAGTATCTCTTGATCGCAGAAAAGTAAAGTTGATCCAAAAAGTTGCTAACTCTAGTGTTTAGTTCGTGATCGTGATGAGTAAGCATCGTCTCCATCTTAACAAGCTCCAAAAGGTCTCTAGCCTGGTTTTTTTGTTTGCGCGAAAAGTCTCTAGCCTGGTTTACCTGGCAAGTTCCGCTTGGTAGCATCTGTGACTTTTGTTTCTCTCGATCTTTTCCTAGCAGGAATGAAGGCGCACTTTTAGAGTTCCGTCTCAAACAAGGCAGCTACTCACGGTTGCACGACCCAAAAAATGCCAACAAGGATTGAACAGCTGGAACTAAAGAAAAAAGTGGGAAGTCCTACGTGTTCTCGACGAGCCCTTGATATTTGCTCATGTTGCTGATAGTCATTCGCAACAGAGAGGGTGACAGCTCTTCGTACTTTCATTTCGCGCTCATACATTTCGCGCTCATATTGGTCACCACGGATTTGACGAAATGGCAACAGATTTGTGCGTGTGACGAATGAGAGGCAGCTCAAAGCCTTAAATCAATGGTTCGCCACAACTTGGGCGAAGGTAGCAACAGAAACAGACTTGCCATCATGCTGGAGTACGGCGATAATTAACCAAACACACTAGGAAAAATCATCGAAGTCATCTAGCCAAGTTGCAGCAAACCGTGCTCCGCAATCAACCTTCCGGTGGGCAGATACTCTCAACAATTAATAACCAGGACCAGACCAATGAAACCCAGGAAACTAGATGAATGCTTCGCGCGTTGCTGCGAAATTTATATCAAGGCTGTGGCAACTTGCTGGCTAGAAATTATATTTTCTTAGTACTTCAAAACAATATCATTAAATTAAAGGTTTGTGCAAATTGATGATTTTGTGTTCAAGTGAAATAGTAAGAAATTAACATTGATAGATATATAGTTGATATTAGTGTTACAAACAATGAGCCCCAAAATAACAATTTTGTAACTACCAAAACTGTAGCATATTAGTGTACAAACAATGAGCCTCAAAACCACAATTTTGGTAACTACCAAACTGTAGAATATTCACTTGCTGAATTGTCACCTATCAGTGATTTTTATGCAATCTGATTAATGAGCATGGAAAGCGTGAAAACAATGTAATGCCTAGTGAAAGGACTATTATTCAGTTTCACAGAACTAAAATGGCTAATAGTTAGTTTTTTATGACTGGATGCGTACAACAATTTAGTCTCCTTCCTACTGCTCATCATGGGATTTTTCACACGAAACCGAAAGATGCATGACACAACTCTAGAGTATGATATTATCCTTCCCTTGATAGGTATTAGCCTCATGTCCAATCAGCAGACACCAACAGCAAGCTGCCGGGTTACAGAAATGTAAACACTGGGACGAAGAGAACATACAAAGAAATGTAATGCAAAGAGAGAAAATAAAGCAATTTTTTTTCAAAATATAGAACATGAAGATATTCCTTAGACGCACCATCTTGATTACAATGAAACTCATGTTAAATAAAATCTGAAATGGGGGGAGGACCTGATTTCTCCTTGAGCATACTGAGTTTTGTAATCCAACGGAGACACACCTACAGGAAGTGAAGAGAATAGTGGAACAAATGAATAGCTGAATAGCAAATGCAGTTCAGAGAAAACCTTTCCAGACATTTTGTGAGGTTTTGGATTCAGCCGAGGGACAATCAACTTCGCCATAGAAAAGGAAACAAAAACGACATCAAACTTGCGTCCTCTAAATCTCTTCATGGGATACAGAAAGTAAAAACCCCCATCATCAAGAAAGACTTTGTTGGATTGCTTAGGGTCTTAGGGAAGCTCCATGTTACCTTCGTTGCAGCAGTCGGAGAGATGAGAAGGCCCGGTGCAGTGACTCACCCACCCAAACATATATTAGAAGGGGAACATAACGGATCAGGCACTCTAATTATGGATGCCAGTGGTAAATGTGCAATTCGTGAGAGGAATTGGAAGAGCAACAATGCCATTAAGAAGGACCTCTTTATTTCTGATTAGTGACAGCAGTTTTCATATTGATTTATTATATTCATGACGGGAGGAGGAGGAGGCTGAGGCGCTGAGCAGATTGTGAGGAGGCTGGCTTGGCTGCACCATAAAAGATAAAAGGCAAACGGTGAGGATCAAACGGGCAACATGATCAAACGGACTCAATTTTCTTGATGATGTGGCTCAACATGGTGAGAGCTTTAGAGGTATGAGCTTTATAGATATTATAGATAACGACTAGGGTTGGTTCCTTTTGGAGGTCGATTAGCGGCTCGACGCAACGGGATTGAGAAGTGCGGGTTGGATGAACAGCAAACCACACAAATGAACATTGATTATTTTTATCCAAGCGTGATTTAGTTGCACACATTGAATAATCTAGCTCAACCTGCCCTGTACGAGATGCTTTTTGTGTTGAACTGTACGCCATCTATCGGGGATGTCAGCTTTTTTTTTTTTTTGAAGGTCAACGGGGGGGAGAGAATCCCCACCTGAATTCCATTAGTTATAATGGTGGCCAAAACCGGCCCGAAAAGAGTTACAGCATGGTTGAGACAAAAGAAACACCGGGAATTACAGCGTACAACAGAGACTGAACAGAGAAAAGTACAACTCATAACCGACTAAGAGACTAGACCCGGCCTTGGACACGAGCTGAAGAACCACCACCAATCGTCGACAAAGTGACGCGACCGAACAACATACTTGCCAGCTTCACAACGGTCTTTGCACCGCCACACCACCCCTCGTAGCTGCGCCGATATGTTGCCGCCCTCCACCTTCCAACAAGGGGAGGAAGCCTTGAAGGACCGAGGGACCCGCCCAACAGAAAGGGGACTAAGAGCGGGAGAAGTACGCCGACCACAGGTTGCCGAAAACATCGTCCTCCCTTGAAGTTGATGAAGACACCTTTCCCAGCGCATCCGGTCTCCACGAGCCACCATCCTACGCCCTCTGTGGGGAGGAATCCACAAAGGAGGGAAGGCCAGCAAGCGTGGACGCACACGGCATATGATTTGATGACACCATCAGCAAGGAGTCCGACGACGAAGCAGAGGCGCCAATAGCACCACCCACCAATTCACAATGACAGCCACCAACAATGCCAAGACCAAGGACCAGCTCCGAGAGGATACGAGGAGGAGGGTCACAAGGACACACAGATCTCCAGAGTGCCGAAGCAGTTAACCACCAGAAGAAGCATGATGTGCAGCCAAAGGTATGCCGGACTGTCCGAAGGCGAACCACCTCCCCGCACTTCACGTGCAACACTTTCGTTGGACACCATCCAGCAACCATTGACATGCTTCATCATCACCACACTCAACCCACCAGCAACCTGCAGCAAGATAGCACGACCACCATGGACGCCAACCTACCAGCCGCACAATGCAGGGCGCAGAGCCCCCCGACACGGCCATTGTGCCGGGAGCAAGTGATTTTGAAGCATACCTAGCTCGGCCAGGAGGAGGGGGTGGGTGAGGGTGCCATGGCAACGCCTCCAACGAGGAACATGACGTTACCGACACCGGCAGATTGCCGAACTAAGGCTTTCGCCCGGACCCATCACCACCAAGACCAAGCGGCGCTTGGCCTGCACCACGGGCCAAAGCCGAGGTGCCCCGCCATGTCGCACAGCTCCACAAGGACGAAGACGCCACCACGGCACCGCCGAGCCCTGACCAGCGGCGTAGCCACCATGAACGGAGCTCGCCCGAGGCAGCGAAATGCGTCGCCCCCACCGGGATGCCGATGCACAGCCATCACGCCATGCGCGCAACCGGGACACCAGCTTGCTCCGTCCTCGGCTGCGCCCGCCGCCTCCGTGTCGCCACAGCACCAGCGCGACGCGAAGACGCGCTCGCCGCCGCCGCTGCGCCGCCATGCCCCATCACCGTGGCACCAAGCCGCAGCACATGGGGGACGACCAGATCCGGCTCGAGGGAGCCCGGATCCGGCGAGCAGCGCACCGGCCGCCGTGGGGAAGCGTTGAGGCGCTCAGATCTGAGGAGATGGAGGGGGGCGACGGGGAGGAACGAAACAGCGTGGAAGGAGGGTCGCGAGCGGAGCCGGTTGTGCGGCTCCGTCGCTGGCCGCCGCCGCCGTGCTGGGCCTGCGGCGGCGGCGGCCGATGTTGCGCTGATGGAGCGGGGCCTGCGGCGGCGCTGGGTATCGCCCCCGAGTCGCCTCTGCGAGACGACGCCGGATGTCAGCTTTGGAGGCGTCAAAACACACACACATGCTGATACGCACACGTACAAGCGCGCACAAATCAGAGAAATAAAAAGGACGAAGTATGTTTCACTTCCTTTTGGCTGACTTTACTAATTACGCCTCCTTTGGATTTGGATTGTAGGATTTTCATACATCTGATGGAGGATTTCAATCCTTAAGAATCTTTAAGAATTTTTCCAAGAAGAGCCCTTTAGAACAAAGAAACGCACAAGCTAAATTGTTATAAAAAAATTGCTTGTTTCGTAGGGACCTTAGAGGATTCTTAACCCTTTTTTTTTTGGCGGATGAGAGGATTCTTAACCTTAGGTCCAACATCATGGGAAATTTCCTTTATTGAGTTTATCTCTCTCATCCGAGTGCTGCATTTTTCTAGTGCTCATCCAAACTGCTATTCATGTTATTTTCCTATATTTTGCATTCCATATGATATGATTGGAGGTTCAAACACACTTCAATCTCATGTTTTTCCGTGGTAATACCCCTTTGAAATGATTATTGCATTATGGAATGATCAGATCCTATATATACCACGAGAGCCATTGTACTTGTCCGACCGTTTCGATTTGGCCATTGTAATCACAAAACTTCAAATCGTCGTATATGGTCAGATCTAGGCTCATTAAGCTTATGGAATGATTGTTGCATTGTCTCTGTGAGGTTTAAATAAAATTGCAGCGATTAGTTGGGTATAATATAGAACCACGTCAACACTATAATTGTCTGAGGGCTTAAGCTATGCAACATGAATAGGGATGAAAGTGACATGAGAGCCCGTTTTTCAAAAATGCGGTTCAAATGATATGTCGGCGTTCAGTAACCGGCCGACGAGTAGATTTGTGTGCGGCTCGAAGGCGATCAGAATGTTTGTGTTTGACACAGTGGGTTATACTGGTTCAGGCACGAAAAGCCCTACGTCCAGTTTGAGGTTTTTCTCGTGTTGCTCGTAGTAGGGGTTACAAGCTGTGGCAAGAGAGGGATTCGCTCCCAAGTCTCTGTTTTTACGTTGTGTGTGTGCGTGTCTGATAAAAGAGCTTTCTGCAAGCCAAAAGAACTCCTCTCCTCCTGGACCTAATCCTCCCTTTTATACGACAAGGGAGAACGGTACAGATGGAGGAAAGAAGAATAAGAAAAGAAAGGTAAAAGATAGGTGGAAAGGCGGTGGAGATGGAGTCGGTCCGTCTTCGCTGGTTCCGGTGTCTTCCGCCGCAATCTTCGCGCCAGGTAATGTGATGAGGTCATCCGTGTCCTGTCTGGACGCTGTGGAGCGCCCATTCCCTGATCCGCACTGTTATTCACTGTGGGTGCGCTGTAGGTACCTGTGGAGTTGGGTGACGGTCATTCCGCGCACAGTTACTACTGTGTAGCGTACTTGGTGCATGCATTCTCCGTTCCACGCCTGATCCGGATGCGACGCCCCCACTCCGCCGTACGTCAGGCATAGTGCACTTTGCACCGTCCAGGAGTGGATATGGAGCGTCTTCTTATCTGAATCTGGCCGGCCGTACACCTGAGTTTGTCCAATGCATCCATGCCGCTCCCGAGCTCACTTCCCAGCCGGAGTGGTCGGGTTTGCTTCGGTCGAGGCCCTCCGCCGATCCCGACCACTGCCGGGGCATACGGACGGCGAACGGCGGCTGGCCGGTGTTTGGTCGGAGGTGCCGCTCGACTCCGTGGCGCCCGACTCCCGCCGCGGGGAGTCGGGTTCGTTGCCACGTCCGAGCCGGGCTCTTTCAATGCTGGACCAATCGCAGTCCTGGGCGGGGGGCCGTGCCCATGCGGCCATGTGTGCCCAGGCCTTTAGCAGGCTGTGAGGAACGGAGGTTTTGTGGGCCAAAGGCTATTGTTGCGCCCTCCGCCCGACTGGGCCACCACACGGGCGCAGCTTTCTGTCATTTAGCTATATACAAGGCCTTCGGGTCTCGGTCAGCTTCCATGCTTTTGCTACTCCGTATGTATACTGTATTGGGTGCCTAGAAAATGGGTACCTGACATGATATACCAAGATGATGGAAATGAAAGTGAAAACAAATATAGGCTTCACTGGTCTTTATTTAAGTTTCCGCTTTAGGCCAAGGATTATTGAGGGTAGTTAACTAACATATGTCTCCACAACATATGAGCCTGTTTTCTATATCACCAATGGAGCTAGCGCAAGGATTATTGTTCTTTCAAGCGAAAGCTATATTGATGTTGGGTTGGGGGTGGGGGGGGGCTCAAGCCCCCTACTAGGTTCCCTTTGCTAGCTCATCAAACCTAATGATCAAGCCCCATTTCCACCTTATTATATAATTCCCACCACCGCTATCAAGGCAGGACCTAAGCGGACAACACACGAGAGCTCGTGCAACAGTCATGTAGGATGACCGTTTTCTTTTAGGTCTCCACAACCTATATTCTTATCATTATCAATGGAGCTAGAGTAAGGAATTGTTCTTTTTTCCTTCACTTCATGTTCTTCTGTGCAATATAATACATTTTTTGTCTTAAAATATGACAAAATTATTTCTGTTTTTCTTTTTTTTTACAATACCTATTACATACTCATTTACGTTAGTACAATTATCTATTTCGCTTCTACTAAGAAATGTGAAACTAAAAGTTGTTTAAGCCTCTACATATCATTTTTTGAACCTTTTTATTCCCTCAATATAGTGTTTTGGCCTATTTAATCATTCATGATGAAACATAAAGTTTCTACACATTTTGGTGATGATGCATACCCCTTGAAAACCTAAAGCAGACTTTTCTCAGAGCAATCCTACATGTCCGGCTTCTAAAAAAATTAGATCTCGGAGAGCAAGCAATCCCGCTTTTTATTAAGAAATAGACCTTCTCACGCAAGTCTAGAAAAATTCCGAACCCCCTCCTCACCTTTACACAGATGCCATCTGTCACCGTTGTGAGAACCGTTCGAGCCTTTACCTATGCTTTGAGTAGGGAGAGGCGAGTGGTTTTTTTTTGGACAAAGCCCCAGTGAGACACGTGGGTGTGATTGCGGGAAATCGAATCCGAGTGGGATGCCACTGCTAGCCACTCTCCATGTCGGGTTCTTCATGTACGACTGTCTCATCGATCGGATTAGCAATCAGAACAGGCACTAAGTAGTCGTTAATTGATTGTCGTCGCACGGGAGTCGAATCCAGTCGTACTCGTACCTTTAGACGTTTTCGTTTGTTTTTTTTTTCACTATCACTTAGGGCTTATTTGTTTCATCTTTTCAGCTGGCTTTTCAGCTGAAAAGGTGGCCAGTTGAAAGATGAAACAAACAACAAACTTCTGATCTAGCTTTTGGAGTGTTGAAAAGCTGACTTCTGATGAAATAAACTAAAAGCTAGCTGAGAGCTGTTTTTCTAAGTTTTGATATGCTAAGAAGTTTAATATATATTACTTCCTCCGTTTTTTTACTTGTCACTGCCTTTTACTGTAGCAATTTTGACCGTCTGTTTTTTCTACAAAATATGTGCATACATTTGAATCTTTTATATCAATAGATGTATCATACAACATACTTTATTAGCGTTACATGTTTTTGCATATTTTTGTAATTTTTTCAGAAAAAAACGCGCGGTCAAAATTGCTACAGTAAAATCCAGTGACAAGTAAAAAAACGGAGATAATATAAAAATAAACATTAAAAATCTAACAGCTAGCTTTTCAGCTACTTAAACGATTAACTTTTCTAAAAGCTTAAAAGCTCTCATCTAAACAAACAGCCCCTAGTTGCTACTCCCTCCGTCTCAAAATAGTTGTCGCTTTTGACTTTTAGACATCATGTTTAATCATCTGTTTTATTCAAATTTTTTATGTAAATATTATTTATTTTTCATAACATGTTTTTTCAGTAAAGGTAGTTTCATCATGTCATGTTTGTTTTACAATTCGCACAAATTTTTTGAATAAGATGGATGGTCAAATATGATGATCAAAAGTCAAAGGTGACAGCTATTTGGGACGGAGGTAAGTAGTTGCTTGATCTGTCTGCCTTGACAGCGCACTTTGCAGTCGACAAGTATCTATCCATTGCTGTACCTGCGCCACTTTTCTCTCCAGTGGCCCACCATAACCGGCAAGTGGCAGAACCCAACGAATTAAGCGTAGACAAGCCATTGCAGCCACGAACGCCGCGAGGACACCTCGCTTATTTTTCTCGTTTCCTACTACTGCTAGCCTGAAACGAGAGGTCAGGAACGGCCGCCAAATATCTACTCCGCAGGACCCAAACCACCACCACCTGGAAAATAAATCGCGCATAAAATATCTCGAATTCGCTCGCCCTGCAAAAATATCTCAAACCAAACACCTCGCGCGCCGCGCGCGTGTGCGCGGTGGTGAAGCGGTATTTGTTTCCGAGCCATTTCCACCCCACGCCTCTTCTTCCTCCCCTCCGCCGGTCTGGCTGGCCTGGTTCATGATCTCCCCGCCCCGCCGCTGACGTGGCGCCCACCGCGGAAAAAAAATATATTGCAGATATTTTTCCCACCCCTCGCTGCCGCAGCCTCCTCGGCCCATTTCCGCTCGTTCTCCGCCTCCAATCGAATGTCTCCCGACGCCGACACCGCCACCGCCACGGCATCCCCCGCCGCCGCCGGTGGAGGCGGCGGGGAGGCTTCCGGCGCGTCGCCTTCCCCGTCCCCCGCTGCTGCAGCGGCTGCGGGGCGTGCGGTGGTGCGGTGGGACCAGATCCTCCCGCGCCGCTCCCTCCGCGTCCTCCTCGTCGAGCACGACGACTCCACCCGCCAGGTCGTCACCGCGCTCCTCCGCAAGTGCGGGTACCGCGGTGAGCCCCCTCCCGTTAGCTGGTTGCCCCGCCTCGCGCCTTAGTGTATTGGGGCTATGAGTAACGAGTAGAAATTGGGGTTTGATTTTGTTTTCCTTTCTCTCGGAGGCTGCAGTGGCGGCGGTGGCGGACGGGATGAAGGCGTGGGAGGTCATGCGGGGGCGCGCCTACGCCTTCGACCTCGTGCTCACGGAGGTAGCCATGCCCTCGCTCTCCGGCATCCAGCTGCTCGCCAGGATCGTCGCCGCCGACGAGTGCAAGAACATCCCTGTCATCAGTAAGCCCTCGATTAACCACTGACCCCGATCTGCGCTGAGGTAGCTCCACTCGCGTTGTTATGGATCAAATCGAGCTGTGGAACTGGATTAGGTCTTCTCACTAGGCTAGCTATGTGGTTACTTAAAGCAAGCGGCTTCATGTTGGGCTTTTATGCTTGCTGCTTGTTTCTGCCTGGATTTTTTAATTGTTGTATGCGCATGTACATGTTGCTAAAACGGGATGATTGGCGCCGCTTTGAATGGATCTGATGATTGGTGCCGCTATTTTTGCACAGCGACTTTAATGTAACTGAAACATTAGTGTCGGATTCCATTTCTGATCCTCGAGTAATCGTTGTTGGTGTAAGCCAATTGTTTTCCTATAAAAAGGAAAAAAAATTGTAAAGGTGTTGTTGGAGATTTTAAATTGATATTTCAATATAACTGATGCAGGACATTACACAATGGTCGGAATATGAGATTGGAGGTAGTATGTTTGCAGAGTTTTACTGGTTACTCTAATTCTGTTTTGTAGGGTTTGATGTCAAATTTGTTATTGAAGATATCCCATAGTTTGACTGGGAAATTGCACCATTTCACGGTGTGCTACTCAACGGAACTTCACATTTCCAATTTCTGAACAGTTCAAAAATTGAGATGCTGCTAGTCATGGAAATTGTATCAATAAATATTGAATTCCAGCATTATAAAACCTGTAAGAACTAAGGGAGCAATCACGTTACCATTGTGTGTTTATTTTGATGGTGCTGGAGGTATGCTAAATACTCAGTGATTGCATTGTGCGAAAATGACTCGTCTATCGGATGTGATCAGAACATGTTCCGAATCACAACAGAAGGCCATGCAAACAGTTTTTTTTTAGTTTGTTTACTTAATGCAATCACGGTCGTCGATTGCAAGTTTGCAACACTGCTTTCCTAATGTGAAAAACACCAGGCATTGAGCGAAAAATGGCTCGTCTATCGGATGTGATCAACACATGTTCCAGATCAGAAGACTATTGAAATCATTTCTTTAGTTTGTTTACTTAATGCAACCACGATTGCATGTTTGCAACTCTGCTTTCCTAATGTGACAAACACCAGCTGATCGGCCTAATAGAGTGACGGGCATGAATGTCACAGTTACAAGAGTGGTGGGCACATGTGCATCATGGGCGGCGTTCATTTAGAACTTTAATGAATTCAATATTTGGATATCTGTTTTGGTATTTCATGTTTTTTACTGGTTGGCTATGGCAGTGATGTCGTCTCAAGATTCTATTGGCACGGTGCTCAAGTGCATGCAGAAAGGTGCTGTGGATTTCCTTGTGAAACCTGTGAGAAAGAATGAGTTGCGTAACTTATGGCAACATGTATGGAGACGTCATGCAGTAAGTCGAACTTTCTTTTGCATCTCGATTCTTCAAGTACACTGTTCAAATTTGTATCGGCTAACCTTTTGGGAATTTGTTTTAATGCTTTCCATAACCTAGTACCCACAGTACAGAAGTTGTGTTGTAAATATGCAGCAATTTAATATATCTGTGATCATAAGGGATACTGTTGATACAATATGATCGTTATGGCTTTCAGAAGTTATCCTTTTATGTATTTAGTTTTATAAGGGATACTGAGGTTTGTGAGTCTAATGCAGATGAATAGCCAGACAAACGCATCAGAGAATAATGCAGCCAGCAATCATATTAGTGACAATGCTGCTAATGGGTCAAAGACCGGAGAAAACAGCGATGAGGAAAGTGACGCTCAAGTGAGTATCTGATCTGGCTTCCACATTGTCGACTTGGTATAGAACATGTGTCAGATTGTTAATTTTCAGTGCTTCTAAGTTCAAAATAATTAAACAATTCCAAAAGGTTTACAGAAAAATATTTTGACACTTCTTGTTTATGATATTTATTTTCGTAACTTGATCCAGTGAGTCCTAGTACTATTTACTGAAACCATTTAGACGGTTCTATGCAGTTCTGATCTATTCTTTGTATTCATATTGAATTCCCGTTCACTTACATTGTGTTGTGTGTTTTGGCCTTCAGAGCTTTGGTAGCAAGAGGGAGACTGAAATTCAGAGTGTTGAAAAATTACCTGAGAACCTTACTGATGAAGGGGCAGGCTCATCCAGAAAAAGTAAAATACAGAGCGAGCCTTGTGGTGGAGTAACAACAAAAGCACATATGCCAAAAGGTAGTGATAGTAAGCAATTTGAATGTGGTTTGCTGATTCTCTTGTTGGTTATCAGTGAGATAGTTGTCTACTTTGCTGTGCGCACCTAATAGTTGATTTTGATTTCACCTCCTGTAGAGGCTCCAGGTGGAAGTGCAGGCAACACTAGTAAAGTGCAAGTGTTTTCAGCCGAGAAGAATGCACGTGCTAAGTGCCTCAATGGGATTACTTCTGCAACGGTTGCTGAGCAGATAATGGACAATGCCTTGAGGTTTGCTGATGCAAGTTCACGTCGTGCTAGTAATCTTGGCAAAGATATGGCTATGACACAACCAACAACTGATCGAAAGAGCAAATCGTCAGTCTTGGAAAATAATGGTGACATGCAAAATACCATTGGTGAAAGCTCAAAGCGTGCTGAAATTGCTCACGCTGAATCTTGCCCCTCCCAGTTTCTGAAGAACCACTTAGAAAAGCAGCAGCGTGTTAATGGCTATACAAATGAAGAATTCAGGGAGAAGGATATTTTTAATCACTCAAATTCTTCTGCCTTTTCTAGGTACTTTGTGTTGATTAGTTTTAAAGTTTATTCCAAATAAGTTTCAGTGTCAATTTCAGTTTTGGAATTGGGTTAAAGAATCAGTTGTTAGATTTGTATTTTTGTGGAGCACAATCAACAACATCTTTCTTTCAGTGCCCATTTGTATTGTTGCAAAGTTATAAGTTTGAGTAGTGTAGGACCATAGGTTGATATTAGCTTAGTAATTTGCTCAACATCATGCATGACCCTGACTAGTTTTATTTGCCTGTTCGTTCTTCAACATGACACAGGTATGGTAATAAAAGGATAGAGCCGGCAGGCCAGCAACAGTTTTTCCCTTCTCTTTATCAAGAACCTGGTTATGGCAAGAAGGACCCACCTATTCAACCCAGCAAGGTGTTGCCTTCCGGCGAACATAATACAGACGAGAGTACAATGCAAGCTCGGATTCCTTTGGACGGTAGCACAGAGGGTGCTGCCATCCTGTGTTCGAATAGAGCAAGAGAAGATGCAGGCACAAGCAGTTCCTCACATCGAAAGGACAGTATGAGCATTCCTTCCTATGGGTTTATACCTCTTCCAATTCCTGTTGGTGCTACAATGCCGTACCATTACAGTGCAATTTTGCAACCATTATACTACCAACAGGCTCCTGTCATGCATAGTGATACTGCTGGCATCAACAAGGCAATATTTCAACACGCCTCTGGTCAATCAAATTACCATGAAAATCCCAGTAAACCGTCTCAGGTTGATGAGCACGAACAGTTTGAAGAAAATCAGCAATTGCACTATTCCAGACAAATTGTCCTAGAATCCGGAGAACCAGTTGACTTGGCGAGAGCTCATGTCGAGCATGTTAACCAGAGTGCTGGATGCAGCCAGGATATCCGCAAAGGAAGTGGATACACTGGTAGCAGTGAAAATGACATCAATGCAAATATGGTCGTTGCCCTAGAAAGTGGCAATGAAAGCGGTGTCCAGAACTGTGGTTCCAATGGGTCTCGCCGTGAAGCTGCCCTGATTAAATTTCGCATGAAAAGGAAAGATAGATGTTTTGAAAAAAAGGTATTTTGTTAGATCACCTTTTTAATTTGTAAATAATGAATTACGAATACTAAAATTGCTCTGTAACTGGCTGCTGAGGTAGTTGATCATTCCTATGTCTTTCATTTGCACTGTACAGGTTAGATATCATAGCAGGAAAAAGCTTGCAGATCAAAGACCAAGAGTTAAGGGGCAGTTTGTGAGCCAAAAGCTGAAATCAGCTACAACAGCAGATGCAGAAACTGACTAGTGACTCTGTTAATTTATAACTGTACTTTTGATTCGTTCCTTCACAGGTGAAGGCAATTGAAGAGGCTGGCGACAGTTTTACTTCCGTGGTTAGCCTTGTTGTACAAGTGAACTGTTTTGTTGGTTTAGTGGCATCCATGCCATATTTTGTAAAGTACAACAAATTGACAAATGTTCAGGAAAAATGAAATCAGCGCTGATACCTGAATTTTCGTTGTGTTATAAGATGATTGTGGAGTGAGGACCGGGTAAGCTGTCTGGAAAGCTTATTCACTCGTTTTGTAACCACCACAGTAGTAAGATATAATTACTGCTAGAATCGACATTGTTCTACAACTTAGAACAGCTTTAACAGTCAGGACTTGCTACTCTCTAATGGAATCATGCCGTTTTATTTCTTAATCACTCTAGTAATTATCTCGAAGAAGAATTAATCAGGCATTTTGCATCGCTTGTGACTAATCTGAACAAACTAGAAGCTAGCGTGTGCATGCCTTTTCTTCTTTCGCATCTGACAGGAGTCGCTAGCTTCAAGTTTTCAAATGTCCAGAAGCATATATCCTTTGCCTGCCTTGTACTCTGGAAAGTACCAAAGCATCGATCACGCCCTGGTAATCTTTTGACTATGCTCACTCATCAATAAGTACTTCTTTTTCATCATCAATACTTTCTGTGATTAATACTTTTAACAGCTCCGTGTGCTTGAAACATGAGCTGCCGATTTCTCGAGATTAATCTGTAAGGACTTTTTTTTTTTTTTGAGACTCAATCTGTAAGGACTGACAACAGAGGAATCCGCAATTCCTTGCTGCAAATCAAGGAGCATCTCTCTTTACAGCCAGCATTTTGCGTTGCTCTGCACCGTATCAGCTCAGCTCATAGATTCTGTTGGAGCTTGCACCTCAAGTTTGGCACATTTTTGCCGCGCTTTCCCTCCCCTGTTTATAAACAGGGCGGTCCACAAGCTCGAAGGAATCTCACCTACACACGCGAACACACGCAAGCGCATGAGAGCTCTGTGTCCGGGCGGCGCCAATGGAGAGGAGAAGAGCAGCGGGGCCGGCGGCCGTGCTGGCCGTGTCGTTGTTGGTGGTATCGTCTCTGGTGATGTGTTTCCCGGTGGTCGCCGGTGATCAGGGCGAGGCGGCGCCGGGAAGTGGGCCGGACACAAACGTGCTCTGCATCAGCAAGTGCGAGACGTGCCCGACGATATGCTCGTCGTCGCCGCCGTCGATCATTCCGCTGACCGCGCCGCCGCCGCCTTCGTCGTCTCCGTCGCAGTCCGCGCCCCCGCCGCCGTACCTGGAGCTGGTGCTGCCGCCGCCGCCGACGGACGAGTTCGACTTCCTGCCCCCGCCGACGCCGCCGGCGCCGACGACGACGACGAGCCCGCCCCAGTCCCCGTGCCCACCTTCTTCGTCGTCGTCGGAGCAGCCTCCACCGCCCCCCTCACCTCCACCGCCAACGACGAAGAGCACCAGCAGCGACGGCGGCGGCGGGTCTTCGTCGTCGTCACCATCGCCTCCGTCGGCATCACACTTCTCGTCGCCGCCGTCCCCGCCGTCGTCGTCCAACCCGTACTACTACCTCTACCTCTCCGGCGGCGCCAAGGCACGCGGCGGCGCGTGGAGCGCTTACACGGCGCTGGTCCTCGCCGTGCTCCTGCCGGCCGTCACCTTTTTCATGTGAGATACTCTTGCATGTGTTCCGGCCACTACTAAGACTAGACCATGCATTATTACGTGTTTTTTCTCGCTCTTCGTTTTGGCATCCGATTCGGCGGTGATCGTGGACTATTGCAGTGACAGATGCAGATAGCTGTTAATTATTATATACTTGTGTACAATTTGTTGATTGTGAAATCGTTGATGTATGTATCCTATATAATTATATAATGTATAAAGTGAATGCACTATAACTATGATCCTGTGTGTTTCGACGTTGCATGTTCATGGCTGCTGGCCTTTATCGTTTGATGCCCACTAGAGATAAAGTATGTGTCTTGGTCTTACATAATTTTCGCCATATTTAATTTGGCTATATCGAGTGCCTTAAACAAAGTTCATTTTGGGACTCAGAGTTGGCCCAATGTCGAGTGGGCTGGGAACAGAATGCATTGCAAATGCAATATAGAGTGGGCTGGGAACAGAATGCATTGCCCATATGCCAGCAGATTGGTGATGGTGGCCAGCGCGGCTGCTCGCGATCCGGCCAACGGGGCCGTGCTAAAAGGGCCGGCCCGAGGCCCCCTAATTTTAGCTCGGTCCGAGCACGGCATTGCCCGGTCTATATAAGGGCCATGCCGGCCCGAAGCCCGCCTAGGGCCGTGTTTGGGCCTAGCCTCAAGCCCGCCGTGCCTGCCCGAGCACGCCCTGTGAAATTCAGCCCGTAAGGTCCACTACTACGGCCCGCTAAGCACGAAGGCCGCAGCCCGGTCCGGCACAGGCCAACTAGCCCTTCCCACCCCAACGGTCACATGCCAATGATGCCATATATAAACCCCCAAACCCCACCGGTCTAAACCCTAACCCTCCCTCATTTTCACTCCGCCTCCGCGCCGCACACTCGCTTGCGTCTCTCGCTCTCCCTCCCCGACCACAAACCCTAGATCCGAGCCGCCTGCCATCGTGTTTCTCCCTCGCCGGCGGCTAGTCGACCACCACAGAGCATCACACCTCTCCTGTCGAGCTCCTCCTCTGCTCATGGAAGCTGGTAGGGTGCTTCCTCGTCCCCGGATCTAAGGCCGCCGCGCCGGCGGTTGCCTCAGACGCTTGCTATACCACGCAGATTAGGGCCATCAGGCGTCGTCGACTGCTTCCTCCTCTCCGATGGTGGACGGTGGCGGCTCCATCAACGATGACCTTCGCGCTCAAGGGCTGCAAGGTGATGACGTCGACGACCAAGTCGCCGCGGCGGAGGCCTTGTTCGGGAACGCGGTTGGTGCCGTCCCGGCTGGCATCGGCAACAGCAGTGCTTCGTCGCCGGTGAACGTCGACGCCAGCTCGTCTGGGAGCACCGCCGCCTGCGGCTGCCAGCGCAGGAGGAGGTCGAGGGCGCAAACATCTGAGGTATGGAAGGACATGGAGGAGCTCACCGTCTTCAAGAACGGCAGAAGGCTAAGGTGCGGTGCTCGCTGCAATTTTTGCAAATCCACGCTCTCTGCTAGTTCTGGTGGTGATACTGGTCATCTCATTCGTTACATTGCGTCATGCAAGAGGAAAGCTCTTGCTGCTAGTTCATCTTCTCAGTCTCAGCTGCATCTTAATCCTGATGGTGATGTTGCTCGCTTTCAATACAATGCTGATGTTGCTAGATCTGAGCTTGTTCGTTTCATTGCTAGACTTGATTTACCTCTGAACCTTGGTAAGCAACCTGCATTTGAGGATTACATTAGTATTGCGCATAACCCTAGGTTCAGGCATGTTTCTAGGCAGACCAACATGGAGAAGTCTTTCTGGGTATCTTTGACCCCTTAGGACGTTTCGATGCCGATGCCTATGACGTGGCCAGCAACAAGATGTGTGACCCGCACAATGAATAGTGCAACAATTTAATCTCCTGGTTCCTTTCCGCTGGTGGGCATCCAGTCGTTGGAATTCTTCCATTTCCAGTGGCATCGCCGTATTGTGGCAAGCGGTTTGCCCTCCACAGTAGGCTGTTTTGGCATCTTGTAGACTTTGTAGCAGTGATACTTTTTTGACTTATAAAACATGTAGTGTACGTACGTAGTCCCTGTAGCCTTGCACGTCCGCACTGCCGTGACACAACTAAGTATGGGCAGGCTAGCGCTGCAGCTACCTATAGATGGTTCCATTACATTGGACTGTATGGCAAATCATGTTGGAGTCATGCAGAATGAATGTTGTGGTCTATACATATGCTTCTCCGTAGACTGTACTACTGTAGATTTAGTTTTTGCCTATTTTGACGAATCCATGTGGTTGGTAGTCTTCGATTCTTCAGCTGTCAGGTTTGAACCTCTTCCCCAAAGCAACTTCCATCTCTTTCCCTGCGCCAACGCCAAGATCCTAAACAACAACGGATTTAATTAGGAGCAGCTGAAATCCGTTTGGATAAGTGGGTGCCACCGCTGTGTCATGGTGAGTTGGAGACACGGGAAAGTTTAGAGCACCGCCAAACTAACGCGCCGTGACGTTCTCCTCCAATCATAAACCCGCTGCCGCAACAAAGCGAATAACGGTACGGCGTGTTTAGATTACACATGGCGGCCAATGTGTAGCAGCGTCAGCTCTGATTCACCCATCACCAGCCGTGTATAGCACGCGCATAGCCCATTGGCAATCCCCCCCAGTCCAAAACAAACCCCTGTCAAACCCTAAAATAACACGTCAAATTCGACGCTAATTGAAACATACAACATTAATTTCTACTTAATCAATTCCTATATTTACGTCTTCCTCCTCAAGCCTTCCTATATAACACGCCCTGCTGGGCACCCTTCAATGCCTCAAAACCAATATTCAAAGTTCAGATAAATCACATGACCTTCTTCTCTCTAGGATTCAAAGCATAATGTTTGTGTTATATCTCTAGCACATAATTGCATGTATTTATCTGATTAGGTCTGCGAATATTACGTGCAGTGTGCGGTTAGCCATGAGCGGGTGGAACAACAGAGGCAGCAACGGTGGTGTTGGCGGTAGCAGCGGTGCGGGGAGTGCACCGAGGGACCTGCAGCTGCAACTTCGCCTGGCGCCACATGGAGAGAGGATTGAAATTGACGAAGGTGAAGAAAATGACTCTTCCTCGCCGATATCATTTGTGTCATCAGACAGCAACCTGGGTAGTAGCGGGTCGGTGCTGGTGGTTGGTGGCTGCTCGTGGTGCATGCCGTTCGTCATGGTGCCCAAGAGGGACTTCCCCATCTGCATGAACTACGAATGCAGTAAAAAATTTTGATACACACTTCTTATTTGAAATATTATTTATATATGTTGGGCACACATTCGGATTTGGTTTAAAAATGAAATAAAAAACTCAATTCAAAATTTCAATTTTTCTCATTATCTTCTATTCTCAAAATCTAGTTTATTCCCCAGAAGGTTTAGTACCCAAAACCAAAAAAATTGTATTGAACAATAGCTTAGTTAAGCTATTTTTGACAAAAGTCGACACCCCTTCTGAGTGGTCAGATCTCTATAATTTTGACTCAAATAATGGCAAAGACTCCAAAATCAACAGACAACTGCAACATTAAATCCTACTCATTAACTATGCTGACGTCTTCCTCCTTGCCTCCCTATGTAACACGCTCTAAGCACCCCTCAAAGCCTCACAACCAAAGTTGCAGGCGTAACTCTTTCCTCTATTCAAGGTTCAGGTAATCAACACCAGATCTTCTTCCCTAGGATTTGAAGCACAATAGTTTGTGTTCTTTCTCTGGCATATAGTTGCATGAGTTTACTTGATCAAGCTTGTGAATGTTGCATGCAGTTTGTGGGTAGCCATGTGCTGGTGGAACAATGGCAACAACAGCGGCGCCGATGGCAACGGTGCGGGGGGCACACTGAGGGACCTAGAGCTCCACCTGGAGAGAGGATTGAGGTTGACGATGGTGATGATAACGACTCTTCATCGCCGATATCGTGTGTCATCGAACAACAGCCTGAGTTGCAGAAGGTTGGTGTTGGTCGTCGCTGGTTGCTCTCGGTGCATGCGGTTCGTTATGGTGCCCAAGAGGGATTTCCCCATCTGCATGAACTACAAGCATTCAATCCTCTTTGACCCCTTATACCGCATCTGCGCCTGTGGCGCGGTGGGATACAAGAAGTGCGGCCGACGCGGGTGAGAAGAGAGCGCACCGATTTCATTTAAGGGAGGAAAAACATTATTTCTACCATCAATAGCTCCACGTATGTTTTCATAGTTGGTCAGTGGTCAGACAGCCAACATGAAAGAATGATTCTTTCTTTTCTATATATATTTTTGTTAAGGGTGGGGCATGGATGAAGTTAAGGACATGACTGTTGTAATAAAATTTATTGCATCTCTATTGGCTCTAGTAACAAATCACAATGTGATCTGGTACACATATACATTATTTGACTTGATCAGTTAACTTTGTTAACAAACTTTCACGGTCGTTAAATATGGGTAAACCTTTTTTATAATGGTTAGGATAATGTGGAACACACACCGCTGGCACGCGCACACAGGGCATGGCTCGTACCCGGTATCCATGGTGCTGAGAGGCTTCGACGTATCCGGAACCACACCGCCGCCTACTCCGACTCCGAGGACGAGCGCCAGGTGTACAGCGGGTCGGGGAGAAACTTCAGGAGGTTCGGGCACGACAACTCTCCAGCGATGACTTCACGCCTTAGCCGGTCAGGGCACTGCATGGGCTCAATATCATGCAGATTATCTGTGGTGATAGCCGAGCCATTGTCCTGCCGTGACCTTGGATGGTGAAGTGCACAGGTGAGCCGGCTATCAGCAGTTAACTGCGTTTAGTTTAAGTCGTTATAACTTGGCGGGGAAACATGTTATGGAAATTATTTCACAAACAGTGTCAATCTTCACATCGTTGTACTCTGCTCTATCTGATTTTTCCGCACAGTTTGTGTGAGTGTGAGGCACACCGTACAACAAGACAAGCATATAAAAATCATGTTTGTGTGAGTGTATTTGTGTAGTAAATGATGCCAATGTCGGTGGCGGCATCGCCGGCGCCCTCCTCGCCAAGACAAGTGAGAGAGGTCGATGGCACTTCCAACTTCCCAAAGGACTGAAGTGTGTAGCATGCTGTTTCAACTTACAAACTGGACGGTGTGTAGTGGCGAGAAGGCAACAAAAGTTTAAATTGGTGCCATCGATGGAGATTCCCGATTTTAATAGATACAAAATAAAATGATAAAAGCAGAGAAATTTCATCATTGATGCAACATATTGACAGCTCATTCGCATAGGACTAGTCAATTGTATCCTTTCAAAGACACATTACAAATACACATTCATTCACCTTGGGAAGATTGCAGCCATCCCCCATCTAACCGAAATCTGTGTGCCAGATCTAACTCACGGAGTGGACCATAATATCGCAATCTAAATTTATTTTTCCAAATTTACACATATACGAGTGACGTTGGTAAAACTCTGAAGAATTCTCTCATTTACGCACAGATATTGCGAAAGCTCATTTGCGCATGCTATCAAAGAAGAAAAAAAAAGGGGACAATGCAAACCAGTCATAAGTTCAAATTGTCCATCTTCTCATTGCACGACACAGCATACCAGCAGCAAAGGGTCAAATTGTTATCCCTACACTATACAAGAAAGCAATTGCCAGCAAACAAGTGACCGAGTTATCAGCTCAAACACCCAAATAGTCTAGAAATGCAAATCATGACCTGCAGATCAAACATGCATCGCTATGCTATACAAAAAAATTACTGCAGCAATGCTTCAAGTGCTGGTTAGCAGCTTGTCTGTGGACATCCAGTTGCTTCACTCGTCGATGTCAGATGAAGCTGATGCCCTTGATGCCCTTGCCTGTAACTTGGCCATAAACTCGTCTACAATGGCAACCACCAAGAACATCATGAGGCAACCCTGACGAGCCAATCTCAGCACAGATCAAATCCTAACGAGGCAAATATCCGCATGAACGAAACCCTAACGAGGCAAGAATCATCACGAATGAAACCCTACCGAGCCAAGATTCAGCACGAATCAATCCCTACCGAACAGTTCAAAGTAGAAGAGAAGTCACAGGCAGCGGCACATCTCAAGAGGGGGAACAGATGGAGATGGGTGTGCACAGATCTACCGGCTTGTGAGCTGAGGGGTCGGACACGAAGCTGAGGTCCGACCGGCACGAGCCTGTAGACGCCGAGGCCCGACGAGCTCGAATGCCGCCGGCACCGAGGTGGAGACCGGAGAGATGGGAGAGGAGAGGGAGGTGAGAGAGCGAGGAGAGTGGCGGCGCAAGCGAGAGGAGTGGGGTGTGAATGATTGGAGCGGTAACCCTAGCTCGGGGGTGGGTGCAGGGTGGGCGGCCTTGACTGCATCTGACCGCACGCGCGTGCGCCCGCTCGCTTCATCGGCGCCGCCAGGCTGAGGAGCAAAGCCCAAATCCCGTGTGCCTGCCCAGCCTGGCTTCGAGGGTCGTCTTGCACGCGCTGGGCCTGGCTGCGGGGCTACTCCAGGCAACAAAACATCGCGAGCCTGCATGAGTTGGACCTGGCTGAGGGCTGAGCCAGGCAACCAAACACACCCTAATTAATGATCTGCATACTAGATCATGGCGCATTCCAAGTGATCATCAGGAGTGATTCTGTCCCTGGAAAGGAAAGGAGAATGGTTGTAGATACATATGCCCCACCAGCTGCACACTCCCCAGACCCAGGTCCATCATGTCAGCCACTTTTCAACTGGCACTAGTACAAATTGGGCCTTTAGTCACGGAGGCCTTTACGCAATAGTGGTGGACGCATTTTCATCTGTCACTACAGGCTCGCGTGAGGTACTGTAGGACAGTAGGAGCTAGCAGTGGCGGACAATGCGGAATCAATGAAAATACACAGTAGTGACGGGCATAGTGATGTCATGCATGCCTAGAGTGGCGGACAGGCCCATTGCGGCCTGGTTCAGCCCGAGACACGGACATCATATATAAACATGCGCTAGGTTTTTAATCCCCCACTCATCGCGCCGCACACTCCGCCCTTATCCTCTCCCTCCGATCTCCATCTTTCCTGCGCGCCTCTCTCCCTGTGCACCGCACCGGCAGCCCTCTCTCTCCCCTACCGCGCACAACGCCCCGACCTCTCCCTCTCCTACCACGCACAGCGCCCCGACCCTCTCCCCTTCCCCGCGTGGCAGCGGTGCCCCTCCTTCCCTCGCAGTCGTGGCCGTCCAGATCTAGGCGGGCGCGGTGGCCCCGTGCGGGATCCGCTGGTCGTGGCTCCAAAGGCGATGAGGTGGGCAAAGCACCCCGTGACGCCCCTTCTTCCTCCCTCACGACTCGAGCTCGAGCTAGCATCTGTGGCGGCGCAGATCTGGTGGGTGGCAGTCTTCTTCCTCTCCCCCCAGCTCTTCTTCCTATCCATTACGCGGATGTGGGGCGGGGAGGCGGCCTCCCTCCTCGACGCGCCCGCGGCGCCTTGCTCCCCTTCCGCGACCTGGTATTCCGGCGGGCGCAGCGCGGCTGATCTCGTCCGGTGGTGCGCAGCGCACCGGATCCTTGAGGGTGGGGAACCGGTTCCGAGGGAGGCACAGTGTGGAGGCGGTAGCGGTGCGGATGGTTAGGTTCCGGCAGTATGGGTCGTATTTTTTTTTCCCATTTTCTGGTGCCTTGGGGTGTTTCACTTGTCTTTTTTCCCTTTAGCAGTGGCGTGAGCGCAGTGACGGACGTTTGGCCCACCACTGAAGGTTTCTATTGTACTTGTGTGTGTGTGTGTGTGTGAGAGAGAGAGAGAGAGAGAGAGAGAGAGAGAGTTGTGTCCCAAATGAACCAGAATGTGCCAGCCTCCAGTGATCAAGTGACAACAGCCCACAGTCTTCTATTAATTATTTACATCCACGAAGTGGTGCCCTGTCGAGAAACATTCAATCTTAATCTATTCAGGAATATCATAGAAGCAGAAGTGCGACGGCGACAACGGAGAGTGGCATGGGGAATGAGAAGGGGATAGAAGAGAGGAAGTACAAGAGAAAAGAGGGGATTACCCGCAAAAAAAAAAAGAGAAAAGAGGGGATGATGGAGAAGGGGAAAGTGCCGGCAGAGGAGGGGTACGCCACGGGTGCAGGTAAGCATTTCTTCCATGCCTTCTTCCCCGAGCAATCTGGGGAGGGCTTGGAGAGCTTTTTAGTGCCCCCATCCCATTTCATCAATGCATGGTTGATTTAGGTATCTGCCATTCTTGGCATCACTCGTCCTGGGTGACTCGAGGGCGACACCACAGCTGGTACCCCCTACCCCAACCCCCCCCCCCCCCCCCCCCCAAAAAAAAAAAAGAAATCCAGCCCAGATTGGCCGTAGGCTCCGTTGTCGACCGGCGTAGGCGGCGGCGGCCAGCGGCGAGGCCACAATTGTCCGTTTGCATCCTAACACACATTTCCCCCTAATTTGTCCCGTCCTCCTCAACTTGCTCCATATAGATCTTGACCATGCATGGGGTTAGCTTGCTTCGTCTGCCATAGCCAGATCCGGCCTCATAACGCCCGGATCTACCATTGGTGCTTCTGCTGGGCGATTCCACCTCATAGGGGCATGTGGTCTACTTGAGCTCGAGCCAGTGGCGTTACGCCCTTGGTGGCTGGTGACCGTTCTCCGGCAAGGATCTGGCCATCCATGGCATTGATTGTTGTCACATATGGGCTTCATTAACCGCTTGGATCTGCACTATGTTCCGGATGGCTAGGCGCCATAAGCGATAGACACCAACGAAGGTGACGCCAGGTTTTACCTCCCAATACTTGGATTGTAGGGTCACCACACCTACTCCACTATGTATCTTGTGGATTGGGCGCATGTACCACAATGGAGATCATCTTCGCTAATGTTGTGGATGCACTAGGATCAGTGGTGGTGGGCCACTAGATTCGTCATACCGAGTCAACATTCTGTGTTGGAGATAGTAAAAGCTATAGAGCAGAGATGTAATGATGGCTGATATTAGTGATTGTATTTTTGTGTAACTTTATTGAAAGTCAATGTCAGTTGCTTGTAGCTTTTCTAATAGCCAAGGTTTGATTATATGACAGTGTCTCTCTTGCGAGCAACGCTCGTTTTTCCTATTTTGAGATTTCCTTATTAAATGGTCCTGATGTGCCATTATTGCAGTTGTTTCCTTTCTAGGCTGTCAAATTTTTTTCCTGATTTCAGTACACAAGCACAATGTTTGTTGGGCCGCCATGTGTGTGTGTGTGTGTGTGTGTGTGTGTGTGTGTGTGTGTGTGATTACCCTAATAATTTACCGTCGGTGAACATGTTCGTGATACTGCTGGTTAGTGATCAAAGTTGGTGGAACAACGGCAACAACAGCAGCGCCGACAGCAATGGTGCGGGGGGCACACTAAGTGGACCTATAGCTCCACCTGGAGAGAGGATTGAGGTTGAAGAAGGTGACGACAACGACTCTTCATTGCCGATATCGTGTGTGTCATCGAACAACAGCCCGGGTAGCAGCAATTCAGTGCTGGTGGTTGGCGATTTTAGTGTTATTTCGAGTTGTAAATCTGAAAACCAAAACAAATTAGGACAAATCGGGCTCTAAAATCGTGTACCTGAATAGCCCAAACTACATGTAGCCATTGGCAATCCCACTTTCAGCCCAGTCCAAAACAAACCCCAGTCAAACCCTAGAATAACACGTCAAATTCGACGCTAATTAAAACATACAACAATAATTCCTACTTAATCAATTACTACATTTACGTCTTCCTCCTCAGGCCTTCCTATATAACACGCCCTGCTGGGCACCCCTCAATGCCTCAAAACCAATATTCAAAGTTCAGATCACATGATCTTCTTCTCTCTAGGATTCAAAGCATAATGTTAATTTGTGTTATATCTCTAGCACATAATTGCATGTATTTATCCGATTAGGTCTGCGAATATTGCGTGCAGTGTGCGGTTAGCCATGAGCGGGTGGAACAACAGAGGCAACAATGGTGGTGTAGGCGGTAGCAGCGGTGGACTTGCAGTTGCAACTTCGCCTGGCGCCACCTGGAGAGAGGATTGAGATTGACGAAGGTGAAGAAAATGACTCTTCCTTGCCGATATCATTTGTGTCATCAGACAATGACCTGGGTAGCAGCGGGTAGGTGGTTGGTGGCTGCTCGTGGTGCATGCGGTTCGTCATGGTGCCCAAGAGGCACTTCCCCATCTGCATGAACTACGAATGCAGTCAAAATTTTGATACACACTTCTTATTTGAAATATTATTTATATATGTTGGGCACACATTCGGATATGGTTTTAAAATGAAATAAAAAACTAATTCAAAATTTCAATTTTTCTCATTATCCTCTATTCTCATAATCTAGTTTATTCCACAGAAGGTTCAGTACCCAAAACCAAAAAAAAAATGTATTGAATAATAGCTTAGTTAAGCTATTTTCGACAAAAGTCGACACCCCCTTTGAGTGGTCAAATCTCTATAATTTTGACTCAAATAATGGCAGAGACCTCCAAAATCAACAGACAACTGCTCTATCTGAATTTTCCGCACAGTTTGTGTGTGTGTGAGGCACACCGTACAACAAGACAAGCATATAAAAATCATGTTTGCGTGAGTGTATTTGTGTAGTAAATGATGCCATCATCGGCAGCGGCATCGCCGGCGCCCTCCTCGCCAAGACAAGTGAGAGAGGTCGATGGCACTTCCGACTTCCCAAAGGACTGAAGTGTTGTAGCATGCTTGTTTCAACTTACAAAATGGACTGTGTGTAGTGGCGAGAAGGCAACAAAAGTTTAAATTTGGTGCCATCAATGGAAATTCCAGATTTAATAGATACAAAATAAAATGGAAAAAATGAAGAAATTTCATCATTTCCGCAACATATTGACAGCTCATTCGCATAGAACTATTCAATTGTATCCTTTCAAAGACACATTACAAATACACTTTCATTCACCTTGGGAAGGTTGCAGCCATCCCCCATCTAACCGAAATCTGTGTGCCAGATTTAATTCACGGAGTGGACCATAATATCGCAATCTAAATTTATTTTTCCAAATTTAGACATATATGAGTGACCTTGGTAAAACTCTGAAGAATTCTCTCATTTACGCACAGATATTGCGAATGCTCATTTGCGTATGCTATCAAAGAACAAAAAAAAGGGGACAATGCAAACCAGTCATAAGTTCAAATTGTCCATCTTCTCATTGCACGACACAGCATACCAGCAGCAAAGGGTCAAATTGTTATCCCTACACTATACAAGAAAGCAATTGCCAGCAAACAAGTGACCGAGTTATCAGCTCAAACACCCAAATAGTCTAGAAATGCAAATCATGACCTGCAGATCAAACATGCATCGCTATGCTATACAAAAAAATTACTGCAGCAATGCTTCAAGTGCTGGTTAGCAGCTTGTCTGTGGACATCCAGTTGCTTCACTCGTCGATGTCAGATGAAGCTGATGCCCTTGCCTGCAACTTGGCCAGAAACTCGTCTACAATGGCAACCACCAAGAACACCATGAGGCAACCCTAACGAGCCAATCTCAGCACGAATCAAACCCTAACGAGGCAAATATCCGCATGAACGAAACCCTAATGAGGCAACAATCATCACGAATGAAACCCTACCGAGCCAAGATTCAGCACAAATCAATCCTTACCGAACAGTTCAAAGTAGACGAGAAGTCACAGGCAGCGGCACATCTCAAGAGGGGGAACAGATGGAGATGGGTGTGCACAGATCTACCGGCTTGTGAGCAGAGGGGTCGGATACGAAGCCGAGGTCCGACCGGCACGAGCCTGCAGATGCCGAGGTCCGACGAGCTCAGATGCCGCCGGCGCCGAGGTGGAGACCAGAGAGATGGGAGAGGAGAGGGAGGCGAGAGAGCGAGGAGAGTGGCGGCGCAAGCGAGAGGAGTGGGGTGTGAATGATTGGAGCGGTAACCCTAGCTCGGGGGTGGGTGCAGGGCGGGCGGCCTGCATCTGACCGCACGCGCGCGCGTCCGCTCGCTTCATCGGCGCGGCCAGGCCGAGGAGCGAAGCCCAACAGCCTGGCTCCGAAGGCCGTCTTGCACGCGCTGGGCCTGGCTGCGGGGCTACTCCAGGCAACCAAACATCGCGAGCCTGCATGAGTTGGACCTGGCTGAGGGCCGAGCCAGGCAACCAAACACACCCTAATGATCTGCATACCAGATCATGTCGCATTCCAAGTGATCATCAGGCGTAATTCTGTCCCTGGAAAGGAAAGGAGAATGGTTGTAGATACATATGCCCCACCAGCTGCACACTCCCTAGACCCCAGGTCCATCATGTCAGCCGCTTTTCAACTGACACTAGTACAAATTGGGCCTTTAGTCACGGAGGCCTTTTTGCAATAGTGGCGGACGCATTTTCATCCATCACTACAGGCTCTCGCGAGGTACTGTAGGACAGTAGGAGCTAGCAGTGGCGGACAATGTGAAATCAATGACCTCCGCCACTGAAAATACACAGTAGTGACGGGCATAGTGATGTCATGCATGCCTATAGTGGCAGACAGGCCCATTTCGGCCCGGTTCAACCCGAGACGTGGACATATCATATATAAACATGCGCTAGGTTTTTAATCCTCCACTCATCCCTCCGCACACTCCGCCCTTATCCTCTCTCTCCCGTCTCCATCTTTCCTGCGCGCCTCTCTCCCCGTGCACCGCGCCGGCAGCCCTCTCTCTCCCCTACCGCGCACAACGCCCCGACCCCTCCCTCTCCTACCACGCACAGCGCCCCGACCCTCTCCCCTTCCCCGTGTGGCAGCAGTGCCCCTCCCTCCCTCGCGGTCGTGGCCGTCCAGATCTGGGCGGGCGCGTTGGCCCCGGGCAGGATCCGGCGGTCGTGGCTCCAAAGGCGATGAGGCGGGCAAAGCACCCTGTGACGCCCCTTCTTCGTCCCTCCCGACTCGAGCTCAAGCTAGCGTCTGCGGCGGCGCAGATCTGGTGGGTGGCAGTCTTCTTCCTCTCCCCCACCTCTTCTTCCTATCCTTTACGCGGATGTGGGGTGGGGAGGCGGCCTCCCTCCTCGGCGCGCCCGCGGCGCCTTGCTCCCCTTCCGCGACCTGGTATTCCGGCGGGCGTAGCGCGGCGGATCTCGGCCGGTGGTGCGCAGTGTTCCGGATCCTTGAGGGCGGGGCGCCGGTTCCAAGGGACGGTGCGGTGTGGAGGTGGTGGCGGTGCGGATCCGGCTAGGTTCTGGCAATATGGGTTTTGGCCTACTAGGGACTGGTCGATTTTTTTTTTTCATTTTCTGGTGCCTTGGGTTGTTTCGCTCGTCTCTTTTCCCTTTAGCAGTGGCGTGAGCGCAGTGACGAACGTTTAGCCCACCACTGAAGGTTTCCATTATACATGTGTGTGTGTGTGTGTGTGTGTGAGTGTGTGTGTGTGAGAGAGAGAGAGAGAGAGAGAGAGAGAGAGAGAGAGAGAGAGAGAGATGTGTCCCAAATGAACCAGAATGTGCCTCCAATGATCAAGTGACAACATCCCACAGTCTTCTATTAATTATTTACATACACCAAGTGGTGCCCTGTCGAGAAACATTCAATCTTGCTCTATTCAGGAATATCATAGGGCACAAGAAGCAGAAGCGCGATGGCGGCGACAACGGAGAGTGGCATGGGGAATGAGAAGGGGATAGAAGACAGGAAGTACCAAAGAAAAGAGGGGAGGAAGGAGAAGGGGAAAGTGGCGGCAAAGGAGGGGTACGCCACGGGTGCAGGTAAGCATTTCTTCCATGTCTTCTTCCCCGAGCAATCTGGGGAGGGCTTGGAGAGCTTTTTAGTGCCCCCATCCCATTTCATCCATGCATGGTTGATTTAGGTATCTGCCATTACTTTTTAGAAACTTTGTTGGTTGCATTGTAAGATGCCTTTTTCGTCTTTGTATGAATATGGATCTTGTTATTTGCAATGGCGGAAAGAAATTGTAATTGTTCATCTATTTCTTGGCATCACTCATATTGGCTGTAAACTCGAGGGCGACACCACAACTGCTACTCCCCCCCCCCCCCCCCCCCTCTTCCCCAACACACACACACACTTGCTCCATATAGATCTTGACCACGCGTGGGGTTGGCATGCTCCGTCTGCCATAGCCAAATCCGGCCTCATAGCGGATGTATCTACCATTCGTGCTTCTGCTGGCCGATTCCCCCTCATAGGGGCATGTGGCCTACTTGAGCTCGAGCCAGTGGCGTTACGCCCTTGGTGGCTGGTGACCGTTCTCTGGCAAGGATCTGGCCATCCATGGCATTGAATGTTGTCCCATATGGGCTTCATTAGCCGCTTGGATCTGCACTATGTTCCAGATGGCTAGGCGCCGTAAGCGATAGACACCAACAAAGGCGACGCCAGGTTTTACCTCCCAATACTTGGATTGTAGGGTCACCGCACCTACTCCACTATGTATCTTGTCGATTGGACACATGTACCACAATGGAGATCGAAGTTGGTTGTGATTGCTTTTGAATTTTGATGCTCCACATGTGGCATTCGAGATGTGAACATTGCTGATGTAATGAACATTTGCGATGTAGCAGTTGAGTGATGAAACGTGAAACGTGGGGTGGGGGAACTATTACCCTTATGGCCTTATGTAAGGTGCTTCATTCCAGGCAGCATTTTTTTTCTGAAATATATCCACAAATATTTTTTCCAGTAGTAATTAGTAATCTTATTTTTAGGAATATCATTTTAGTAACATTAAAGCCCTAACACCATCGGCCTGTGAGGACCTAAAGCCAAGCAAATCTCACGAGCTCCCGCCACCGTACAACGACACAAAAGTGAAGCCCACAAGCGTGTAGGCACTTGTCTTGGCGCAACCAGAATTCCATGGAGCCGCAAGCCCGCAACAAGGGGAGCCCACTATGCACTGTTTGCTGTTTTCGTTTTTTTGGAACTCGCTTATCTCAGACTTTTCTGATAAGCCGTTGACGGGAGAATCCGCTGTTCTGAATAAGCTGGGTGTTTGGCAATCCTGATTATTTTCATTCGATTATCTGTCCTGAATACTAAATGACCCGAATACCCTGAGGCTGATAATAGCTCTTTTTGTTTTTGTTACATCGAGAGGTCAATATTTTGAGTAATTATGGGTACGTTTAGATCCTGGGCTAGATGATCCCTTCTTCCTCTTGCGTCCCCGTCTTATTGTTTCCACATCCATCGCTCCACTTACTACGTCAATCAACTACCCCCTCATAGGGGCACACATGGCCTACTTGAGCTCGAGTCAGTGGTGTCACGCTCTTGGCGGCTGATGGCCATTCCCCAGCAAGGATCTGGCCATCCATGCATGGCATTGAATGTTGTAACATCTGGGCTTCATTTGCTGTGGATCTGCAACATGTCCCTTATGGCTCGGCACCGCAAGCTATAGACACCAACGAAGGTGGTGTAAGATTTTACCTCGCGGTCCTTGGATTAATTAAAGGATGACCGTACCTACGCCACTATGCATCTTGTCGATTGGGCGCATGCACCAGTGGTTATCTAAAAAAAAAGATCCCCTTACTCGTAACTTCACCCCGAGGTTCCAACTGTAAAGCATTAGAGTTCAAACAGACACTAGTGTCTCCTCGTAATATAAGGCTTATATATAGGGCCTTGCTGGAGACGGATTGTTGCCATAGGCATGTAAGTATAAGATAGGACTCTTATTTTGGGGCCGTGTTAGAGATGCTCTAAGGCGTCGTGGTGTGTGTTCTCCACATTACCCTGACAATTAAACATTGGTTATAATGTTCGTGGTGTGTGTGTTCTCCACACTGACGTTGGTTGTGACTGCTATTGAATTTTGATGCTCAAAGTGTAGCATTAGAGATGTGAACGTTATTGATGTAATGAGCATTGGAGGCCTCATATATATTATCGACAGATAAAATGTATTTTCTGAAATATATCCACAAATTTTCTGACCAGCAGTAATTAGTAATCCTATTTTTAGGAATCTCGTTTTAGTAACTTTCCTGGTTAATAGCTCTTTGACAGGTGGGTCAGTCTCCTAAGTACCAGAAACAACGGCTTGGGATCGAAAGCCAAAAACAAAGCAGACTAATCACGAGCTAACGCTTGATCATCGATTGATCTCGTCACATGCGCGCAGGCACTTGTCTTGGCGCAACCAGGATTATTCCATGGAGGAGCCAAGCATGCTGCGTTCCACCGGCGATCGCGTCGTCATCGTCGGCGGCGGCATCGCCGGCGCCCTCCTCGCCAAGACGCTCCAGAACCACGCCGACGTCGTCCTCATCGACCCGTGCGTGAGGCGCTCGTCCCTCCGGCCGGCGGCCATTTAATAACTCTAGTAATTAAGCACGTGTTCTTCTTGATCCGGGTTGTGGTGTGGTGTCTCACGATCAATGAATGGATGAACCGATGCATGCAGGAAGGAGTACTTCGAGATTCCCTGGGCGAACCTGCGCGCCAAGGTGGACCCGTTCGCCGTGGAGCGCACGGTGATCCCGCACTCCGACTACCTCACCCACGCGTGGATCGTCGCCGCGTCGGCCGTCGGCGTCGACGACTCCGTGGTGCTCACCTCCATCGGCCGCGCCGTCGCCTACGACTTCCTGGTGATCGCGACGGGGCGCACGTGCACGCGGCCGGCGAGGCGGTCGGAGCGGCTGGAGATGTTCACGCAGGACAAGGAGCGGATCGAGCGCGCCAAGACGGTGATGATCGTCGGCGGCGGGCCGATCGGCGTCGAGCTCGCAGCGGAGATCGTCATCACGTACCCGGACAAGCGCGTCACCCTCGTGCACGGCGCGCCGCGGCTGCTGACGGTGATGTCCCCCAAGGCTTCGACGAAAGCGCTGGAGTGGCTCCGGTACAAGAAGGTCACCGTGCTGCTGGACCAGACGGTGGACGTGTCCGCGGCGCCGCCGGACGCGCGCGAGTTCACGACGTCGGCGGGGGAGACGGTCGCCGCCGACTGCCACTTCCTGTGCACGGGCCGGCCGCTGGCGTCGGCGTGGCTGCGCGAGACGTTCCTCGCGGAGCACGTGAACGCGGAGGGGCAGCTCGCCGTGGACGAGCACCTGCGCGTGGGCGGGCGCAAGAACGTGTTCGCCGTCGGCGACATCACCGACGTGCCCGAGGCGAAGCAGGGCCACCTCGCGCAGCGGCAGGCCATGGTGGTGTCCCGGAACCTCAAGCTGCTGGTCAAGGGCGCCGTCAAGGAGGAGAAGCTGCACCGGTACAAGCCGGGCGCCAAGTCCGCCATCACCGTCACGCTCGGGCGGTACGACGCGCTCTCCGAGCTGCCATTCATGACGCTCATCGGGAGCCTCCCCGGCGCCATCAAGCCGCGGGACCTCTTCATCTCCAGGACGCGGAGGATGATGGGGCTCAAGAGCAAACCGTACAACAACATGCCGCGCCTCAACATGTGACGAAAATTAATGGTTCATTGAAGCAAGCATGCATGATCATCGCGGAGTTAATTTGTTAATTAGACAATAAACCATGCCACTGATTCGTTCCGTGTGTTAGGCTCGATCAATTTGATGGTGTGAGCTAGTTTTGCATCGAGTAGGAGTTCGTCGGCCTTGTGGTGTGATGTTAATTAGGCCAATCTTTTTAACTGTTATGATGATCTGAGGTTAGTGCATGAAGAAACTTACAAACATTATTCACCGCAAAGGCTACCTCAATATCCTTGACGGCTATGTAACAATACTTTCATACATGGTTGATGTGCCATCATCTAAAGGATCACATAAACTGTAGCTGACAATTTTTCTGAAACTAACAAGTACTGACCGGTTTGTAATGCTTCATTCCAGCTCGCTTAACTAATTCTTCAGCATAGTTTCCTTGACACAAATGGAGCCCATAAGCACAATGTGTAACTTGAATACCCAACAAAATGAAAGTGTGATGGGAAATCGGTATAGATTTTGCTCTTACCGAGGATGTTCGACGCATAGCACAAGTGCTCATAAAGCCAAACATAAGATTCTGTATTCGCAAATCATTAATTCAGAGGATGAACCTGATATCAGGATGGTGGTAAGACGGGGGCAACATGTAGCGTTTGCTCTTGTGAAAACAATCCCGAGCTCCCCGTCCCTCTTGCCGAAGGCGGCCCAGCCATGTTCGGCCGCCTCACCGCTGCCACTGCCACGGCGCGTCACCTCGACGCCGGTGAACACGGCAATCCTGTCGCCCTCATCATCATCTTCATCGCGGTAGCCGCATCTGCTGCAGGTTCCTTTGGCGGTCCGGAAGAACTGGAGGACGCAGAACTTGCCGGAGCCGAGGCCGACGATCTGCGGCTCCCTTTTCGTGTCCATGGACACCTCTTCGAACGGGTCCCTGCACAGCAACTTCCGACTAGTGTGGCTGTCCAAGGCGGCGAAGAGGTCGTCGGACGCGCAGACGGTGTTGAAGCTGAAGATCCTGGCGGGATCGTCGAGGAAGCCGACCCAGACGCCGAGGTCCGCGTCGCGCTCGACCCTTCCGGCGAAGGGCAGCGGCCGGTCGCCGGCCTTGCTCCACGCGCGGGTCTTCGTGTCCAGGCAGAAAGTTCCGGCGAGCTGTTTCGACACGCAGATCACGTCGGAGCCGCCGGACGTCACCAGCGCGTAGGCGTCGACGGTGACGTCGCCGAAGTCGTCGGGCGGCGGCGGGAGCTCAACGTACTTCCATCTTGGTACAAAGCACGACGATGGCGGGCGAACCAGGGCCTGCATCTGGGACCTGTACTCCTCCGTGTCGCGAGCTGCTGGCTCCAAATAGCTCTCCATGATGTAGATGCGGTCGCCTTCTCTGACGCCGTCGCCGGCGGCGGAGAGGAAGACGGGGGGCCACCGTCTCCCGGCGCGGAGGCTGGGAAGGCCCCATGACCAGATTCAGGAACCGGCGCCGGTGGCTCATGGTGGAATCGATCTACGGATCGATAGGCAGGCACATGCACAAAAACGATGCGCCGCCCGCAGCGTGCGTGGCTTAGCACGAGATATGATGGGGCCACGAGCCCACGAGCCACAACCCATGGACAGTTCTCAAGGCCCATCATCCGGCGCGCGTACTCGAGCCGGAGACTATGCAGACTATGCCCGCGCACCCCACGACTCCCGTGGCTGACAGTGGGCCCGTGCACTGTGCTTCTTTCTCCCACGCCCAAAACACGCCCAGATGCACCCGGCGAGGGAGCCGTGGGCCATGAATCCATTTATGCGTGGATTTTTATCCCGCAATCTTCATATCCTCTCCTCCGGACATAGGAAATGGAGGCAGGAAGGTACGGCGGTGGGCGGCGCTGTGCGGGCGGGTGGCGAGGCAGTGGGGACACCACGGCCGCGGTGGTGGGCGCCGGCGGTAGGCGGGCCACCGGCGGGGGCGTCGGATTGGAGGATTTAGCTGCTGCGGCGCTAGGCCGGCCGGGAGGCGAGGGCGCCGCCGGCCGGGGTGGTGGTTCGTCGGGCTGGGGCATCCGAGCTGACGGGTTAGTGGAGGGCGGAGCAAGAGGGGGGGGGGGGAGGGGGCGGGGGGCGGGGGCGGGGGGGGGGGGGCGGGGGGCGGGGGGGTTGGGGGGGGGGGGGGCAGGGGGGGGGGGGGGTGGCAGGTGGTCGCGGACTCACGGGGGGCAGCACGGTGAGGTGGGCAGCGCCGCCTGCCATTGGCGTGGTGGAGGTGGAGGAGGCGGGTGTGGAGAGGTTGAACTCCTAGGACCCACGGGCTGCTCGATACAAAGCCCAGCTATATATGTGTTAATGTAAAGCATCGATCCTATGGGTAACCCGCCCGGGATTCTTTTGATAGGACACTTTTTGAGATTCGTGCGGGCGAGAATAGAACGGCTGACGCTCTACGGTGGTGAGTGGGAGAGCACAGCTGGACGACACGTGGCACAATTAATTGGAGCGGGTGGGAGGAGGGTGTTCTGATTGGCCTGGAACCTCAAGCTGCTGGTCAAGGGCGCCGTCAAGGAGGAGAAGCTGCACCTAGGGACCTAGTCCGCCATCACCGTCACGACTAGGACACTACGGCGCACTCGTCGGGAGCCTCCACGGTGCCATCAAGCCACGGGATCTATTCATCTCCAGGACGCGCAGGATGATGATGGGGCTCAAGAGCAAACCTTACAACAACATTCCGCGCCTCAACATGTGACGAAACTTAATGGTTGAAGCACAATCATCTGTGTGTTACAGAGCCAAACATCCATGGGGAAAGGAGTTTTTTTGTTTGACAATAAAACACCCGCGCCACGGACTCGTCCTGGGCGTGCGTGTCGAGGTGCTAGCTAGGCTCGATCAATTTGATCGTATGTGCTAGCTAGGCTCGAGTCGGAGTTCGTCGGCGTGCGTAGTGGTGTGCGTAATGTTCGACCGAGCCGTGCACAGAAGTTGTAGCTCGTCACGGCGAAGTGTGGCGCAGCGGCCAATCGGCATCCGAAGAGGCATATATCAATATCCTTTTGATGCACGGTAATGATCTGAGGTTAGTTCATGAAGAAACCTACAAACCGCAATGCTATATCAATATCCTTTTGACTGGTATTTTTAGCTGACAATTTTTCTGAAACTGATAATTACTGACCGGTTTGTAATGCTTCGTTCCAGCTCGGTTAACTAATTCTTCAGCGTAGTTTCCTTGACATAAATGGAGACCATAAACACAATGCATAACTTGAATACCCAAGAAATAATATAAGTTTCCCATGTGCAATATCATTCCACAAACCAGATCAGAAGAGCTCACTACTATAATGTCATCAACATAGACAAGAAAGTTTTAATAATATGACAATGTCACCTCTCTATTCTTCAAGAAAGAACAAATAAAAAGGGTATCCGCCTAAGATGCGAGAGGTCAAAACAAAGGCATTACAGTGTGATGGGAAACCGGTTATGCATGGTTGTGCACTTATCGACGATGATGCATGAGCAGTGACGGTACGGCCAGCATAATTAAGATTCGGGTGTTCCCAGATTATTTATTCATTCAGAGGATGAACCTGATGTCAGGGTACTCGAAGGTCGGGGGCAACATGAAGCGTTTGCTCTTGTGGAAAACTATCCTGAGCTCCCCCTCCCTGTTGCCGGTGGAACAGGAACAGCCATTGTCGTCCGGCTCATCACTGCCACGTCGCGTCACCTCGACGCCGGTGAATACGGCAAACCTGTCGGCGTCGAAATCTTCGTCGCCTTCGCGGTGGCCGCAGCCGCAGCTTCCTCTGACGATCTTGAAGAACTGGACGACGCAGAACTTGCCGGAGCCGAGGCCGACGATCCGAGGATACCTGTTGATTTCGTTCGAGTCCATGAACACGTGGTCGTACGGGGGATTCAGGGCTTCACAGGGGTCGCTCCACAGCAACTCCCGACGAGTGTGGCGGTCCGCGGCGGAGAAGAGGTCGCCGGCGGATGCGCAGATGGAGATGGTGGTGTTGACGTTCTGCGTGGAAGTGTCGAGGAAGCCGACCCAGACGTCGAGGTCCGCGTCGTGCTCGACCTTGCCGGCGAAGGCAGCGCCCGGCCGCCGGCCTTGCTCCACGTGCCGCTCGCCGTGTCGAAGCAGAAAGTTCCGACGCGTTGTTGCGATATGCAGATCACGTCGGAGCAGGAGGAGGCGCCGTGCACCAGCGCGTAGGAGTCGACACGGCCAATATCGTTAAACGGCGGTGGCGGGAGGTCGTCGTAGCCCCAGCTTTGTGAATAGCCCGACCGTGGGTCGAGGCGGCGATGGGCTTGGAACAGGAGCCCGTCTGGGTCGAACGTTCTCTCGATGATGTAGATGCGGTCTTCTTCTTCTTCTCCCGCGCCGGCGGCGGAGAGGAAGACGGGGAACCACCGTTCCCTGGCGCGGAGGTTGGGCAGGGTGACGACGCAGCGCTCGTCGGCGTCGTAGAGGAACGCGCCGCACGAGTGCGGGTCCATGAACACTGTCCTGCTCTCCGACAGCCCGGCGCAGTACATCCGATGGAAACAAGCAAGCGACGAGTCGTACTTGGTCGGCTGGAAGCTCATTGTTCCTCCAGCCGTCGCCGCCGGCCGTATCCGTTTCAGCTTCTTCGCCGCCGCCGCCATGTTGAACCTGTCGACGGAGAAGAGGGCGTCCGGGTCACCTGCAGCCGCCGCGTCCTCCGCCGCTGCCGCCGTTGGATAAAACAAGCTGTTCTGGCGCGAGTGGAGGTCGATGCGGCGCAGCGAGAACGAGTACACGCCCTTCACCCGGTTCTCCATGACCAGATTCAGAAACCGCCGCCGGTGGCTCATGGTGGAAACTGGAATCTATCGATCGGCGCAGGCACACGTACGCAGAAACACGACGCGTGCGTGGCTTAGCACGAGATATGATGATGGGGCCAGGAGCCACGACCCATGGACAGTTGAGAACGACCTGGGACCCATGGGCTGCTGCCTGCTGGATACAAGCTGGCCCATCTACATATGTGTAACGTGAAAGGGGTCTTGGCCTAGTGGTTAAGGCATCCGAGTAACACCTCTCAGGTCCTGGGTTCGACTCCCCGTGGGAACGAATTTTCAAAGATTTAACGGCACTTGTACTTTCAGTGGTAGGCGACGCTCCCGTCGACAGCGAGGCGCCAGTGGGGTGATCTACATATGTGTAACAGCTCCACCAGTCCACCACGCGCCGCCAATCGTGATTCGAGGATGAGCCACCGGCGGAGGCTTCTGAATCTAGTGTTGCGGAACAAACAGCGCTGCCCAAGAACAACCTGTTCTATGATCCAACACCACCTGCTGCGTCGCGCTGTCGGAGACCAGGACCGTGTTCCTCGACTACCAGTCGAGCGGCGCCGTCCTCTACGACGACCGCGAGCGCTGCCTCGTGACCCTGCCCAGCCTCATGCGAAGCAAGTGGCACCCCATCTGCCTCTCACCAGCCTCATACGAGGCCGTCTTCGTCATCGAGAGAAGCATGAAGCCACCTGGAGACGCACCGGAGAACAGGTTCCAGTTCCAGACCCTGGTCCACCGCAAGGGGACCGATAATCGCTGGCACTGCGAGGAGGTCCCGCCGCCGCCCTACATCAGCGACGCCGGCTACCGGCCGCGCGAGATCAAATCCTACGGCGTGGCTCACGGCGGCGCGGTCTGCGTGTCCAGCGAAACGGTCGGGACCTACTGCTTCGACATGGCGAGCCGCGCGTGGAGCAAGGCCGGCGACTGGGCCCTGCCGTTCGACGGCGAGGTCCACCACGTCGCCGAGCTCGGCCTCTTGGTCGGCCTCGGCGTCCCAAGATGGGACGGCGCCCACCAGATCCACGCATGTCCTGTGCCGTGGACATCTTCGGCCTCCCCCGCCATGGACTTCCGCCGGGCGCCGACACTGTGCGACGGCGCCCTGCGAGACCTCCAGGCGTTCGATGAAGAAGAGCACCTCGACGCGGGGTGGCCGCAGCTCATCAGCCTCGGCTCCGGCAAGTTTTGCGTCGTCCGATGGTTCGTGACCATGAAGGAAACCTGCTGCCACTGTAACCACGAGGAGATCGACAAGAGGTTTGCCGTGTTCACCGGCATCGAGGTGGTGCGTCGCAGCGGTTGCGGCAAGGACGACGGCGACGGGAATGATGATGGGGTCCGGGTGATCAAGCACAAGAGCAAAGTCATGTTGGTCAACAACGACGATGATATTACCATCAGATAGATCCGTGCTCTGAGCTGAGTGAGCTGGAGTAATAATAAACTGGAATATGTTGGTGTGTAATTTATTGAAACTTGAGATATTCTAGTTTTTACGGCCACTTAATTCTTTATACATGCAGTTGTCTAAGTAGTACTAGTATGTTTTTAAAGTTTACGAGGCATGCATAAGGCCTCCCATTGATATGCAGAACTTTCACATGAATTATTTATTTTCCTACATCATTTCACAGAGTTTCGGGTTAGTTGTCTATACCAAAGATTTGGTTCTAAACGAAATCATGTATGAGTAACGGGAGCAGTAAGTGAACATGATATGACAATACTAATCATGGTCATGATTGCTAGGTTGTTCTACACCTGGAACCCTGGATACATAGGATCGGCCCATGGGTCGCGTGGCTCGTTGCCTGGAATCCTGGATACAAACCCATTTAGATATCTCGTGGTGAGCAACTCCAACAGGCTCGGTATTATGGGTGCGTTCGGCGCAACCCCTCTAATTTTTAGCACCCATCACATCAAAGAGAATCTTGCTATTTAAAACTATTTTTATTAATTTAATGACAAAACCTATGTCACAACCTCCCCTCTAAATCGCGAGACGAATCTAATGAGCCTAATTAATCTATATTTGCTACAGTGATGCTATAGTAATCATCATCTAATTACGGCTTAATTACCCTCATTAGATTCGTCTCGCAAATTCTAGCGGAGTCCTGAAATCAGTTTTGTAATTAAACTTTATTTGTAATTAGAATATTCGTTGCAAAAACCCTCTAAAATTTAGACCCCATGCGCCGAACGCACCCTATGTTCAGAATCGGTAAAAACAGAAATTATGGGTGAAAACAGAATCCAACAGCCTCCCATCTTCCTGGGTTCGCCATCTCGCTCGGCATTCAACGAAGCATCTCCAAGAGTTCCTAAAAAAATTACTCCCAAAAAGCTGGTTTTGGGAGCTATCAAAAAATATTGGAAGCAAAGAAAAAGCCTCTGCTCCAACCAGGCCCGTCCTGACAAATCAGGGCCCTGTGCGAAAATCTATAAGGAGGCCCAGCAGCATAGATCATTGCTAAAATTTAGTTACATCTTCAATTCTTTGGTTTTTAAAATGATTGAAGATCCTCAATTCGATCTTTGCTTCTTATTTTACCCTTTTGATTACCAGAATCATAATTTCTAGCCAGATTTGCACAAGACGTGGTTGAATCCTTACCAGATAAAGTAATAAGAAAATTAATAGATTGAAAATGAACAAGAAATAAGCTAGTTCACTAAGCTAAGATTGGAAACGAACCACAAATAGATTGAAAACTTAAAGTCTTCGGCTACCCTAGGTCCCTAACGGGATGATCGTGTTATCTCGTTGAGCTCTTGGTTGCGCCACTCCTGCTGTGGACTGCGACGGACGATTGGTGAAGCCGCCACGACCAGCGAAGGCTTCCTGATTCTCCGGTTGGTCGATGTGGAACATGAATAGGCAGGCGGCGGCTCGCAGCATCGATCGATCTAACGGAAGAGAAACCGATCAGGAGAGTTGGAGCGTTGCTAGAAGGCCTGCGCGTTGGATGGGCCACAGCATAAAAGAAATAGATTTATTGGGCTAAAGAAATAGTGTATATGAACTGAATTATTTTGGGGGCCCTTAAAAATTAGGGGCCCTGTGCGGTCGCACAGCTCGCACGGGCCAAGGGACGGGCCTGGCTCCAACAGTTTGCAATACTTAGTTCCCAAAAAATAAAAGGACCGCGTTACCGCGCGTCCGTACGCGCGCTCGCGGAGTGCGCGTCCGCTCTCCCCGGCCGCCACGCGTCCGACCGGCGTGTTCCACCTTCTTCCTCGTCGTCTCCGGCCGCCGCCCCCGCCGCCGATGCCCGCCGCCCTTGACTCCGTCACCGTCACCGTCTCCGGCGACGTCGCTGTCCGCCACACTGCCCCCTCCCCCGCCCGCCACCACCCCCGACGGCCGGCACCGCCGCGCTAAATTCTCCGGTCACGCTCCCCTGCCGCCTATCCAGCCCACCGCCCGCCGGCCGCCCACGTCTCTAGCGGCGCCACCGCCGGGTGGCGACCGCCCCCCCCCCCCCCCCCAGCCCTCCTCGATGTCCGGCGGTGGTAGGAGTCCCCACCCCCGACAACACCGGAACCCTAACCCCCTCCGCCCTCCTCCACTGCTGGCGGCGCCCTCGTTGCCGTGCCGCGCCGCCCGCCCAGCCGCCGCGCTCCGCCACCACGTGCATGGGCCGGGCCGCGGCACGCGTCCTGCCGCGCGATAGACTTATCGAAAATAAAAAAATGTAAACTGGGCCTCATCTCCACTTTTCACCCACCAGCCCAGCATGTTTCCTTGGCCTTCTATTGGTCCCGTTCTTTGCTAGTATCGTCCTGATGCACGGAAGATTGAATCGAGGAGGCGCGACCTGGACAGAACTGCCGGGGAGGCGCGACCTGGAGGTTACAGGGGGTGGGGCTGCAGAGGAGGAGGAGGACGCTGGGGCGAGATGGTGGAGCGGCAGTCACACAACCTGCGTCGGGGCGCAGCGGCCACACCGTTCCATCAGGGTGCAGCTGTGATTGGGAAACTGTAGGCGTGGGAGGAGAGGGAAAAGGGTAGACAAAGCGTCGCGCGCGGGAGATGGAAGGCGAGGAGGAGCAGCAGTTTGTTAGAGTATTTGGAAATCTAGAAATAACTTGTGTTTCAGAAATAATATCCTGGCCGACCCAACGGCTGTAGTATTTTCTCTGTGTGCTTGGCTTGATTACTGGTCTCTTTTGCATAAAAGCGAGGAGCAGGAACTATTGCGGCGAGGGGCTGACAGGCTGAGGGTGGTGGCCAGGGACTTCTATGGCCAGGCGAGAAGCTGGGCGCCAATGAGGCGTACACTGGAAGCAGGATGATTTTCTCTGGAGTAGCTAGTAGTTTAGAACTGAAGAGGGGTTTGTCTGAATTGTGCGCCTATGGCTGTGCTGATGGTGGCACGAAGTGCAGTTTAGTTTCTGAAGTCGTTGTTTTCTTTTGCTTTTTGGCCAAGAGCACAAGTGGTGCTGGCTAGGTTGAGGTTATGGCTGAACAAAAGAAGTAGGTTCAGCATAATCTTTCTATCTATGTCTCAGATTACATGTAACTAGAACCGGTTTTTCTAATAAAAACCGAGGGCCAGCCCTCTTTTCGAAAAAAGTGATTGGGAGCGCGACAGGGCGGCGGAAAGAAGGCAAGCCAACCCGTCTGGATTGGGAGCGCGAGAAAATTGGGGGCGCGATTGGCAATCTGTTGGAGGATCGTTTTTTTGAGTTTATTCCCAAAACTCCTTTATTGGGAACTCTTGGAGTTGCTCAGGCTAGCCAATTTTGCGGAGCGATTTGGCCTCGCCATGCGCCGCTCGTCCGGCAATTTCTGCTCCCGCGCGTGCGCGCGGCTTGCCCGCGCCAATTCGCGCGCCCTCTCCCCCGGCCGAAGGCGAGGATCGATGAGCGCTTTGTTACGACTGCGGCATGGCCTCAAGGTTCAGCGAGACCCCTCCCGTTGGTTGCCCAAGGCATCCATGGCCTCGATGCCGAAGAAGTACGGCCACGACCTGACCACTGCGGTTGCCGCGAATACCTATCCAGTGGTTGGGCGCGACGACGAGATCAACCGCGTGCTCTGCGTCCTCTCCCGGAAGTCGAAGAACTGCGCGGTGCTCGTTGGCGCGGCGGGCGTGGGCAAGACGGCCATCGCCGAGGGCCTGGCGCGGCCCGCGGTTAGGTGTCCGGCGCGCGCGTGGTGGAGCTGAGCGTCCCGGCCATGCTGTCCGGCCGCGGCATGTAGGCGGAGCGCGAGACGGGCGCGGTGAGGGAGGCGGAGACGGCGGAGGAGGAGGGAAGGAAGGTGGTGCTGTTCGTGGACGAGATCCGCATGATGCTGGGCGCCGGGCGCACCAGTACTGCCAGGTGGACGCGCCCAGCATGCTCAAGCCGGCGCTGGCGAGGGGCCGCCTGTGCTGCCTCGGCGCCACGACGCACGACGAGTAACAGCGCTACTTCGCCAAGGACGCGGCGATAGAGCGCCGCTTCAAGAAGATGCTCGTCCCGGAGCCAACCGAGGACGCCACCGTCGCCATTCTCCGGGAATTGAAGGCGTCGTACGAGGAGCACTAGTGCACCACGGCTTGAAGATCCGGGAGGAGGCGCTCGTCGCCGCTGTCAAGCTCTCCGGACGCTATGTTACAGGTTGCTTAGTAGCTTTGCCCATTGACTTATCAGTAGTACCATACTACAGAATTATATGTGCACGCACAATGCAAATTGATTATCTTTGCTTCTATTCTCAGCACGCCACTTCCCGGACAAGGCGATGGATCTGGTCGATGAGAGGCGTGTGCGACGGCGAGGCTGCAAAAGGATTAGGTGATGACTGTCCAATGCAGCACTCACGATTCAATCATCATGCATGTGTGAAGATGTGACCGAGCCGGGCAATGCATATTGTGAGCAAGCGGACGGGCATCCCCGTTACGACGCTGGGGCAGGACGAGCGGAACAGGCTGCTCGACCTGCCCAAGATGCTGCAGCGGCGCGTGGTCGGGCAGGACGAGGCGGTCCGCGCCGTGGCTGACGCGGTGGTGCGGTCGCGGACGGGCATCGGCAACCCGAAGCAGCTCTTCGAAGACGAGAACATGCTCGTCCGCATCGACTCGTTCAGAGTACGTCACGCCGCCACGAGGTCATCAGTTCACGTCGATAGGAATACGTCCAGGTGATCAGTTTGGTGACCATTTGAATATAGACAAGATTAAAATAGAGAGGTTGTTGGGTTTGATCATTTTTCTAGGACCGTTTCAGTTTTACATAATAGCTAAATTAAGACTTTAGCCATTCATTTTTAGCTAGTCTCTTGGAGTTCGCTCTAAGCCAGCCACCCACCCATAGAGGGAAATATTTTGTGCAATTGACCAATTTCGTGCAATGGTGCAAACAATGATTTTAGTCCGTCAGATCGTCATTCAATGACTTGTCTTCCTCCCACCATTCAGCAAATGCAACTTGCACAAACCACCCTGCTAGGGTGCGAGCCCTCTGTTCTTTTCCTCGTAGCTCGAGTTTAGATTTGGAATCATCCTTCCCGTTGGCGATGCCCATCTCCGTTGAGTTCTGGAACTGCTGCAAGGCCCCAGTTTGTAGGGTGCGATGTTGTGTTTGCTGATTGGTGGGAGGAATGCCAGCCGCTAGATGGCAATCTGATGCACTCAGGTGGTGCTTGGGTAATGGGAAATGTAGGTTGGGTTTGGGATTAGGAAATGATTTTTAAGGGGATGGAGGGTTGAGATCTAATATGATAGAAAAATAAATGGCTTAGATCTCCTACCTCATTTCCTTTTCCCAATTCCCATTTCCAATTCCCAATTGCCAAACGCCCCCTCAGATCATTGTTGCACCATTGCACACAATCAGCCAATTGCACAGAATATTACTGTCCGGTTTTAAATTGTTAACGTCACTGATTTTTTTCGTTACGTTTGATAGTTCGTTTTATTTAAAATATTAGTTCAAACATGCAAATCTATAAGGTATATTTTACTTTTTTTAAGGATAGAATAAATCATAACAAAATACGTGATAATTTTTAAAATATTTTGAATAAGATGAATGGTCAAACGTAACTTAAAAATTGTCAAACGTCAACAATTTAAAACCACAAGGAGTACACACCAACAGATATTCCAGTTTATTGGTAGCTAGCTTACTCAGCTCAGAGCACGGATCTGATGGTAACATCATCGTCGTTGTTGACCAACATGTAGACTTTGCTCTTGTGCTTGATCACCCGGACCCCATCTTCATTCTCGTCGTCGTCGTCCTTGCCGCAACTGCCGCGACGCACCACCTCCACACCGGTGAACACGGCAAACCTCTTGTCGAGCTCCTCATAGTTACAGTGGCAGCAGGTTTCCTTCTTGGTCTCGAACCACCGGACGACGCAAAACTTGCCGGAGCCGAGGCTGACGAGCTCTGGCCACACCGGTTCGAGGTGCCATTCTTCATCGAACGCCTGGAGGTCTTCCATGTCCAGGGCGCCGTCGCACAGCGTCAGCCGGTGAGTGTCCACGGCGGGGGAGGCCGACGTCCATGGCACAGGACATGCGCGGATCTGGTGATCGCCGTCCCAGCTCGGGACGCCGACGCCGACCAAGAGGCCGAGCTCAGGGACGTGGTGGACCTTGCCGTCGAACGGCAGGGCCCAGTCTCCGGCTTTGCTCCACGCGCGGCTCGCCATGTCGAAGCAGTAGGTTCCGGCCTTTTCGCTGGACACGCAGACCACGCCGCCGTGAACCATGCCGTAGGATTTGATCTTGCTCGGCCTGTAGCCGGCGTCGCTGATGTACGGCGGCGGCGGGAGCTCCTCGCAGTGCCAGCGATTGAGCCCGTTGCGGTGGACTAGGGCCTGGAACTGGAACTTGTTCTCCGGCGCATCTCCAGGTGGCTTCATCCAGTTCTCGAGGACGAAGACGACGGTCTCGTCTTCTTCTTCGTCGCCGGCGCCGGCGTTGGAGAGGCAGATGGTGTACCACTTGCTTTGCAGAAGGCTTGGCAGGGTCGCGAGGCAGCTGTCGCGGTCGTCATAGAGGACGGCGCCGCTCGACTGGTAGTCGAGGAACACGGTCCTGGTCTCCGACAGCGCGACGCAGTCAAGGTGCCAGCCGTGGAAAGAATGGGACCCGTTGTTCCCGGACTCAGCCGGCTGCAACCTCAGCCGCGGCCTCCCCTGCCAGATGCGCTCCATCTTCTTCAGCGACGGCAAGTACTCCGGCGGCGACACAGGTGTTGGATAGAACAGGCTGTTCTTGGGCGAGTGGAGGTCGATGTGGTGCAGCGAGAACACGCCATGTTTGTTCTCCAACACTAGATTCAGAAGCCGCCGCCGGTGGCTCATCCTCGAATCACGATCACGATAGGCAAGGAGTTTCCCAAGCCAGACCACGATGAAACGGCGGCCCGTGGTTTCTCCTCCCCCTGAAAACCTGGACACTTTGGATCGGCCGATGGGCCGCGTGGCTCGTTGCCTGGAACCCTGGATACAAGCCCATTTGGCCATTTACATATCTCGTGCTAAAGCCAGCCACGCATCGTGTTGCTCCGTACGTGTGTGCCTCGCAGCCTGCCGATCGATCGATCGATCGATGTCTCCACCATGAGCCACCGGCGGCGGTTTCTTAATCTGGTCATGAACACCCGGATCAACGACGTGTACACGCTCTCGCTGCGCCGCATCGACCTCCACTCGCGCCAGAACAGCCTGTTCTACCCAACGACGGCGGCGGCGGAGGACGCGGCGGCCGCGGGTGACCCGGAAGCCCTCTTCTCCGTCGACCGGTTCAACATGGCGGCGGCGGCGAAGAAGCTGAAGCGGATGCGGCTGTCGGCAGCAGGAATGATGAACTTCCAGCCGAAGAACTGGCAAGAGACGCACAGCGTCGCGCTGTCGGAGAGCAGGACGGTGTTTCGTGGACACTCAGTCCCTAGGCGCGTTCCTCTACGACGCCGGCGAAGGCTGCGTCATCACGCTGCCCAACCTCCGCGCCACCAGCAGGAGACGGTGGTGCCCCCCGATCTTCCTCTCCGCCGCCGGCGACGGCGCCAGAGAAAATGACCGCGTCTACATCATGGAGGAGAGATATTTGAAGCCAGATCGCGACCCGGAGGATAGCAGGTTCCGGTTACAGGCCCTGGTTCGCCGTCACGACCCTTGGTTTTGGTCGTTCTGTTCACAAAGCTGGAAGAACGATGAGCTCCCACCGCCACCCGACGACGTCTTCAATGTCGACTCCTACGCGCTCGTGACCACCGGCGCCTCCTCCGACGTGATCTGCGTATCGACGAAACGCGTCGGAACTTACTGCCTGGACACAGCGAGCCGCACGTGGAGCAAGGCCGGCGGCGACCGGGCGCTGCCCTTCGCCGGCAAGGTCGAGCACGACGCGGACCTCGACGTCTGGGTCGGCTTCCTGACACTTCCACCAGGCTCGCCAACACGGTCTGCGCGTCCGGCGACCTCTTCTCCGCCGCAAAGAGACACACTAGTCGGGACTTGCTGTGCAGCGACCCCTGCGAAGCTCTAGTTACGACCACGTGGCCATGGACACGAACAGGGAGCCTCGGATCGTCGGCCTTGGCTACGGCAAGTTCTGCGTCGTCCAGTTCTTCAAAACCATGGAAGGAAGCTGCATCTTCCACGAAAACTGTGACGTCGAGAGCGACAGGTTTGCCGTGTTCACCGGCGTCGAGGTGACGCGCGGTGGCAGTGGCAGTGATGAGGCGGCCAACAATAGCTGTAGTGCTACCAACGGGAAAAGGGATGGGGACATCAGGATAGTTTTTCACAAGAGCAAACGCTACATGCTGCACTTCCACGATCCTGACATCAGGTTCATCCTTTGAAATTGCTGATACGAGGCGAAGCGGATCCCGTACGTGTGGCTTGCCAAACAGACCATGTGCCTTCAAGTCTCAAATACTCAGGCTCCTAGGTGAAGGATGATGGTAATTAAGTGAGGATTTCTTTAGTGGAACACTGATGTATCTTTAGTTCATCACAACATCTACGCTTGTGATTCGTTTTTCGAATCAATTAGTAACTAATCTTGAAAATTAATAAAGAATTGTATTTTCTATAGACGGGTGATGCAAGCGCCTTTAAAAATTAGACTTTTAGTTTATAAAATGTTTTATTTCTACCGTCAAAGAAATTCAGCCGTCCAGGCTTCCTGTACAATTTGTAGTGTAGTGTATGTAATGGAAAAATGGTAGAACAAGGCCAATCTTTCTTAAAAGAAAAAATGAAAAAAAAAAAAACTCATAGCACGAATTTGATGGTATTGCTCTTGGTCAACATGTAGCACTTGCTTTTGTGAATGACAATCTGGAGCCCGCCGCCGTCACTCACCACCTCCACGCCGGTGAGTAGTGCAAACCTCCCATCGACATCTTCGCGGTCACCATCGTCACCGCCGTCTTCCATGACGGTGTCGACCAAGAATTGGGCGACGCAGAACTTGCCAGAGCCGAGACCGACGATCTGGGCGTCCTTGGTCTTGTCCCACCCTCTGGGCGGAAGAAAGAACTCACTGGTGGCGTCCATCTGCCGCTTCATGTCGCTGGTGGTGCAGAGACAGCTGCCGCTAAATCCGAACCAGAGGCCGAGCTCCGGGTCGTGCTCGAACCTGCCTTCGAAGGGCGGCGGTTGCCATTCCCACCAGTCCTCTGTCTTGTCGCTCCACACGCGCGTCGCCGTGTCGAAGAAGTAGACCCCGCGCGACTCCGTGGACACGAAGATCACGTCGGCGCCGTCGTCGCCGGTGATCAGGCCGTACGACTCGATCGCGCTGCCGTAATGGTGGTAGCGCGGGTTGCGGACGTAGGGCGGCGTCGGAAGGTCCTCGCAGTGCCAGCGCTTACTGCCGGCGCCGGTGTTAGGGTAGGAGAGGCAGTCCCGTGGCGCACGGTGGACGAAGGCCTGGAACTTGAAAATGGTCTCCGCCGTGTCCTCCGTCCACGCCGGCATTCGGTCGAGCACGTACACCGCCGCTTCGCCGTCGCCGTCGCCGGCGACGGGGAGGTAGACGAGCGCGGGCCACCCCTCGTGCGCGCGCAGGCCGGGCATGGCGTCGACGAGGCGCGCGTCCGCGTCGTAGAGGAACGCGCCGCGCGAGTGGCGGTCCACGAGCACCGTCTGGCCGTCCGACAGCGCGACGGCGTCCAGGCTGCGCACGGCGCGGTCGGTGAACCGCGGCGACGGCGTCGGCCGGAAGCTGAACAGCTCCGGCGGCATTTGGATCCTATCCAGCTTCTGCAGCACGGCCTCCCCCTCCGGCCAGGAGTCAAACCCCTGTCCGGTGTAGAAGACGTCGGCGCCGTTGCCCCGCGCGACCGCCGCCTCCGCGGTTGGGTAGAACAAGTTGTTCTCGCCCGAGTGGACGTCGACGCGGCGCAGCGAGTACACTCCTGTGTTCCGGGCCTCCATGACCAGATTCAGGAACCGCCGCCGGAAGCTCATCGTGGATTCGCGACTCTCTCGCCGTTATTAGGGCACGCAAGAGCACGATGAGCCGCGATGAGACGGCGGCGCAACGACGCGAGATAGATTTCAGAGAGCCGCGATTCCCAGTTCCACACATATATGAGGGAATGCACTATCGATCCAGTTCCAGTTCCAGGCCACGGCCCATGGGCCCCACGAGCTCAGTCAGACATGTTCGACGGATTGCCGGCGCCGCAACGCCGCACGAAATGTATCTCGGCTCATCATAGCATTTTATTTTATAGCACACACAGCTGAAAGCTGTGATTCTATTGTAGAACTATAGTTGTAGATAGTAGCTATTAGTACTCTCAGTGATCAATAAAGAAGTAGTAATGAACACACTGGTCACATTCACATCCACAAACAAAGATTATTCAGAGCACGAACTCGACGGTAGCTGGACGCCCAAACTTGTCGTTGTTCGACACGTAGCGCTTGCTCTTGTGCTTGACCACCCGTATCCGGCCATCGCGCACCACCTCTACGCCGGTCAACACAACAAACCACTCGTCGACTTCCTCGCAGCTGTCCTTGACGACGGTGGTGGCGGTCTTGAAGAACTCGGCGAGCCAGAACTTGCCGGCGCCGAGTCCGACGAGCTGGGGTGCCTTCACCTTGACCCATTCCTCGCCGCACGGCGGCGGCTTCAGGACAAGCCAGCTGCGCAACGTCGGCCGGCCACTAGGCCGACCACGGCTGTCCACCTCGCAAGGGAGGTCGACGCTGGAGGAGGCGCAGAGGCGGTGGCCGCAGTCGCTCGCCCAGAAACCGACCAGCACGCCGCCGAGCTCCGGGACGTTCTCGACCTTGCCGGAGAAGGGCAGCGCCCAGTCGCCGGCCTTGTTCCAGATCCGGCTCGCCGTGTCGAAGCAGTAGGTGCCGATGCCTTCCGTGGACACGCAGAGCACGTCGCCGGCGTCTCCGACGAGCCCGTACGAGTCGATGCCGGCGCGGCTGACGTACGGCAGCGGGAGCTCGTCGCGGCGCCAGCGATCGTTGCTGCTGCCGTTGGATGATGGTAACCAGCGATCCTGCTGGCGGACCAAGGCCTGGAACTGGAACCTGCTCTTCACCTCGTCGTCTCCGGCCGGCTTCCGCTTATTCAGATATCTGTCCATGAAGTAGATGATGTCATCTCCTTCGCCGCCGTCGACGGAGAAGCAGATGGGGATCTTGCTGCTGTTTGCTTTGGCTTGGATGTCGGGCAGCGCGTCCACGCAGCGCTCGTCGGCGTGGTAGATGGCGGCGTCGCGCGAGTGATGGTCCATGTACACCACCTTCCTCTCCGACAGCGGGAACCAATGCAGCATCTGGCCGGAAAAGAGCATGGAGCGTTTCGGCACCTGTATCCGCTCCATCTTCTTCGATTCCGGCGCGGAAGCTGCATCAGCTGCCGCCGCCGCCGCCGTTGGGTAGAACAAGCAGTTGTCGCGCGCGTGGAGGTCGATGCGGCGCAGCGAGTACATGCCGACGACGTCGTTCGCCGTCACCAGGTTCAGGAACCGCCGCCGGTGGCTCATCGTCGAATCGGTACACGACGAGCTAGGGCACGCCGCAGAACCGTACCATTCACGATGATACGGCGCGGTTCAGCCGCAACAAATCTTCTTTTTTTTTTTTTTTGAAGAAGAAGCCGCAACAAATCTGGCCGACACATAAAAATAATGGGCCGGTATCTTGGCAACGGCCCATGGACCGATCTCAAAATATTTATCAAGGTCCTTCCGGAAATCATGTACACCGCGTAACTACCGCGCTCGCGGGATTGAGTGAGGCCTTCAGCCCAATTAACGCATCTTCCTCCTCTCGCAGCTCGTGCGCCTCCGCCGCCGCTCCCCTCCTGCTGCTCCATGTCCCGCTCCTTCACTGCACCCCGCGCCCCTCCTCAGCTCCCTCTCTGCGCCCCACGCCCCGCCCCAGCTCCCTCTCTGTGCCACGCGCCTCAGCTCCCCAGCTTCGTCGCCCTTGGACAAGGGCTCGCGGGACCTGGTGTTCCTTGCTCCGCCGCGCGCCATCCCTTCTCCGCGAGCTGGGCCGTCTTGGGCCGCCATATATATAGGAACCGCGCGGTGCAAAGCTGATACCGCAGGAGCGGTGTCGAATCGACCTCGCCGCCTGTGTGTCAGGCCGGACGCAGCGGCAATGCGGGTGCGGCGGCGCCTCGCGTTAATGCTCCGCCGCGCGGCCTCGCTGCCGTCGCTCCCGCTCGTGGCCTCCCTCCACGCCTCCTCGATCCGCCGCGGCGTCCTCCTCGTGCCGTCCCTCATCCACGGCTACTCAGCCTGCGGTGACCTCGCATCCGCCAGCCACCTGTTCGACGAATTGCCCCTTCAAGAGCAGACGCTCTCCGCGCGCACGGCGCTGGCCAGCGCATTCTCGGCGCACGGGCTGTGCCATGATGCCCTGAGACTTTTCTCCGGGCAGGAGGAGGCCGAGATGGACGGCCAGGCTATGACGGTGCTCCTGGCGTCGTGCGCACGGGCCGGGATGGTGGACGAGGGGAGGAGGTTGTTCGCGAGGGTCAGGCAGCCCGCGCTGCAGCACTACACGTGCATGGTGGAGATGCTGGGGCGGGCTGGGGAGGTGGAAGAGGCGGAGAGGTTGCTGGCGGGGATGCAGGTGCGCCCGGACAGGGTCATCTGTGCGGCGCTGCTCGCCGCGTGCCGAGTGCATGGCCGCGTCGACGTCGCCGAGAGGGTGGCTGGTCTCATGCGCCGGTATGGCATCGTATGAAATCTGCGGCCTGGCCACTGTTTGTGCTCGCCCAACATCTGATCATCTTCGTGGATCTTTGTGCGTTGATCTATTTTCATTACACACGGGAAGATTGTAGTGCTTCATTCAGTATTTCAGGGCAGCTAGGGCTGCTGACTGGTGAAACCTTAAACTTTTCAGAAGAGAAGTAATTGACTTTGACTGTTCTTGGTGGCAAGCACGCAAGTTCTTCTTGCATCTGCATGAAACACATGGACCTTTAACCTCCGCTTGAACAGATACTTTGACTGGTAGGAGCTTTGCCTATTCCTTGTCACGGTATCATAAGCTATTCCCACTTACTTGATGAAGCCAGCTTTGGGGCAGAGAGAGCTTCAATAGCCAATCACACAATGAAGTTGTGAAACACGAGTGATTGGTTGAAGAGTTAGATTTTCAGCCAATGCAAAAAGGATCTGATATTGCCATCATCTGAACTTGTGGCGAGGCATGTTTTGAATTCTTCTTATCTAGAAGCTGCTGAGTTCAGACATCTTTATGTGTGAAAATGCACTTGGTACCATGATGGAATGGAAAGGTCTCTCGTGGCAACGCACTACTAAGTGCCAGTACTTGTATGCTGGACATATGCCTGGATTAAGAATCTCACCATCCAAATTTATTCGTTTCCATGTCTTAATTTGACATGAAGACTGGCATCTCATTGTTGGTCTTTAGATCCTTCAGTTGGCTTGGGATATAGCTGTGATACCAGACAAAGTTCTGCCTAGGAAATTCAGAGATTCCAATAGAGGAATGCCTACTGAAGAAAGCTTGATTGCTTGCTTGCAGCTTGGAGTAAGTTAGCATGGATACTGATACTCTGCAATTGCTTGAAGGAACAACTTAACTATCACATTGTCTGCTACAGTGTCCAACATGCATGGGTAGACATGAATCCTGTCATCTCATTGGAGCTGTTCAGATAACTCCGATATGGCTGCAAGAGAATGACTACTACAAACTTGGGCCTAGGGATTTTCGGAGATTCTGATGAATATGCTCATCACTGGAGACAGTCAACAGCGTGGACAGATACTTTGACTGCCTACATGCTATGAAGACCTTCCTTCTATCAAATTCTGATGTCCAGAATTGGAGACCGGACTTCAACTTGATGGATCAAGATTTGGTGCAGAGAGAGCAGCAATAGCCAATTATACGAGGAAGTTGTAAAACGAGTAATTGGTTGAAGAGTTAGAATTTAAGCTAATGCAAAAAGGATGTGATGGGATTCCATGAAACTGACAAATCCTTTGTTGCCATTGCCTGAACTTGTGGCGAGGCATGTTTTGAATTCTTCTTGTCTAGAAGCTGCTGGGTTCAAACATCTTTTTGTGGTGGAAAATGCACTTGGTACCATATTGGAATGGAGAGAGGACTCTCGTGTTCAACGCATTACTGCCAGTACTTGGTACCGTATGCGGGACATAAGCCTAAAGTAAGAATCTCATCATCCAAATTTATTCAATCAATGTACTTCTTGAGTTGACATGAAGAACGGCACCTGATTGTTGGTCTTTAGTGTAGATTCTTCAGTGGACGTTGGATATGGCTGTGATAAGTTGTGTCTAGGAAATTCAGAGATTCTACTAGAGACACGACGACTGAAGAAACCTCAATTGCTGGCTTGCAGCCTGGATTAAGTTAGCAGGGATACTGATACGCCACAATTGCTTGGAGTAACAATCTTACCTATTCAAGTTGTCTGTTACTCAGGAATGGCTGCAACACCACAAAATTGGGCATAGGGATATTCAGAGATTATGATAAAGATGCTCATCACTGGAGGTGGAGGCAATCAACTGCAGCCTGGAACAAACCTGTCGGGGGAAAGAAAGAGATGGACATGGAAGCATGATCTTGTTTGCTTGCTGCGGCCAGGCAGCACTCCTGGGAGCCGTGCCTGAGTCAGGCAATTTCTCAGGTCTCAAAGCAAACAAGCCATCCAAAGTGACTCTTGAAGGCAGAAAATTATCGACACGTTCGATAAATCCATTATTCTGTGGTTGGCAGAGTGAACTCTTCCCCGTGTCAGGCAGGCATTCCTCCGCTGACGCCGATCGCAGACAGATAGAGGAGCCCACGGAGGGAGACACCCAGAGTCAAGCAAGAGGTTGGCAGCAGCCGAAGCCGAGCTCGACGGCAACGGCGGCATGTGTGGAAGAACTCGTCGCCGTGCCTTCGTAGACGGCAACGGCGGCATGTGTGGAAGAACTCGTCGCCGTGCCTTCGTACAGGTTCCAGGTACAGGTTCGACGAATGTACCAGATCAGATCCGCGTGTAGCGACGGCGTTCGCTCGACAGCTTTCTGCCAAGAGCGGCCGTTGCTTTCGGACATGTTAATGGAGCAGCAGCACTGCGACTCTGCGAGTGCGCATGATTCCAACCGAGCTGCCGTGCAGAGCTCCGGTTAGCGTTGCTTTCACTCTTGGTTCTATGCATGCTAATCCGCGTATACAAGTCCAGAAATGTGCACTTGCGTCATTTTCTATGTACTTGTCAGTGTTTTTCTTCATGGATCAAAATTTCCTCTGCAGGAAAGGCGTGCGAAATTCTTCCAGTTTTTTTGGTGTACAAGTCAGAAGACAGAACTGGTGGGCAGTAGTGATCAGTGTGAGTAGTCTTTGCTTCTGCTTAATTATATCTTTGCTTTGGAGAGAATTAATAAATCCCTTGTCTGTACCAAACTCATATGACCAAATGCAGGTCTGAAACTAACAGAATCTTGTCAACACGAACTCCCTCATCAGAAAATAATAGGAGGGGGAATCCTGCATGATAATCTAATCTCCCATACATCAAATTCACATGAAATTCATGTCCTATCTCGGGGGGTGGGCGTCGCCAGCTGGAAGCATCAGGTACCGTCCGCTGCTCTCCAGCTTCATCTGGGCCACTGATTTGCCCGTTGCATCTGGTCCACCTCCCCACCCGCGCGGGCCGCGGCCGCCACCTCAGCCGTCGCGGGGGCCCGCGAAATCTCCTCCACTACTCTGCTTCTTCCTCCTCCCCCAGCCACCCTGCCCCATCCTCTCCTATCGCATTCCGCGCTCCACGACCACCACCGCCTCCTCCTCCACGACCCCACCTCCACTACCACTTCCCGCCGCTCAAAAGCAAAACCCTAGCCCAACCCGGCGAGCCATGGCCCGCTTCGGCGTCGACACCCGCCCGGCCGCCGTGGCGGCGGCCAGCAGCGGCAGCACCGGCGGCGGCGGGTCAGCGTCAGGGGAGAGCGCGCTGTCCTACCTCTCCCGGAGCCTGCGGGAGGACCTGCGCCTCATCCGGGCGCGGGCCGGGGAGCTGGAGACGTTCCTCAACGCGCCGGTCCCGGAGCCCGAGCTCTTCGCGCGGCTCCGGCGCGCCTACACCTCCTCGGCCTCCTCGGGGCGGACGCAGTTGGACCTGTCCGCGATCAGGAAGGCGTTCGAGGTCGAGGGGTGGAAGCGCGCGAGGGCGGCCAAGTGGAGGTGGGAGGAGGAGGCCGAGGAGTGGGAGCCCGTGCGGATGGTCAAGGCGCGGCTCAAGGAGCTCGAGCGGACCACGCAGGGGCAGTCCGCCAGCGACATGCTCCACAAGGTCAAGCTCAGCTTGGTGAGCTTCCGAACCCTCAATCCAGGCATATCGGCATTACTAAAACTGTTCCTAACGCTCTCCACATCGAATACAACTCAAAATTAGTGGAACCACGAACTGATGGTATTGATAATTTGGTTTGGTAAACTTTTATGCTTGCAGTATGAAGGGAAAAGCCTATTATGGGACTCGAATTGAATTTCCTGGTAAACCAAAATTAAGAAATGCAAGAGTATAATTCAGTTTTCAAAACTTTAAGAGAACTATGAATCCTGAGAACTGCTTCCACAAAAGACACGAAACATGCGTGATTGAACCCCATAGTAGGCTTGGTGATGACAGCTACCAACTAGTTCCCAAATTATTCATTCTGATCAAATTGTTAGTCTCAGAAAGTTCTAGGACAAGAAGGTCAGGTCACATGTTTGGAACAAATTGGCCAGTAGGTGGCTTACTGTAGCTGTCAAATACTTAAGGACACATTGCAGCTCGTGCCGTGCTGATTAATTGGACCTTGATAGCATTTGAATTGCTTCTTGTCATCTTGTGTACTAGGCTAAGGCAGTTAGTGGTCTTAATAAAGTAGAGGTTGAAACTCATGAAGTTGTCTCTGTAGTAGTCTTTTGTCTTGTGTTTTCTTCAGTTTTAGATTTGTATACAGTATGAATGTTGACACCTTGAATTTTGGCCAAGAAAAATTAGCAGTCCGCATTGAAGTCATTGTCATCCAATATATTTATAATCTGGAAATCATATATTACTATTGTCTGCCAGCACATGGATTGTACTTAAGCTTGTTCTGGGAAGCTCTTGTAAATCTTCTACTGATTGAACACATGTAGGAGCAGACTGAATTGATATACTCTTGCATTTATTATTGCAGAAATCGATGAGCTTTGCACCTGAAGGATCTGAGGTTAGTCATATACTCATCTGGATTTACATCCTATTGCACTATGTGGTCGAGGACAATAGCTTTTGGACGTATGCTAGTTTTAGTTTATTGGGGTCTAGAGGCATGCTTCTTGCAACATGAATCCTTTGCGATAGTGACTATTGCAAGATATATTCAATCTGTTTCGCCAAAAAGAAAAAGAAGGATATATTCAATCTGAACAATATTCAAATAGATATGTTAAGTGCTGCTTGCATCTTGTTTCTTTTATATGTACTATGATTATGAAATGGGCAGTCTATTACCCATTTCACCATAAATATGTAATCTGGTTGGTCATTCTATGTCGCATTTTTCAGAAACACTGGTATCATTAGATTCCTTTTTCACCTTCCGTAAAAACACAGTTTATTTAGTATCGATGTAGCTATACATAGTTTTGTTTGCATTTGCACTTTTAAGATCATTCTCGCTCCTGTGCAGGAAGTTCCGCCGCTAGATTTAGGAGAACTTTTTGCTTTATTTCTAAAGCAATCTGGACCATTGTTTGACCAACTTGGTATAAAAAGAGGTAAGATGCTTGATTTTATTTCAATTTTTTTCCAATTGGAATGTTAGCCTTTGTTGAACTAATTCCCTCATGTGGTGTAGATGTGTGCGACAAGTTGGTGGAATCTCTATGTAGCAAACGCAAGGACCACCAGGCAGATAATTTTTTGTCTACAAGTGAGCCTTCGTCATTCAGAAATGACCATGTTGGGGATGAACTTGACCTCAGAATAGCAAGTGTCCTACAAAGTACAGGACACCGTTATGAAGGTGGATTTTGGAATGACGGGCCAAAGTGTGACATAACTAACAAGAGGCATGTTGCCATAGTCACTACTGCCAGTCTTCCCTGGATGACTGGAACGGCTGTGAATCCTTTGTTTCGTGCCGCATACTTGTCTAAATCTTCCAAGCAAGATGTAACCTTGGTAGTGCCCTGGCTTTGCAAGTCAGATCAAGAACTTGTCTATCCCAATAGCATGACTTTTGATTCTCCAGAAGAGCAGGAAACTTATATGAGAAATTGGCTGGAGGAAAGAGTTGGTTTCAAGACGGACTTTAAAATATCATTTTACCCTGGAAAGGTAAGGTTTCTCTTATTCTGCACAACATTTCAACAATATTTGCTTAATTTATCTGATCTCAATTTGTTTGGACTGCAGTTTCAGAAAGAAAGGAGAAGTATCATTCCTGCGGGGGATACTTCACAGGTTATACCATCAAAGGAAGCTGATATTGCGATATTAGAAGAGCCTGAGCACCTCAACTGGTACCATCATGGCAAACGGTGGACAGATAAATTCAATCATGTCGTTGGTGTCGTACATACAAACTATTTAGAGTACATCAAGAGGGAAAAGAATGGTGCTATTCAAGCATTTTTTGTTAAGCATATCAACAACATGGTTGCCAGAGCTTACTGCAATAAGGTACTTTATTGTCCCCATCATTTTACTGATGTTTAATGTTTTTGCATGTGCATCATGGATGTATTTATTTGAAAACCAGATTGTGGGTTGTTTATTGTATGTGGGCTGATGGTCTCATTGATGTGTAGATCTTGCGACTGTCAGGTGCTACTCAAGATCTGCCCAAGTCAATGATCTGTAATGTGCATGGTGTTAATCCCAAGTTCCTGGAAGTCGGGGAGAGAATAGCAGCACAGAGGGAATCAGGACAGCAATCCTTCTCAAAAGGAGCGTATTTTCTTGGGAAGATGGTGTGGGCCAAGGGTTACAGAGAATTGATAGATTTGTTTGCGAAGCACAAGGGCGATTTGGAAGAGTTCAAGTTGGACATCTATGGAAATGGTGAAGATTCACATGAAGTGCAATCGGCTGCCAAGAAGTTGAATCTGAACCTTAACTTTCATAAAGGCCGGGACCACGCTGATGATTCTCTTCATGGGTAAAGACCAGAACCACTCAGTTAGCATTCATCGTCCTACATCTGTGGATGTGATGTCATTAATTTGAATATGTCTCTTTTATTTTCAGGTACAAGGTTTTCATAAACCCAAGCATTAGCGATGTCCTCTGCACCGCGACCGCTGAGGCGCTTGCGATGGGCAAGTTTGTCGTATGTGCGGACCACCCATCCAATGAATTCTTCAGGTCGTTCCCCAACTGCCTAACATACAAGGACTCGGAGGACTTTGTCGCCAAAGTGAAGGAAGCCATGACCCGCGACCCGCAGCCCCTCACCCCTGAGCAAAGGTACAACCTTTCATGGGAGGCCGCCACCCAGCGGTTCATGGAGCACTCCGAGCTGGACAAGTTCCTGAACAACAACACCACCGGCAGCGACGGCGCCAACACCACTGAACACGCTGCGAGTGCGAACACAAGGATGCGGAAATCAGTCTCGCTGCCCAATATGTCGGACGTGGTGGACGGCGGCCTGGCGTTCGCCCACTACTGCCTCACGGGCAACGAGCTCTTCAGGCTGTCGACGGGAGCCATCCCGGGACACTGAACTACAACAAGCAGCATAGCTCGGACCTCCGCCTCCTGCCTCCACAGGTACAGAACCCCATATACGGCTGGTAGAGCACGCCACTGGCACTGTTTGTTGATTACTAGTAGTAAGTAGTAGTACATAGGTATAGCCCTGCAGCTTGTAACACTAGAGGTGTCCTGTCTCGTGTTTTCCCTCTTGTGCCAAATGCACTACAGACCACGCTACTACGATTGTAGTGAAATTAGATGAAAGAGTAAGGCCTCTGTTTTTTGAAGGCTGCTTGCATTGATGTCCTCTGGCTCTGATCCATCATTCTCATGCTAAGCAAAGCGTTTCCAGACCAGAGTTGACGCTCGCTGTAGCTGCCTCGGACAACAAACATGCACGCGCGTGCTCCACTGCATTGTTATGCTGGTCTCGCTTCCCTGCCTGGTAGTAGCTGCTACCACACCGCACCAAAGCAGTTGATGGTCGCTGTTGTTGGGTGGTGCTGGAGACCAACAACAGGCCAGGCCATTCCGTTGTGTTTGCAATCGCAACAAAGCTCTCGCGTGCGCGTATGGCACTGTTCCTCCGATCCCCTGCATCATCGTAGTACCCCTCTCCTGCCTTTTGTTCTAGGCCGGCCGGCCATGCCCTACCGGTCACTACTGTTTGTGGTGTAGTAGAAATCGTAGCGGTGGTGCCATCATGATTAGCCATGGCCGTCTGGATGGAGCTTGCTTGGAATGTCTGTGTCTGGTAACATTGCGTTCCACTCGCTGATGAGGGGTCAGTGCACGGAGAGTGCAGCTGCGCGGGGCATGTGTTGGGTGGGCCTCACTGCCCTGCCGCTGCGGGCATCTCGTTCTCTCTCTCATACGGGGCAGGCTCTGCGTGGGCCTCTCTCGCCTTCCCCTTCCTGCCACCGGACGGGCGGGCCCAGCTACGCACTAGTGGATGGCAAAGGCCATGGGTGGTGGTGCCGCTGCATTTTACGCTGGCGATGATGCAACGCCTGCTGCTCTTGTGAGGACCTGCTCTGAGCTGCGTGGACCATGTGCGACTTGTGCTGCTGTTCAAAGAATTCGTTCACTGGTTGGTCTGTGAGGCTCTGGTTTACATAGATTTTGTTCATCAAAACACACACGCGCGCACACACTATTTTCTGTTGTCAGCTTCGTACGTACACACATACACATAAACTCTAGCTTTTGAATTAGAGCTGTTGTCCTAACGACAACAAATTAAGAACAGAGGGTAAAGAAAATCCCGTAATAAGACATGGTACCCAGTGTCTCTCTCCTGTCACTCTCGCTCGCTATCTCCTTTCCCTTTCACATCACTCGCTCCATATTTGTGGAGACGAGCCGGATTTGCAGGGATCCTGGACTCGACACAACCGCACATTTGTCTGCCCATTTCCCTCCGGTTATAAGTAGATCCTGATGATCATGTAGTAGTAGCGGCAGAGCGCGTACTAGAGTTTTTGATTGTACCATGTTGGGTGGTGACGACGACCGGCGAGACACCAGGTCATGACGGAGCCCATGATCGGGCAGAACCACTAGCTTAGCTAGGGCAGTAGCAGCAATGAGTGGCTCCACCGGCCGATGGATGTGACGGCACGTCGTGGTTATCTTCTTCTTGACCCTCTTTCACCGGCGAGACAGCCTGTGAGCTGTCTTTTTTTACACTCACGGGCTCAACGTTTTTTTTTTTTACCGCGGCCGGCATGCAAGAGCGGCAGCGGCTGCTCTGCCATCCCATTCTTCGTTGCTTTGGCTTGACGCCTCTGTGTGAGTGTTTTCACTGTGCGGAGATTCATCCTGTCTCTGTAATTCCTGCTTCTCTGTCTGTCGTCCTAGACAGGAAGGAATCGTCGCTGCTGCTATGCCCCTCCGTCCTCCATACCCTGCTGATGCTACTGCCTTGCCTTTGTGTCACCACCTTTCTTGTCGCCCATGATTATTAGGGCTTTAACCGAGGCGAATAACCAAGCAAAAACAAACAACAAGGCAACGATCGAGGAGGACGGAAGCCGCATCATGGTCGCCAACAGCGACCGCACGCATCTCGAGGCCGCAGCTTGGAATGGATCCTCCTCCGAGCCATGCAGCTGCGCACCCTTTCAAAGATGCCGGTGAATCGGTGATAGATAGCTCAAGGCGAATCCGACGAGACCTCTCATTCACGATGCCATCTCGTGCTCGGAATGTGGAATGTGTGAAGATCCATCTGCAAATTAAGCTTTTCGAGGCTCGTTACGAGGTGAAACGCTCAAAGCTTATTGGTGGTAAAAAAAAGCTGCCTTGAGCCTCTAAAAGGAAAGGGTGCCTGGCTTGAGAAGAACAAGCCTCCAAGCTTGGAGACTCGCGACTGTTGGAAGCGTAAACGAGGCGCTCTTTCTCGACCAAGCTTAAGAATATTTTCAAGTACGCAGGTCACCAGGTTATAATGGCATGCATATATACCATCACTTGCTAGTTGTTTCATCGAGGCGAAACAACCTTTTTCCTTGGTTGATGGTTCATTTGCCTAAGAGACACAATAAAATGTTGGTTTTGTCTGTAGTACACAAAACCAAAAAAAGCTTTGTTTGTAGGACACTGCAAATGAACTATAGTTAGTATCCTAATGTAAAGTAAGTTTTCAAGTGTCTTGTAAACAAATTGAATGTACTTTGAAACATATACCCGTGTTAGTATACTACAAAATTCAGATAGAGAACCACTGGAAATCAACATCGCCGAAACTGCTAATGATGACCCTAACTCTTGATGAAGTTAGGGACTAAGGGTCATATATGTGTTCACATGCCACATGATTGTCCATTCTCCAACCATACGGGATTGAAAACTGAAAATGCAACGTACGCCATTCGTTGCCATTGTCCGGATCAGATCATGTTACGTACGCAAAAGAGATCTCCAAGCAAAAAAAGGAGACAGGTGGCAAAAGGGTCCCTGCCTCATCGCTGATCTGCGTGTGCCCCTTTGTCGAGGCCAGCAGTATCCCCCGTCAGATTTTGGTGGGGCCGACGGGACGCAGCCATGGAATCAACCAAGGTTGGTTGGTTGCTTGCTCCTCCTGCTAGGGTTTGATCTTGCATTCTTTTGCAAGCGGCCAAGGTCAAGATTCTCATACAGATCATGTCTGCTAGTGGGTTGGTGCACTGCCAATTCAACACCCATGTTTGGCGCTTTTTCCATTGCAAATCCCTCTTGGCCAGGGCACCCTGCCGGCTCAAACCATCTCGTTGTTCATATGCTCCTTTGTTGTGTGTTTTATATGCTAGTGCTTGGTGCTTGCTATATGGAGTAATGTTTTTCGACAACTTGATTTAGAACCACTAGAGGTGAACCGCTACGACACAGGCTGGTCCAGAATATAGATGATGTTTCGGAAGCTTCGGTTATTCCCAATTCATGTCGTTTTCAGTTTGGATGAGATATTTGGCAGTGTGACCATTAATTGACATGATAATAACTCATATCATTTTCAGTTTTTTTCTGATGGTATTTTGTAAATAATCTTTCTTCATAGACGATAATGTTTAAGATTGACATATATATCAACACATCATTTCAGGCAAACTAGGAAACTGTCTCCATTTTTTGGGGGAATGGCATTGAGCTAAAATTTCAAGAACTAAACCCATTTGGTCATGTGAGCTATGAATATAGTCGCTCCAAGTTGTCTGGCATGAGCACATTTTTAGCACAACAAGTTCTAATTGAAAATTCAGTTTTTCATGTGTTATTATGGAAATAATAATTTATAAATGTTAAATAGAAAAGATTAATTATTGAATTTATGTATAATCAATATTATATGCTCCCCAAGAAGGACGTTAAATGAACCAAGATAGTGTCTACTTTGTCATTGAACTTCTAGAAGTAACGTTTCCAATCAAAAGAGAAGTGCAAGCGTACACAAGTGGTTAATCATATTTTTTCTTGGATTATTGAGCCTTTCACGCATCTTGGATTCTGATTAGATCATCACCTATAGTAAACAAAGAAATGGCGCACGTTCACGAACAGATTTTTCTGGATCAGTTCAAGCATATATACTGTATTGATCTTAGATCGGTTCGTGTTCCTGTTTCAACTTCCAAGCTAAAAGTGACCCTTTTTCATTTCTTTAGTGTCTAAAAAAATCAGAGAAGTCGGCAATTTTCTTTTCACATTTGTTAGGATAACATCTACTTTTCATATTTGTTGGACTGGTCAAGATTAACACATCACTTGTTAATTGCTATCATATCAACCTTAGAACATCTTCTTGAAAGATATATTTCCTTTAGTTTAAGGATAAAGATCTTGAACAAAATGTTGTCACATTTTTACACTGCTTTATTTTGTTATATGAACTCACCATTTCCTTGCAACAGCTCAGTGGTGCAAAGACCACGACCTTTCAACAGGAGAGACCAAACCTTCTTTTTAAGAGAAGAACAAGATCAAACGACAAAGATCTCGTCTTCAAAAAAGTAACAAAGACAAGGAGTGTTATTGCTACACGCGGAAGATAGATTATCGGAAGCACGGTATGACGTAAGAGTAGGCATAGTCCTTGTCATTGATTTTTTTTATCATTGTCATTTATTGTTAGTGGAAATACATAAGAACCAGGACAACCAGTTCTGTTCAATAAAAAATCTAACTTCTTGTAGGGACTATATACTAATTAAGAAATAATCCATTCAGAAAATAGAACTTCATTACTTGAAAGGGTTTAACCGAGGAAAGACAGCTCTGCCATCTGAATGGCTTAGCTTTTGCTTTCCCTCCCTTCTTTATAGAAACAAAAACTACTCTACTACCCGAGTTGTGTTGTGTTACAATTTTTAACTAGTGCCCCACCATCGCCTCAAAAGCATAAACGACCACATAATTTGCAATCCAAGCTCACCTTTTCAAGGTCCAAATCGTCATCATTGTAAATGCTCTACATCACTGAGGGTATGTCATGTATGTGCATCTATGAGTATCGGAGTACATATTCATAAAAGCAGCAAAAAAAAAATTCTAGTTTTGTGTTCATGGCGCATGAGACATTCCAATTGCTCCATACTTCTTTATGCTATCCGTATTGTCTTGCTTGAAGTAACTTTAGCAGTTGCACCGGTATAAAGCTTCGCCAAAGTTGTGACAAGTGGGAAAAAAATTGAGAATAGCTAGCACCGAAGATAAATACACATGAGTTAAACAAGAATTGCAGGTCTCTTGATTTCAGTAGGTATTCTTGTCTAATGCAGGATAAGAGCAACTAGCGCGTGATGTAGATGCTTTCAGTTAATGTAAGACAAAAAGATGGCTAAAGTGACGCTAACTAACGTGTAACCAGCATGTGGCAACTCCAAAGATGAGGAGTGGAACAAGAACATGGGTACAAATGTTTGATACTACTTCGTATGTTCACCCAAACATGCACAATACAACTTTTACTCCAGAAAGGCGCCGATGCATCCTGGCTAGATAATTTCTTTATGACTGGAACGCTGTAATTTTCAATATTTTACTGCAACTAGACTAGTTCAAAGTTTCTTTTGAAAATTTGTAAAATTCTTGGGTTGGAGGAAAGGTGAACATGCAGCGTGGTCATCTTGGAAACAACGATCTATTTGCACTCAACGCAAAGAGAGACTTGTTTGATCTGGAAAGAATTCTTATGTGTCTGGACTGGAGCAATAATACGATTTGTGAGAGTATCTGACGAAGCAGAATTCAACAACCAAAACATGAATTTGCTAGATACTCTAAAATAAAAAGCAGCCAATCAATTCCCATTTTGCCCTTTGTGGAGGGAATGATGGCTGTCTCGGGAGCTGCGAAGGCAGAAAAAAAAAGAGAAAGAAAGGGAAGTAAACAAAGCAACAAGGAGGAAGAAAGCGAGAGACACACAACAGTGACACCAGCACCACTATCACAGTGAGAACACAAGCCTGAAGCCCACGAGGAGGGAAGAGGCAGCTGAGACCAGAGGGAGTGGCGAGCGGCACAGCAGCAGCACGGCTGAGCTAGCTCGAGCACCAGCAGCTGGCGGCAAGGCCGAGTCCGGGAAGAGGACACGCGGCAACGCCGCCGCACGCCGCAACCGTGGCCGCCGCCGCCGCCGCCATCGCCGGCGCTTGTGAGAGGCGGTCGTCTTCTATTGGCGCGAAGGCGATTCTTGCTCGCTGAAGAAGCTGACCGCTGGTCCCGCCCTGTGATGGCTGCTGCCCGTGCGCCGGCGGCGGGGGGAGGCGTAGTTGCTCCGACGGCGGCGGCGAGGAGGGGCGGTGGTCTCCGCACGAAGCAGGCCGGGCGCGCCAGCTGCCGCGGCGCCTAGAGCGAGCGAGCGAGCGAAAGCCGGCGTGTCCCTCTCGGAGTCGGAGCTAGGGTTTTGGCGGGGAGCGTGCTGAGGTTCTAGCTGAGCGGCGGGAGGGAAGGGTGAAGGGAGATGGCGGTGGGGGATGCGCTGCGGCGGCTGTGCGAGGAGATCGGATGGTCCTACGCCGTCTTCTGGAAGGCCATCGGCGCCGCCGACCCAGTGTAAGCCGCCGCCGCTGCCTCTTCGGTTCCTCTCCGTTTGTTTCATCTCGGAAATTTGTGCTTAATTGAGCTCCCCCTCCTGCGTAATCTCGTAAAAACTGCACTTTATTTGTTCTTGTGCTCATTTCTCTCCAAAATTTCGAACTTCTGTGCTAGTTTTCTTTCTTTAGTCAGTTTTGGTTTGAAAGGAACTGTCCATTTTTATTTGGAGCTCCTTTCCCTGCTCATTCCTCTTTGATATATTTTGTCGGTTTCTCCATTTTTTGTTGGTAATTTTGTAAGTTGTTCTACAATGGAGTTCTTGAACTGACTGACAATCGAAGAATTAAGAGTCGCTTTCCGCGAACATTTCTTGCAAACTTAGGACTATATCCAAAAGTTTGCTGCTGCGAACATATTGGTTTAACAATCTTAGAAGTTGATTCCTCTGCACTGGCTTCTTTGCCTTAACTGATTTTTTCTCTATGGAGTAGTATTAGTGTTCGTTCTCTCTCATTTTTGCTCCGTTGAAATGTGCAGGCATTTGGTGTGGGAGGACGGCTACTGTGGCCACACGTCATGCACTGCCGGATCTGAGCCTTCTGAAGCTCTGCCCACCGAGGTCGGGTGCTCTGCTGCTGATGGCACCACCATGTGCTCGCTCGTTAAGAAAGTTATGGCGTCGCAGGTTCATATCGTCGGAGAAGGGTACGCGTCGTAGGCTGATTTCTTGTTGTTCTTTCATTTGTTCAGATGCAGCAATGTTTCTGGCTCTCCCATAATTTCCTTGTTAGATGCATTGTTCTTGGTTGCTCCTCTGAATCCATGGCTTGTATTCTGTCAGGACCGTGGGCCGTGCTGCTTTCACTGGCAATCATCAATGGATCGTTCATGGTACTGCCAATGGTCACGGGCTCTCATCCGAGGTACTTGCAGTACTGGAGTGCTTTCTTCTGAATTCTGGAATGATATAAATGCGAACCCAATTTCAGTTTTGTCTGGTTCCATTTGCTGGCTGGCACCTCATTAATGCTTTGGGGGAAACCTTCTGCTTCAAACTTTTGTCGCTTAGTGAGCTGCTTTGATTTTGGTCTGCTCATTCTGCAAAATAAGTGGTCACCAGGATATGCTAATTGTAGAACCACACACAGGTCTGCATTTATGTAAAAACAGAAAGAGTAAATGGAATATTCAATATGTTCTGCCACTTGTTTGTAATCTCATACTTGGGAATACTCATGTAAAACTGGAGGGAATAAATACTACTCCTATCTTTAAGTTGGATCTTGTTTTATGACATTGTTTCGGAGACCTTATACTATGTTTTCACATTCATAGGTTGCTGCAGAGATGAATAATCAGTTCAAAGCTGGTATTCAGGTATGTAGAACTGGGCGTTGTAAATAGCTTAGTGTTTGGTGGTTGTGCTTTTGGACCTCATTTAAAGTTCTTGTTATGCAGACTATTGCGATTATTCCTGTGCTACCACGAGGGGTGCTGCAATTGGGCTCGACCGGTCTGGTAAATCAGCAAAGCTCTACTTAAGTGATAGAGAAGTAGAGAAATCTTTGGAATTCTTGAGGAACCACTAATCTGGAACCCTTTTTGTTGTGGTCCTGTATTTCGCATTGAGATCCCTGTATAAAGAACATAACTTTCCACACCAAAAGGTGTTCCAGCTGTCGATGGTAGTAGAAGGTGGAATAAAAAGTTATCTGTTGACAATTTAGTTCATGACATTGGACAAGTAAAATTATTTAGTATGCAAATTGCAAAACATGGTATTTGTACTGGGGCACTGCAAATATGAATTCCCGTGGCAAATCAGTGGAAAAGCTTCATCTATGGGCCATGGTTCCAGAATATGGTATGAAAATACATCTGCAGTGTCCTTTCTCAGGATAGGATGTCTAGAAATTATAGTGTATACAAATTTTCCCAGCATCCATTATACGTCCTCTGTTGTGTTCAGACTGAGGGATTATCGTGAAGAACAGAAATAAAGAAAAAACTTGAAAGGCATCATTTATTTTGCTTCTGTGGTCTTTTTTATGTCTTTCTGCATGTTTTAAACAATTAGTCATTGTTTTGGCAGGTTATGGAAAATACAAACTTCGTGATGTATGCAAAGAAATTGTGTTCCCAACTAAACAACCGTTCGGGCATGACTGCATCTGCTTCAGTTAAAAATGCCTCAAGTCAGCATGGTCAACCACGTCCATCACATGGTGCCTTTCATGTCCAATCTGATGACCATTGCTCAAAAATCAGCAGTCGATTCCCAGTAGCATCTGAACTACGCAGCTGTCCTGATACTGCAACTATGTCAAGTAGCACATCATCCAGTGCGTTATTGAATGCATCTTTGCTTAAGGTTGCGCAACAGGATGGCCGACTTTTTAGAGAGCATACTGTCCATGCCAAGCCTGATGTTAGGCTTGAACAACAGACATCTTATTGCGAGAGCCGATTCGGAAGTAATACACAGAGGGCTGATGTGAGCTCAGCTTTGGTCTCGCCAATTTTGACATCTGTTCAAAAACAGTCACTGTTGTTGAACAATGCTGGTCCGTTGGGATTCGGTAACAATGCAGATTTATCAGCAGATTTGGCAAGAAACATCCTGTTGCAATCCATTGTGTACCGGGACTCTTCTGTATACGAAAATGCAAACGTAAATACAGCTCATGGAAGATATGAAGTATACAATGGCAGACATGGTCCTGCAAATTTTGATTTCCTCCCTGGAGGTGGAAGAGTAGTCAGGGATACCAGCTCGTTGAGTCAAGTAACAGACCAAAGATGCCATTCCACATCAGGATCACTGCTGCAGAAACAACCTTTAGTTCTATGCAAGGTTCCCCAGCCATCTGAATTCTCCACGAAAATGGATAATCCTGAAAGAGGGCCATTTCAAGATCCTTCAGGTCCATGTTCTCTATCTGATGGTCAGGTTTCTAACAGCTTCAACACAATCCACAGTCAAGAGGATCAACTGGATAGGTCAGACCATATCTACCAAGGACAAATGATGACTGATCCTAGTGCTAATGTAACCACACAAAGAATGAAAAATGGGGATGCATGCAGGCTCCTGGAATTGCCCAACGAGAGTGTTTCCTCGTTGCCTGTGGATCCTCCTCCTGATAATGACTTGTTTGATATCTTTGGTGCTGAATTTCAGCAGTTCTCCCACAATTCGGGTGCTGATTTGGTCTCCTGGAGTGGTCCAAAGTCTCAGAATTCAGATAGAGATGTACCTGAATCGTCAATGTATTTTGAGAGATCTCCTCTTTTCAGTTCACTAGACAACGAATTTCCCTATTCTGGGAATTTCTCACTAACTGATACTGACCAATTGTTGGATGCTGTCATCTCAAACGCCAATCCAGGTGGCAAGCAGAGTCCTGATGACAGTGCTTCTTGCAAGACTTCATTGACAGACATTCCTAGCACTTCTCATCTTGGTAAAAAAGAGTTGAAACAATATGAGTCCACCGGCGTGCCCTCGGTGTTGATCAAGCATGAGTCAGCACAGATTGTTAAACAACCCTGTTTCTTTGATAAGCCTGAGGATGGTTGTCTTTCTCAAAATAATGGAGGGCACAAATCTCAAATACGGCTTTGGATTGAGAGTGGTCAGAACAGGAAATGTGAAAGCGCGTCAGCTTCTAACAGCAAGGGTCTTGATACACCAAGCAAGACGAATCGAAAGAGATCTCGGCCTGGAGAGAGTGCTAAACCACGGCCGAAGGACCGACAACTGATACAGGACCGCATCAAGGAGCTTCGTGAGCTTGTACCGAATGGAGCGAAGGTATCCTCACTCTTATTATTACTTTTGCTATTTTGAATTGCACTTCAGTGTAGCAAACGTGCGGTAACAATTGTCATCTAATATTCTGTGTCAGCAGTGTAGCATTGATGCTTTATTGGAGAAGACAGTTAAGCACATGCTTTTCTTGCAAAGTGTGACGAAGCATGCGGATAAGCTCAAGAACTCTACTGAATCGAAGGTAAGCAAATGCCTATTAGTCGGTTATGACAAGGACGTGTGTTATAACTTGCTGTATGAGGTGGATAAGTAAATTATTAGGTTTGTGCAGTGAAAAAAAATCACTGTTTTTAACTTAAATCTCCTTAATTCAAAATCATCCTGACATTATCAAGTGTCTTCGTCTAGCAGATACTTGGTGGCGAGAATGGACCCCTTTGGAAAGACTACTTTGAAGGTGGGGCAACCTGGGCGTTTGAAGTTGGTTCTCAGTCTATGACATGCCCAATCATCGTTGAGGATCTGGACCGACCTCGTCAGATGCTTGTAGAGGTAACTGACTCATGTCGACATCTTGCTTTATATAGTGGTTCACCAAAAACATTTGTAAATCTGCTGACATGACTCTGCAGATGCTTTGTGAGGATAGAGGCATCTTCTTGGAGATAGCTGATTTTATCAAAGGACTTGGATTGACAATCTTGAGGGGTGTAATGGAAGTGCGGAAAAATAAAATCTGGGCACGGTTTACTGTTGAGGTAATATAGCTAAATTTATGCTTTCTGGGATTGCAAAATGTAAAGTAACATAAGATATAATTACATCACCAGAGCTGCTTTTAGCGGATTTACGTTTCTGCTGATCATCAAATCCCTTATTGACACCAATTGACTGTTCATGCAGGCGAACCGGGACGTAACCAGAATGGAAATCTTTCTATCACTTGTGCGCTTATTGGAACCAAACTGTGATGGCAGTGGGGCAGCAGAGAATGCAAACAACGTGAACATGCCACTTGGTTTGGTGCACCAACCTGTCATCCCAGCAACAGGTCGCATCCAGTGAGGAGTAGAACAAACCTTTGAGCATTTTCCAAGCGCCACGAGCACAAGTGCTAAGAGCAGGAGTTCAGCTCATTTCTGCGATGACTAGCATTCCCCATATGCCAGTGCACCACCTGCTTTCCTGTGACAACCTAATCTGGGCACGGATGAACCTTAAGGCCCCACGATGAGATCCTTGGAAGATGATGAACAGACACTAGGCAGCTTTTTGTCTGTACAATCTTGTTAGCGTTGTTTTCTAGTATATTAGTGGATTTTTTGTACTGGCATTCAGAATGGAAAGTCTTGGTTCATTTGTTTCACACAAAAGAATTGAAAACCTCCTTGGTAAGCCTTGGCTCATATCTGAGCTAGAAATCTTGCACAAGTGGTTCTGTGGCCGAGTACAAAAAACTTCTGAAAAGCTACATATTAGTGTTAATGTAAGATCAGTTTCTGACCTTATCAGATTTCTGGGTTGTTCATTGTTGCCCACCGACACTGATCAGAGGTTGATCTTCTTCCTTGAGACATTATTGGCCCCCTCCATTTCCTCCTGAACTTCCTGAATCTTGTTTGTAGCACGCACCTTGTTTTCCTTTCCAGTTTGTAAGCAGTAGAGACAAATTAGGTTATAAACAGATAGTTCATTACAGATTTACAGTAACCAAAAGCAATACACAATTACTGAACAATCAATTCCATATACTTCCAAGTTTCAAATCAATATACCCATTCCAATATTCTATACCCCCCAATACCTATGGTCTAAATATGAAATCTTGTACAATGTTTGGGTAAATACTAGTACTAGTTAACTATCCTATATACCTATGTGCATTGCCCCATGATCCCATCTTTACATTCCCAAAACCTATGGGCCGCCAAGCTTAACTGCTGCTTATATAAGCATGTTTAGGCTTGAACCCTTTATTTCTATACAAGCCCTAAATGGATTAATTGACTGAAGATCGATGGATTAACTAGGATGATGGACTGGTCTGCTACTACGCCACGAAGTCCCGCATCAGCTGAGCGGCGAAGGACTTGGTGCTCTGCATGTTCGTCATGTCGTAGCCGCCGCCGGCGCTGTCGCTGGTGACGGTGCTGCCGCCCATGAGGAACGACGCCGTCGACTGGTCCGCGCCGCGCCGCCGCCGGCGCCGGCGCCGTGCGGGAGGCCGAGCGTGAGCGAGACGCCGCCGTTGTTCCCGGCGAACGCGAAGGGCTCCGAGGTGAACTGCCCGTACGCCTGCGCCTGGTGCGCCGCGAACAGCGAGTACCCGCCTTGATCCTGTGGTGGTGGTGCTGCTGCTGCTCCGTCGACCTCGCGCCGCCGCCCTCCATGAACTTCATGAGCAGCTCCCGGTGGCTCACCTCCTCGTGCTGCTGCCCTCGCCGCCGCGGCGGCCTGCGCGTGCAGCGCGGCCATGTCGTGCGCGTGGTGGTGGTGGAACGACGTCGGCTCGTCTCCTCCCCTCGCCTTCTTGAGCCGACGGTGCATGGCGCCGGCGTCGTCATCCCCGTCCTCGTCGCCGTCGTCGTCGTAGAACCCGGCGTGCGCCGCCGCCTGCTGGTCACCAGCGAGCTCGAGCAGGGTGGAGCCGCCATGGACGCCCTTCCTGGACGCGCTGTTCTCCAGGCGCGCCGCAGCTTTGGACATGTCCGTTCGCGGCGTCACGTCGCCGCCGTTGTCGTCCACGTTGCCGCTCTTGCTCCCGGCGCCGGACTTGCCCTCGTCGTTGCCGGCGGCGGCGGCGGCGTCCCGGTCCTTGGTCTCCTCCAGGTACATCTCCTCCACCATCGGCTTCCACAGCCGCACCCTCGCGTTGATGAACCAGTTGGACACCTGAAAAACCCAAAAAGATTTCACAGTTTTACACCGCCATTGTAACAGTGAAAATCAAGCAAAAAAAAAAAGAACATGTAGAAAACAAGTTAATTTCACACTCACCTGGCTCCTGGTGAGGCCCGTTTGCTTGGCGAGCATGATCTTGTCCGAATCCTTGGGGTATCTGCATGACAACACGGGGATCCATGAGGACCAATCAGAGGCGGACGCGATGGCACGAGCGTACGCCAGTTTGGGCGCGCAAACATAAAGACGGTGGCTGGCGTGTTCGCTCGCATACATGCAAGCAAAACGCAGCATGCATGGGCGTGATGGAAGCAAAGAGCCAAAGACCTAGCAATAGAGTAAGAAGGGGCTTGCAGGCCCTACGTGTCCACCTCTCGTACGACCGTGCGAGTACAGAAGTACCAGGGGCTCATGATCAACTATTGTCAATGCATGGCTGTGACTGACGTGCAATCATACCAACTGATTTGGCATGTGAGATGTGTGATAAACAACGAATGAAGTATAAACATGTTACTGTATGAATGCAAGAACATGTGTAGTGTACACTAGTTAATACTTACGGATGCAGGAAGTGCTCGAAGAGCCATGCGCGGAGGATGGAGACGGAGCGCTCGGGGAGGCCGCGCTGCGGGCGCCACGCGCCGCCCTGCATCATGCCGAGCTGCTGCAGCGCGCGCTGCTGCCGGAGCTGGTGGTCGATGAAGCGCAGCCGGGAGCCCACGTTGCGGCCGCCGCCTGCCGCGTCGGCGTCCTCGCCGAGCGCCCGGCTCGCCGCGCGCACCTGCGCCGCGATGGCGTCGCGGAGGCACCGGAACTGCCGCGAGATGGTGCGCAGCGCCAGCGCCGTGTACGTCCGCGCCGACCCGGCGCCCGCCGCCGCCTCGAACGACGACGACACCGCCTGCATCTGCCCGTGGTACTGCCGGTAACGCTGCTCCACCTGCACCCAGTCACCAGTCACCACACCAACAGTCAGTCAGTCAGTTAATCAACCATATATTGACCGCTAGCTCCTTCCTGCCCGTAATTAACTACTATCTAATGCATCAGCTGATGAATATTAGTTGTTGGCTGATTAGTGATGATCCAACCAACAAACAGTTCGTTAACAAACTGCATCAATGCTGATCGATCGATCGGTGCAATCACAACGTACGGCAACCACTCCTGCCTGAATATTTTATTTTTCGGAGGTGATAGGATAGCTATAGAGAGAGATGTCATATCCATCGATCTTTTGTACTAATCAGTAGTTATAGTACAGTGTACTCTCATATGAAGCTGGCTAGTGCAGACAAAAAGAGACACGCATTTGATCAGGCAACGAATTCAAGCTTGCTTGTACTGGCGTCGACAAAGGACAGCCGAGAGAATGGCACTAATTCATTAATCATTTGTAAATGCATGGATGGATGGATGGGTGCCGCCACTCATGCATGATCTTGTCTGAAAGATATGGGTTAAAAAAGCCTCCACTTGGTGTATTAATTCCATCAAGTGAAAAATATAAGAGGATATACTAGTTTTCATGGCCACTTGTGAGTTCCATATATTCTTATATACCTCCCTTGCACTACTTTATTCGAATTATTTGCACTTTAACAATGCCATAATTCGTCTTTTATAGCTATATACCCCTTGCTTCCTACCCTCTGGACAATATATACAGAAAAAAGAAAAGAAAAGTGGGGCAGCAGATGGTGAGGAGGTGTTTTAGGAACCTATACAACGATAAGCACCGCAGGGAATTCTCTACATGATAGTTGTTTCTTAACAGTTAAAAGAGGTGCAATAATTGATATGGTGAGTGCTATAGCTAGGTGATACAACATGTTTGATGTAAGGGAAGGATTTGATGAAGTGGGGAAAAGTTTAGGAATATCCAGCAAATTAAAGTCAGACACTGTTCCAACAACTTGTGTCACTCATCTTTCAGAAAAAGAAACAACAAAACAAAGATAAGGGAAAAACAATTGGCTCGTACCTTTAAATAACAGTGTCCAAAACTGTAGAGGCAACGAAACAGCAAAAACATGAGCAAATATCTCTCCTTACCAGATTGAGAGGCAAGATCAAATTTCCACAGGGAAAAAAAACCGAATTTATCATGAAAATTAACAGCAATCAAAAGCGATATTTTTTTCTTAGAAAGTAGTTTCTGAAACAAGAGAGAATGATCATGTGAAATAATCAAAACTCATAGGATTATATTACTGACCTCGTCAAGCATGTTGATAAGCTTGCTCTTCTTCATCTGCAGCTCCTGCCGCTCCGCCGTTGACATCTCCGGCGCGCCACCGCTCTTTGCCCCGCTGCCGCCATCCTCCGTGCCGCCACCGGACACGCCCTCCGAGTCCTCTTTCTTCTTCACCGCCGCCGCGCTCTTCGCCGCGGCCGCCTTGGCGTCCTCCACGCCCTTGCTGACGCTCACCACCCACCTCGTCGAGCAGCTCCTGCGCCGCCTTCAGGTACTTGGAGTTCATCACCATCTGCCCCTGCGACGTCGCCGCCGACGCCCCAGGTACTTGCCCTCGTCGCCGGCGACCGCCGCCACCGTGACCGGCGGCGCCTCGCGGGACGACAGGCTGAGGACGGTGCCCGGAGTCTGCTGCGGCGGCGACATGTCGGCCGCGCCGCCGGTCGTGGCCGGAGTCCACAGGTTGTACCCCGACGGCTGCCCCTGGAGAGGGATGCCGACGAAGTGCTGCGCCGCCGACGGCGACTGCTGCTGGTGGTGGCCGCCGAACGACGCCGGCGTCATGGTGCTCACCGCCGAGTTGAGGAGCATCATGTTGGCCCCGGCCGGCGCCGGCGTACTCGCGTCGGCGTAGCCGCCGTAGCTCGGGTTCAGGAGGTACAGTGTCTGCAGGCTGTCGGTGCCGGCCTGGATGTCCGTGCCGGCGCCGCCGTGGTAGTATGCCGCCATCGTGATCGCCGACACGTATGGATCGACGGCAAAACCTTGGCTATGTGTCTATGTGCACCGAAATTCTTCTCAAACACTTCAGTGCAAGATCACAATCTTGTTCTTCCTTTGCCTGTCAAGAAGAGCCTAGAGATCAAGATATAAGAACAAGAAACGAAAGTAAACTAAACAGACTTAAAAAAAGTACCAGAGCAGGATGATACAGTGAATTGAGAGGTAAAACTGGATCCATGAAAGAGAACTTTAGAAGAAGAGGGGAGAGAGGTGGAGAGATGCAGGGTGCATGTGTGTATGCATGGAAGAGAAGAGGAAGAACACTGATGCGAGAAGGGTACTGGCTCTATTTCTAAGCTAGACAAGATGAGATAGGATGATGAGAGAGATGTGGAATAGGCATCAGTATCACAACAAGTATATATAAATAAGAAAAAGTCAGGCATCCATCTTCATCAGGTGATTTAACAAAGAAACGGTGCACAGATGTCAACACAAGCTGGCGCGCGCATCACTAATAAGCTGCTTGCTCATCATGCATCTCTCTCTATCCATCTATTTCTCTATGTTACCTCAAGAACTGATGCAGCTCATGAGCTCTTGCACGTGCTGTCTCTTGCGCATAAGAAATAACATGGCTGCGTCTCTCTCTCTCTCTCAATCCCTCTGACTTGTGTAAGCTATAGAGAGAGAAGGCAGCAGCTAGAAAGAGGCAGGAGGAAAGGGAAGAGGAGCAGGAAGAAGAGTGATGTAAGAGTACCAAGGTATCAAGAGCATGAGATCACTCATGTCAGTGTTCAGTACCTGCAAGTTCCTTCCCTTTTGCTCTCTACAGAAGACACCGGCCTATATATCTT